>OZ021702.1:24830781-25233433 GCA_963978495.1 Athalia circularis | reverse complement strand
GAAGAATGATATTCCTGATTGCTGGTAATAGATAATGGGGTATAGATAGGAAAGATTAGGTTTGGACCGAGGTCCGGACGTAACAGTGGCTAAAAATCTGTAAAAATTCTGGAGGATAACTACTATATTAAGGAAGAAGTTTGCTGAGTTTCAGACTTTTTGAACAATTATTTCAGCCGTGATAAAAAATTCAAAAACAATATTTAGCTTTAACTTCATTAATATTATAATATCTAAAAATCTGTGAAAATTCTGAGCAGCAGCTACTATGATGAAGATAAAGTCTGCAGAGTTTCAATTTTTTTAAATAATTATTTTGGCCGTAGTGAAAAATTCAAAATTAAAAAATTAGGAGGCACAAGTTAAAATTAAGATAGCGACCTGAAACTTGGGGTAGATTTTTTTTTAATTTATTTTGAACCGTTTGAAATTCAAGAATACCCCACATAAGGACCACCCTAATGCCCAGTCACAGCCAGTTCAAGAAAAAAGAAGGAAAAAAGACTGCAGTAAGTCTGTTTTTGAACCAATTCGGCGAACCGCAATTGGTGGATCAATTACGGGCATCCGAGGAGAAAAACAGTTCAAAGAATAGAATCATCGTTCACCTTTTCACTGATTTCTTTCACGGCATGTACTAGTCAACGATGTCGATTCGAAACATGGTCAACAATCAGTGGGTGCAGAAAATAAGTAGGCATACAATTTGAAACGATAGTCTAACGTATATTACCTGTATTTTCAAATGATTGCCGTTTCTCATTATTGGTATTTTTGCCAGTTTATCCTGGGATATTGCGGTATGAGTGGCATGATTTTTTTGTATATACTGATTTCTTCGTTTGGGAGCCTTGGATACCAAACCCCTCCAGTTTTCTGTCTGCCGAGAGGCGAGGACTTCCGCCGTATTACCGGTTAACTCGATAAGTATATGAGCGTTAGAAGACCCGGTCGTCGTATTGTGTACAATTTTCGAGCACAGGGTGCATGCCTGTGAATTCGCCTCATTTCTATTTTCAGAGTACGGTGAAGAAACCACTATGTCTTCTTGATCCCAGCGCCGAATATCGTCGCCAACCTCATTTGCCAATGTAACGGGAGAAGACTTACAAGTTTTGTCTCGACGTAAATCACGGTCATCGTTCCGAATCATCTTGAGAGTTTGCTCGTGATCTGTTGGAGCTGTATCGGCGGCAGCATGAACGATGTGTCGGTCAATCGGCCAATCGACGGAAACTTGAGTTTTTGCATCAATTATTTTCGTGCGGCCACCGAGATAATTCAGATGTTTGGCAATAAAATCATCAGCTCTCATGGGTTCCAATTCATTACCCAAAAGATGGGTTTTGATCATGTTAAATTCGCTTTCAACGTGGGCACTCGTCGCGGGTACTCGGCCGTAATTGAACCGGTCGCGACACACACACGACCACAGCGAAAACCAACGGATATCATCGAGAAGTCGGTCTGCAAGCCTCGGTAAATGATGCGCATTATCGTGGTTTCCTTCTTCAATATTAGTGATATTTTTTACCTCCAGGTCTATATCTCTGGCCCACAATAACCAGTGGTTAACGGACGGTGTTTCATCGAAGATGCTATCTATATCTGGTTGGATGATTGATGATGTGTCGTGCTTTTCATCAGGGAGTTCTAGATTGGGATTTAATAGATCTTTCAATTTCATTTTATGCTGTTCGCATTCACTTGGCTCTCCTGACCGTAGATTTCCATCCGTTTCTGATCGTGCGACTATTAAAATTGATCGCAGCATCTCGCCAGCGAAATGTACATCGCGCACTAGTATTAACTGCCCTATCGTGGCTAAGTAAAATGTTTTTATTCGTTTCGACGATGTCTTTAAGAAATTTGCGTACATGTTCAGGGAATGGGCAACATCTATCCGTACGTAACATGATGGCAATACTGGTCCACCGCAAGTACTGGCATAATCTTCGATTGTCGAGTAATTTGTGAAGACTTTTATCACGGCTCCTAAAAGTGCCTTGGACGAATCACAAACAACTTCTTTGGGATACATCGCTATACTTGTGAGGCCCACTCCGATAGCCAACTTAAAATCTTGACGGTAGTATGTCGTTCGCTGAGCAGTTGCGCTACTGAAAATTGTACGTTCTTGTTGTGTACCACCACATGATACAGAAAGATGGGACCAGTTTCCGTTTGGTCGCAGCGGTCTATGGATTTTATAATACTGCCAGTGGCATCTATAGCAATACATGCCGGTTCCTTTTTGGCATATGCACGATATACATGCATCTGGTGGTTTGTCCAATAGTAAACGAAGAACGGATCTACACCTATTTCATGAATCGAATTCAAGTACGATCGACGTTTCATAATCTGCAAGGCACGAATCGGATCACGATCTAGATGCTGCAATGCGAGGTATTCGTGCTTTGCGTTGGTCAAAGTGGTAGTATCATATAGGTGAGGTGGCTCAGGATCCCCAGGTAACATCATCTGTTCAGCTTTCTCAGTCCGGTAAATTGCTGCAGATTTCGTGCACAGCTCACGGCCTATCGTTTGACGTAGGGGTGCGCGAATATACCTTTTGCCACAACGCCCTTTGCCTTTTGTTGTAACGCAATCAATACGTACACTATTTATAGGAGTGTCCATACTATTGTCGACACGACATACGATTGTACCTCCACAGTTGCACGTCCCTGTGAAATGCAAACAACGTATGACAGAACGTATACATTAGGGTGGTCCTTATTTTGGGTAGTTTTGAATTTCTATGATTCCGGAGGCTCAAATGGTTTGAAATGGATGAAAAAAAATGTACCACAAGTTTCACCTCTCTATCTTAATTTTAACCCGTGCCTGCTAATTTTGTAATTTTTCATTTTTCATTACGGCCAAAAAAATTATTCAAAAAATTTGAAACTCTGCAGGCTATATCTTCATAATGGTAGCTACCTCTCAGAATTTTTACAGATTTTTCGATGTTATAATTCCGGAGTTACAGCTAGATATTGTTTTTTACTTTTCCATCACGGCTGAAATAATTGTTCGAAAAATTTGAAACTTAGCAGAGTTCTTTCTTATTATAGTGGTTATCCTTCAGAATTTTTAGAGATTTTTAGCTATTCAAATTTTCAGTTTGCAATTGGATGGAAAAAAAAAAAATTAAAAAAAAACATTAATTTATTAGCTCAAAATCTGTAACAATTCTGAAGGATAACTACTATAATAAGAAAGAGGTCTGCCGAATTTCAAGTTTTTCGAACAATTATTTCAGCCGTGATGAAAAATTAAAAAACAATATCTAGCTGTAACTCCGGAATTATAACATCGAAAAATCTGTAAAAATTCTGAGAGGTAGCTACCATTATGAAGATATAGCCTGCAGAGTTTCAAATTTGTTGAATAATTGTTTTGGCCGTAATGAAAAATTAAAAATTACAAAATTAGCAGGCACGGGTTAAAATTAAGATAGAAAGGTAAAACTTGTGGTACATTTTTTTTCATCCAATTCGCATCATTTGAGCCTATTCAAAAATACCCAAAATAAGGACTACCCTAGTATACATACGTGACAGTCCGTATGATAGAACGGATTCTCGGCCCATTTTGAGATTAACAGGGGTCAAAGTAGAGGAAATGAACTCTAAGAATTTGAAAAAATTTTGTAACATGGAGAGTTTTGAGAAGAGTAAAATAGAAATTTTCATCACGCGTTTTCGTGGTCGTGCATTTTGTTTATAACAAAATGGATAATTTCGCAGGAAAGTACGGGAATAATCTTATCGAATACGTAATTTTATCAATTTTGTTTTTTCGGGTTCGCTGGGGCAGAAATATTGAAAATCGCGGAAACGTCGAAATTTGTAATTTTTACCATAGATCGTAGCTTTTGGGAATTCTGAATTTTAGCGTTAAGAAGTGGGCTGAGCATGGTTTCTGAGACCCCTGAAGACGTTGAAAAAATTTCATCAAGTTCGAAAAATATTTTGGAAAAAGTGGCCCGTTTGACGTGAAAAGCCCCATATATGATAAATGAGAGCAAAAATAGATGAAATAGTACATTACGATACAAGTGCGCAAAGTAGGTGATTTCCGCACGAGCGGGGTTTGTCGCCCGAGCGAAGCGAGGGCGACAAAAAAGCGAGTGTGGGTACACCTACGCAGCGGACGAGTATCGTATACTATTTTTCCTATCAAGTTGCGCAAAGTTCGATCCCTATAATAATTATCATAAAAGGCTTTAATGTATAGGCCGACGAAGGGGGTCCAGGGGCGCAGTCCCTGATAGGGGTGCAGGGGGCGAAGCCCCCGCTGGGGGGGTTGGGGGGGGCGGAGCCCCCCACACTATTAAAAAAATACTGATATAAATACGTAAAAAAAGAATCAAACATTAAATATGAATATATATATATATACATATATATACATATATATATATACAAGTTTTGCCGGTGCATTTTGAAATAGGCTAGTTTCCAATCACAATCTGAGATAGGCTATTATTCCGCTCAGGCGTCGATATATTCCCGCACGCTTATTTACAATTAGCTACATTCTCGCACGCTTAGCTACATTCTCGCACGCTTAACTATATTCCCGCACGCTTAACTATATTCCCGCACGCTTACTTACAATTAGCTACATTCTAGCACGCTTAGCTACATTCTAGCACGCTTAACTATATTCCCGCATGCTCTTCTTAGCGTGCGGGAAAGTGGTACTTTGCGAACGCAAATGCGTGCGCAAAATCGAACTTTGCGCACGATAGTAGGAAAACATGGTTCCATAACGAATCTTGTGTTGAAATAATCGGAATAAAAAATATAATTTTCAAGAACTTTTTCAGAACTGATATTGACTTATGTACAATTTTGCTACGTACCTTGTATTAATCCACTCTGGGCATCCTGCGTCATTCTTGAATTTTTGAAATTAAAAGCACATCGCAATCGAGTTGCATTCCATATTTGTTTTGTAATCCAATCTTGCCATAGGCCGGGCTTCAAAATGACGTATTGCCGATCACTCTGCTTACCTCTTTTATGTCTCTTATACGCGGCATCTTCCAGCAATTTTTCAAATTCACATTTCTCCGACCAAATCGTGAATTTGTCGTGATCCGTATCAGAAAAAGAGTCTTGTTCATCAATGGATGAGGCCAACTGATCGACACTGTCGTTACTCACTACACTAGAATCTCGAATTGATGAGACACTTCTGTCAGCGGTTTCACATAGTATCTGCCTTCGGATGATAGGATTACAAACCATAGAATATAGGGTCCTAGCCGATAATTTGTTACTCAAATCCTGGGATATTAAATTCCACACCTTATCCAATTTAGAAATTACTTTATTGTTGGTTCGAAATATGTCCGACTTCCGTTTTTTAATCGCTTCGATAGCGACTTTTCGCTCGACTTTGAATGGTTTCCCTGGTGGACGCGTCATTATTACCATTGATTCGCAATGCGCTGTGTCGAGTGATCACACAGAACTGGCAATGAGCTGTTCAACTACAGTAAATTTTGCCTCTCCTTCTTTGGAGGCGATCTCAATCGTTCCGAATTCAAAAGAAAATGCGAATACGGCCTCCTTTTGAAGAAACAAAGATGGACTGCACGCCATAGGCTCGCAACAATGTCGCGAATCAACGTCGATCATTAGTAGGCAGCTCATGATTTAACATAATATACGATGTTTGAAAATGTGACTTTACAATAGAATAAGAGAAGTGCAACATATATTTATGAGAGATGCAACTGTATGAGAATTAGTGTGTATCAAATAAACAAATTTTCCGATATTTTGAACATTATTTCCGTCAGTCAGGCACGATGAAGTATCCTAGAAATGAAATGAAAAAAAATAGAGCAGGATGTGGGATCCTTCGTTCTGCCTGGTTTTTCCTATGAAATTTTTTTGATTACCACCAACCTTGAATCAGACAAATACAAGGATTTTATAACGTTCTATTCTTTGAATCGCTTGAATTTTTTTTATGAGGAGAATTTCATTTCGTTTCGACGAATCAAAAACAGGTACCCTCTGTAACTTTTTACTTTTCTCTGTGTCTGTCTTTCACTACCACATGGGACAATTTCGAATATATGTAAGAGACGATATATAAATATATGGATAGATATACAGATGACCAGACGAACGGAACAGATACGAGAAATAAATTAACAATTAACTATATTGCAGTGTAATAGCGGCTATGCCTTGTCGTATAATTTTTAATCAAGTGGGAAGAACATTGTCATTACAATATAGATATTATTTGCTTGGTTCCTCTTGACGTACAATGATAGAATGTATGATAACGAAAAGTGACACGTCTTCCAAATAAATTAACATATAAATATAGACACAAATGGACGAGTTCGTGTATATATAAAATATTAAAAGAACAAACGGTGATATACACATATAAATGCTACGTTCTCCCTACACCTCTAAAATTTTTACAGTGATTTTTTATATGATATCTCTTGGTTCAAAACACTTTTGTGAATTTTTTCAAGTTATTGAGTCATACTATTTTTGAGTTGTGAATTTCTGAAAACTCAAAACAGCGCCGTGATCAATATTTTTGAAAGAATTCTCAGAAATACTATGGCCAACGACGAAAATTTTCCGCTCATAGAAAAAAGAAAAGATTTTTTAAAAAAATTTCTTTGTCAATTGTTGAATTTGTTTATATTTTTTGGAATATTCAGATTCGCGAGCTTTTAATTCGGGAAGATTTTTGAGACCATCAGCGGCCTTCCGAGAACACTCGGGAATCAGCTACTCCGGTTTTTGATGAGGGGGTGGTTTTCCTGAGCAGAGGGTGATTTGGAAAAATACGGAAGAATTTATATTCGCGAGCCTTTAATTCGGTAAGATTTTTGAAACCATCTGTGGCCTTCCAAGAACACTCGGGAATTAGATACTCCAGTTTCTGATAGGGGGGTGGTTTTTCTGAGCGGAGGGTGAGTTGGAAAAATACGGGAAAATTTATATTCGTGAGCCTCTAATTCAGGAAGATTTTTGAGGCCTTCCAAGAACAGTCGGGAATCAGCTATTCCGGTTTTTGATGAGGGGGTGGTTTTCCTGAGCGGAGGGCTGGTTGGAAAAATACGGAAAAATTTAGATTCGCGAGCCTCTAATTCGGGAAGATTTTTGAGACCATCTGTGGCCTTCCAAGAACACTCGGGAATTGGATACTACGGTTTTTGATGACGGGGTGGTTTTCCTGAGCGGAGGGTTGGTTGGAAAAATACGGAAAAATTTATATTCGCGAGCCTCTAATTCGGGAAGATTTTTGAGGCCTTCCAAGAACACTCGGGAATCAGCTATTCCGGTTTCTGATGAGGGGGTTGTTCTCCTCAGCAGAGGGTTGGTTAGAAAAATATGGAAAAATTCATATTCGCGAGCCTTTAATTCAGTGAGATGTTCGAAACTATCTGTGGCCTTCCAAGAATACTCGGGAATTAGATGCTCCGGTTTTTGATGAGGGGGGTGGTTTTTTCGAGCGGGGGGCTCGTTAATGAATTTCAAAAAAATATGGAATCGCGAGCCCTTAATGAGCCTTTAATTTCTGCTTGGTCGATTTTCAAATTTCAGCTGTCCCCGTTGGTTTTGCTCGATATTGAGCTAGCACCCCTCTGCAGTTTTAAAAAAAAAAAGCAGCATTTAATTTGGCAATCGGGCATTTTATCAGCCTTTTATCAGCCTTTAATTATTCAATCGGTGTTTTTATGATTTTCCAAAGTGGTAATTCTAGCTTGACGTACGTGGGCATTTTTGATTTTTATGAGAAAAAAGCTCAAATATACTTTTGAACCTTCGTTTTTTCGATTCTTCGTTTTCAATTTTTCACAGAATTTTTCTACGTCATCATGATTTCAGTCCAGAAGATGTTCACTGCCGGGTACATGTCTCTCTTTTCCCGAGAAATAGGATGGAAAAAAACCGTCTTTAATGTGATTTATAAATTCCGGTACTCGAGTATGCCGACATACGTGTCGTAATCGAAACATTCTCTCGCTTTTCGTAGCGAAACAAAAGATTACCAGTAAAAATCTCAATTAAAGATATTTAGCCCGAGCTGTTTGTGTCTGAACAAAGTATCTTTGAGATTTTTTTAAAAACAATAAGAAATACCTATCCGTATCACACGTGCACGTCATGAATATTCAACGGATTTTTGTAATAGGTTGAAAGGATTTCAATCCACTTTTGAGAGTGAGAACATTCATGACAAAAATGTATGTACCTGATAGTAGATAGGACCGGGTATGGGGCGTCACAACAAACCCCCTCCTTTCCCCTCTATGGCGCCAGCCCCTGTGGCGGGTGTTTATGGGGCGGCTTCCCCCACCCCTTCGGCGGGGTCCTTTTCGGGCGGCCTCCCCTCCGACGGTTGTTTTCGGGCGCCCTCCCCTCTCCACCCTGTTTGGGTCCCCTCGGTGGTGGTGCCGTTTTTTGCGGGTGACGTCACGCTGCGGTTTTTTGGGATCCTGGAATTTCGGTGCTACTTACCCGTGCCCCGCCCTGTTGTTGACAATTGGTGTTCGTTGCGCTGATTATATGTGTAATGAGTAGCGTACCCGTTCGAACAGGTGACTGACAATGAGTTGGCTGCGAGGTATGGCGATATGAGGGAAGGATGGGATAGTAAAATTCAGAGTCGACTCGATTTTGCAAAAAAACTTACGATTAATGTTTTATTTTACTTCATGGGTTTGTAAGAAATAAGTACAATGGTTTTTGGTGATTATGTGTAAAGCTTACGTTCTAACGGTAAATGAAAAATAATTACGAATTTCTACAACATAAGGTGACTGGATCAAACTTAAATAATACTCTTAAGTGTTTTAAAAACTTACGATTAATGTTTTATTTTACCACATGGGTTTATAAAAAATGAGTACAATAGTTTTTGGTGATTATATGTAAAGCTTACGTTCTAACGGTAAATGAGAAATAATGATGAATTTGTACAACATTAGGTGACTAGAAACTATCGTCCGCCCTTCTCTTACAGCTTTTGGCCTCGCAGCACTGAATGCAAATTGGGGTATGCACGAGAGATTTATTGTTACAGTGATTGGCGGAGGTTAGCCCCTCATAAAATTGAGCCACGATGCGGTCGTTGTTTTCGTAGTCATTATTGAATATATCCACAAACTGCCCAAGAGTAAAACCAATAGCCATAAAATGCACAAACATAACACAGTATTGTCCACATACGTCTGAAGACAAACTTTGAAGTTGTTCGACGTCCCAGTTGAGGCTTCTGCAGTTACGTCGCAGTGTCCGTTTGTGATGCGGTATGAGTGGTGGCATTCCGAGGCTGTCGAAGTAGACCCCATGGCCGGTGGGACTGACGTAGAACGCCACCCAGTGGCTACCCCCTCTTGTGTGATCATCTGTGTTTCCAACGATGATTGTTGGGGGTGTCCAAACAAGAGGGATTTGATCCGCGGCAAAAACCCCGCGAGTTCCGTTGTAAACAAAGTAAATTACCCACACACTCACTACGCCCCACCGTAACGAAGTTGTAAGTTGTTCATGTTCCGCGGCGACGAGGGCTATTTTTCGGGCAAGTTCCGGCTGTGTTTCAATGACGTCCCATGGTTGCTGGTTAGCCGAAACGGATAACCGGGTATGGGTCGTATTGCCAGATGTTGGGATGATTTGTACAGCGACGTGTGAAGAGGTTGACGAGGCCATCGTTAATACTGTTTAGGTCAAAATAATCGTGAGTTTCTGTGTCTTCGGACAAATTTCCTTTCCGACTTCAAGTGCTTTGCCCCATGGTCTGCTTAATTTCGGCGACAAGATAAGACGGCAACGATTTGGTCGTTTCCAGTAGAGTGATATCGAGATAATGCTCGGCGAATGTTTGCAGTGTTTAAGGTCTGATGTGTGCCACCGCGGCTTCAAACTCTGTGTCCAGTGTCTGAGCGATACGAAGGAGAGATGGTTCTTTGAGGCACGTGGATTCGATTTTTGCTGCTACGTGTGTAGGAATGTTCTTACATCTGGTTGAGTAAAGTGGGCTGAGATGTTTGATGCCTATAAACAGGTTTTATTTGCTATAAATGATACAATAATTTATCTTAATCATTAATTAGTATAGTAATTCTAACCTATAAACAGGAATCGAAAGCAATGCTCTTTCTCCCACGTTTCTCTCTGACTCTCTACCTACCGTCCTTTCTACCGAAAGTCTAACGGTGTAGGGGTCGGTATGGCAGTGTAGGCTCTTACCATCAGCCGTAGTTAGGTTGAAGGATTTATCCTTTACATCCCCCCCCTTCGGGGGTGGGAAGAGAGCAGGCAACGCCTGCGAGATTACTGGAAATCAGCAGGCCCGCTATATGGAAGAAGTTTGGAGATGTGGTAGTAGTTTGATTCCTGTCTCTTATGTCCGGCGTCGACTTCATGAATAGTGTTTGAGATCTTGCGAATTATCGAAAAAGGGCCAAGTATAATCTCGTCCAATTTTTTCCTGTTTAGTCTTGCTCCATTTTCGACGTAAACCAAATCGTTAACATTGAGATTTAGGTTTTTCCGGTTTTTATCATATCTAGACTTATTGTATTCGTGGTTTCTTAAGGAATTTTTATATGCTAATTCCCTATCGTTAATTAAGTTCCTTTTTCCTGATAACTCCTCTGGGACTATTTGATCGGCTTTTCCAAATAATAGATATTCCGAGCTGAATCCTGTTACTGAGTGTTCCGTCCGGTTATACTGATCTATGCATTCTTCCGCGATTTTTGACCATGCTCGAGACTTTGTTAGTAGATAGGAAACGAGAGTTCTGGATCACGCGCCCTTCTTTACCATCCGCCTGCCCTGTATTACCGGCTTATCGATTTTGGATTACCGACCCCGTGTCTGTTTTATCGGCCTGTTTTACCGGCTTATCGATTCCGTGCCTGTGTTATCAACCTGTCTTATCGACTTATCGATCGTGGTGTCACCGTTTTTTGCGGCTGTTTTACCGACCTGTTTTATCGACTTATCGATTCCGAACCGGATTTATCGGGCCGTCTTACCGACTTATCGATCGTGGCGCCACCCTCCATTTTGCGGTTGTTTTACCGAACTGTTTTATCGATCGTGGCGCCACCCTCCATTTTGCGGCTGTTTCACCGAACTGTTTTATCGATCGTGGCGCCACCCTCCATTTTGCGGTTGTTTCACGTAACTGTTTTTATCGACTTATCGATCGTGGCGCCACCCTCCATTTTGCGGTTGTTTCACCTAACTGTTTTTATTGACTTATCGATCGTAGCGCCATCCTCCATTTTGCGTGGCGCCACCCTCCATTTTGCGGTTGTTTCGCCGAACTGTTTTTATCGACTTATCGATCGCGGGTCGATAAATCCGTTTGGTGAATAAATCTGTCTTCGATTCCGGATAATCTACTTACCGACTCACGCCGATCGGCCGGCCATTTTTCCGATATCAGCCATTCGGCTTATGTCATATCAGATTGCGTCTGATTCACTTACCGACCTCCGATCCTCGCTTGTTCGCTTACCTTTTTTTTTGTTTTTTTTTTTTTTTTTGCTCTTCAATTGTGGGATGTTTGAATATTTCAGTCATGTAAAAGGTGTTTCGCCCTCGTGTTAAGGGGTGGTGGAATGAAATCATTTCGCCATCTATATGTATCATACCCAAAAATATATATATTTCAAACGCAAATATGAATTTACATATTTACTTCACTTATAACATATCACATATATTTACACTCAATTATCCAAAACTTAAAATTACAGATCCTATATGTATAACACGCGGTGTTTTCGTCTGGAAATAAATGAATCTGGTTATATCTTCTGCTCCCACACGCTTTGAGGTTACATATAAATCATACACACCATTCTTCGCGAGAACCAAAATCAACCTCGTCAACGCCGTAATCGGACATATCCGAAACATCATGATAATGGCGATCATCATCGTCATTATCATCAGTGTCATCGTCTGATCCGTTGTGCAACCGATTGATAAGATCATTGCACATTGAATAATCTGGTGTATACGGGTGCATGTGAATTTCACCGGTTTTTTTAAACCACCAGTAAAAATACTGATGGTTTACCTCTAACGTTGCTGGGGTGTTATCAATGGTGATGGTAACACCCTGCGCACCGCGTCTCCTGTTCATATGTGGACCCAGCAGTTCCATCACCGCATCACTGAGTCGAGATCCACAACGCCATTCGATGGGAGTTGCCCAATCATACCTTGCATACACTCCTATAGTAAAGACAGAAAAAAAATGGAAAGAGGGTTGAATAGATAATTTGGAAAACTAAGAAAAAAATATCTAGCTTTTATACTCACGACAGCGTATGTTTGAATGATTAACTGCCATCATTTTCGTTTCACTGATTTCACTTTTCCAATGCTGAACTAAACTGAAACTGAACTGAGCTGTGTTCGAACTGAGCGTTGGATAGAATAATATTGAGTTTTATTTGGCAAGCTTGGTGTAAAAATCCTGTCTAAACCTGCAGAAAATAATGCCGACAAGGGTTGTAAAACAATTAAAATCTGAGAGTTACGAAACCGAACCTTTTTCAAAATACCTAGCTTTTTATACTCACGACAGCGTTTGTTTGAATAATTATCTATCATTATTTCGTTTTATTGATTTTACTTTTCTAAAGCTGAACTAAACCGAACTGAGCTCTATTGAGCTGAGCGTTGCATAGAATAATATTCAGTTTTATTTGGCAAGCCGGATGTGAAAATCCTGTCTAAACCTGCAAAAAATAATTCCGACAAGGGTTGTAAAACAATTAAAATCTGAGAGTTACGAAACCGAACCTTTGCCCATGCAGCAAGCTGAATGGTTTACACAGTTGGCCAACAACAACACCTAAACAAAAGAAAATTTTTTCCAAATTTTCGATATTTGTCATTGTTATTCACCATCTTCGAATAATGCCGACTCTGACCACCCCCGGTGAATGGAGTTGTTGAAAAAACTGCCGACCGAAACGGTTCAAACACCAAATCTCACAACACCGCACCGTAGAATACAGTCGGCATTCTCGCCAATACTTTATGGCACTCTTTATTATTATTATTATTATTATTATTATTATTATGCAGTTCTTGTTCCAACCTGTGATAAATGAGTCGGGTTGGGGGGTGGTTGATCATTCAGTCTTCGTTCACACTTGTAAGCCTATTTACACGCACCCACGCTGTTGTTGTTAATATTTCAACTATGGAGATAATATTGGATATTCAAGGTTTTGGTCGATTTAGTGATAAATTTGTAGCAAAAGAGCTAGCTGCAATAAGCATTCGTACACATGAGGAGTATGAACGAAGTATAACACGAATCCTCTTCAAAGCACCTTGCTCTTGGGTGACTCTCTCGAGCGAGTATAAAAATCTCAATACTTGGCTGATGCGTCGGTACCATGGAATACCATGGAATGTTGGGGAAACACCGTATAAGAATATGGAGAAAAGTGTGAAAAAAGTTGTGGCGGGTGCAAGTTGTATTTATGTGAAAGGATTAGAGAAGAAGCGGTGGTTGGAAAAAATCATCGATGATGATGTCAAACCACCGGTGATTGATCTAGAAGATCTAGGATGTCCAAACTATCGAATATTGCGATATGAGGCCAAAGTAATTCGCTGGCAGGGAGACTGCCATGGTGATGTACCAGGAGGATACCATTGTGCATTTGAAAACGTTCAACGATTGGAGAACTGGTATTTCGGGGAGTATCTCATATGCCATAAAAATCCAAGTCTAGGAGGAGGGGATGAGGGTTTAAAAAGTTCGAAAATCTTGGGAGGCTGCACTCGTACATTTCACATCCTCACCGCTAGCAGATCGTGCTTATACAGTTGAACCGTGTTACGATATCAAACATCGCTCAAGGTAAAAACATTAAAGTTTTCCCAAATAAATTACAAAATTTTCGAATTCTATTGTTGATTTACTAAATTAAAAATTATTATTTTTCAGAATCATACAATATGAACTTCACCGAATTGAACAACACCAGCCGTT
Organism: Athalia circularis; assembly: GCA_963978495.1. Classification (NCBI taxonomy): domain Eukaryota; kingdom Metazoa; phylum Arthropoda; class Insecta; order Hymenoptera; family Athaliidae; genus Athalia; species Athalia circularis. The sequence continues at coordinate 25,219,390 of OZ021702.1, read as the reverse complement.
TGGAGGACTCGACACCGACGAAAAAAATGTCCGAACTCGAAATCGGAGCCAAATACGACATAACCGGGTTGAAGATGGTCAAAACCAAATTCGGATCAAGGGTTCTCGCCACAATTGATGCCGAATTTGTGGTTTTTCTACCCCCAAGAATCGCCAAGGTTCTGGAGCAGAATCCGGAGGAATTCCAACGAATGCACGATGCAGCTTTGAAGAATACCATCCAAATACATTACCTAGGTGGTCCATATAATAAATTTGAATTTTTAAACAAAATGTAGATGTTAAGAAAGAAAAATGTTGTATATAAAAGAAAAAAACTAGTTGGGGAGATCTTGAATAAAAAACCAATTAATTATGTGTATATCGAATGTATTCATTTATTCATCCAACTTAAATTATAGTATAGTTTAACATTAAAATATTTCATTATACTAATTTTTTGACAGTACCGCTAATGGGGCGGTATTCAATAATGCGATCATGTATAATCATACAGTAGGCTGAAGTATTTGCTGGGAATGCAACATTAGTTTCAAATTCTAGACGGATATCAACGGGTCCGCTTTTCAATGATTCATTCTGTTTGGCGCAATCTATGACAATGAGTGGTGCTTCTACTAAAAATTTGTTCCTCGATAAGAGAGGTTCGGGATCCTTATTATAATAAGATGTTTGAAAGTTAGAGTACATATCGTAAAGAATTGCATATTGGTTGTTGGCAATATCGAGATTCAAGTTTCCATAAGGATAACACTGTGAGTTAAGGAAAAGTTTTACATCTCGAATCATGCAATGATCGAATTCACTGCTATTTTTCCGCGCGTCATTTCGTCGTGCCGTTTGAAAACCTAATATAACATGCCTTGGTTTTTCTAGTTGCGATGAAGTTTTGACCACCCATACGTGTCTAGTTGTCTGTGGTAACATTGGATATTCGTGCATTCCCCAAGAGCGGAAACTCATAGATATAGCTGGGTCCTTGGCAATGTAGTTGAGCAGGTCAATCTTCGACCTGTCGGCTAGTTTTATATATGGCAATAACCATTCAATTTTTTCAATGGAAATTTTAACACCCTCCACCACGCTTTGAAGTATAGCATTTGTATCGTTGTTCGATCGGATCATAATTAATTCATGCTTAGCGTTAACGATGATTCGATTATAATCCTCGGCGAATCCCAGTAGAAAATTTAGCGGTATAACAACATCGAAGTATCCTTTGTTGTTGGTTAAATCATGTTCATCTCCCACCCAACCTGTGTTCTCCAGGAGGTGTTGCTGTGTAGGGGTTAGGGATAAGTACCCCTTCATAAGACTCGTAATGCCAACATTCTTATTCTGATCAATTTCATGACCATTCAACTCATAGCGTATCTCTCCAAACAAATGACAAACCGCCATATTAACCATTTCTGTAGTCGCAACTGGTGTAACATCATGTTTTGTAACACGACCGTGAATATGGAGCGAACTCTTGTTCGGTAGTACACATACATCTTGATTCTGAACAGCGATTCGGATTTCATCGTTATTTTTGAAGGTGGGTGATTCAAACGGTTGATGTGCGTGCACCTCATAGTGAGCGATCGATTCATCGAAAGCAACGGGAGTTCCGATATTTATCATCGTTGTCGCCATGGTAAAATACACAAAACACAACGAATTTTTATTTTCCAAAAGTTCCACGAAGACGAAGACCCAAGCTCTGGAGAAACTGAGCGTTCTGATGTGTCACACGAGTCAGAGGTAATCGACGAATGGCGACGTTGGTGCATGATACTTCGCTTTTATATTGACCACCTGATTTTTTCGTCTCGAATACAATACCCATTATCTTAGAGATTTCACATGCAATCGTATAGTTATAGTTTCCCCGCGAAAATTAACCAACTCGCCGTCCTGATCAACTATTCGCAATTGTAAATTATGTATTGACTGTATGGTGATCGGCAGGTAAATGATGCTGGTTGGTACTTCAACAATCTTATATCCGGGTGGAACGGTTGGGAAAAATTCATGAATTGTGTGTGCACGATGCTCGTTTATATACGCACCTGCAGTTATGTTGCACTCAACTCGTAAAGCATTGATTTTGAGTATGCGTACCGGTAATTCGGATTTATGAGTAATGTTACTTGCGAGAAGATTCTGTTTAAAACCGAGCAAACGAGCAATGGAATCTTCAGGTTCAAAGTTTACAATTTGATTGCAGGTAAGTTCGCTATGCAGCTCATTGTTATTGGCTTTTAGGTTTATGGTGATATCCGGAGGTACTGTCTTTTTTAAATAAGTTGCAATATCCTCAATTTCATAGCTGCCGGTGGGTATTGTAATAACTGTATCGTGCACATCTGCGATATTCACACTCCCAACCGAACGTCGTCTTATGTAAAACTTATTACAACCCACGTCGATATTGGGAATTGAATTGAAAGTCATCAGCTCAACGAGTCCAAGAACATAGTTTTTTGTTGGTGATAACTCGATGGGCGGAAAATATTGCGCCTCCAACAAAGAGGATGCTCCCGATAACGTAAGTGTCAAGGAATCACACATGACTGATGTAATTTCTTCATACTTCAACCATTTATATCTGATTGCTGAGAAATTTGAGACACAAGTGGCCGCAAATTATTGTGTTATATTCTTGATATCGCTTATGATTGTACTTTATGCTACCAACACCGAGATATTTCACAAGTTCTTCAGGTGGTTGTAAATCACCGAAACTATCGAAATAAACTACATCGTTGCCATCTTTCTTGTATGCAACCCAATGCGTTCCTCGACCATTTTTATCATCAAGATTGATAATTGCCGATTCACGCTTTCTAGGCCCCGAGTTGGGTAAATCATTTCGCATGAAAACACCGCGAAAACATGGAATTTTCATAGCTTTGGCATACTTGAGTAAATCGACATCTGTTAGAGCTCGGTGTGGTAGCTTTATTAGTTTCCCGCACGTTTCAAATATAATCCCATACCCCTCTTATATGGTTTTAGGTATAAACCTTTACCCAACGCAATCGCCTCCATTGTTGCATTATGACGCTTTACCTCATGCAATTGATTTTTGTTGGCCTGAGCTTGGTTTACCACCTTTGCAATACCTGCCGCACCACCCGCTAAAGCCCCTGTAGCGCTGAGAGCCGACAATATGGGTATAAGAAACGGGAGAATACCACCAATTTTCTTGGGGATGGGTAAAATACGCGGCACGCGCACTTTTCCTTCGGTTGCGGCCATACGGGCCCCTTCCAGTGCCGATTCTATAGCTCTCGGACCCGACTTCATAGATTTTTTTGCCGCTCGAATGATAGATTTTAAAGTTCTTTGTTTCTTTACACTACTCTTTGATGATGCTTCATTCTTAGCCCTTTTCAGACCCATACCAAGTTTAGATTTAATCTTCATTGTGTTGGTGATTGCCCAAGCTGCAGCCTTTTCACGCACATTCGCGTCTTTAGCCAAAACTCGATTCCAAGCCTTTTCGGCGAGCACTTTATCAGCCTGGTTACGTGTTGTAATATTCTCTGGATTTTTTGAGTAGGCGATGTCGTGTTCCTTACACGCTGCATCCAGAGGATTGATGCCCTGATCACCTCGAGCTAACCTCTTCGCTAATTTCGTACCTGGTCCACAGTACTGATACCCTGGCACATGTAATTCCACCGGAAGATGGTTGATTATTTTATTCACCAATCCAACACCTTGTGTGCGCAACACCATAGTCACACAGCGACTGATTTGAATTATATAAATAAACGTGTATTTATACATAATGATGTTAGTTCTCGTTGACATGTTAACCTTGAAACATCATGAAATTTCACGATCACACAACTAAATTACCCGTTGCAAATTTTGACAAATTAGTTCAGCAGAAAAAAAGGAGGGGGAAGCGTCATGGTGAATTACTACCCAATAGTGTAAGAGCCGTTTTTTGTGGTCCGTCAAATTGCGGTAAAACTAATGCTCTTTTCACGCTCCTTACCCATAGTAATGGTTTGCGGTTTGAAAATGTCTATATCTATTCAAAGTCCCTTAATCAACCAAAGTATGAGTTTTTGAAAAAGCTACTAGAGTCGGTGGATGGGGTTGGTTGTTTTCCTGCCGATGAGCACAAGGAGGTTGTAGAACCGAAAGATGCACGCCCCAATTCGATTATGATTTTCGATGATGTGGCGTGTGAAAAACAAGATAATATAAGAGCCTATTTCTGCATGGGTCGACACAGAGATGTCGATAGCTTTTATCTTTGTCAAACATATGCACGTATTCCGAAACATCTTGTGCGTGATAATGCAAACTTATTAATTCTTTTTCGTCAGGATGAAATGAATTTGAGACATATCTATGCCGATCATGTAAATACCGATATGACTTATCAACAATTCAAGGATTTGTGCTCGGCATGTTGGAATGATGGTGAATATAGTTTTGTTCTCATCGACAAAGATAGTGGAATCAATGCGGGTAGATATAGGAGGGGTTTTGATTGCTCTATAAGCATAAATCGGTAATCAACTGCATACAGTCTCATCGTACCATTCAGCGTGTCAATATGAATAGCGGCAAGATTCGTAAACACAACGATGTGTTGCAAGAAATAGCAAAGGCTAGCGACGCCATTAGACGCAAGCACAAGATGATCAAGATGGATGAAGACACCAGTGAGCGGGTTGTTAGCGAAATTTTCAAACCTTTAATAACCCCGCTACATGAATTAGTTGATGCCTCAAAGCAACAGCAGCAGCAGCAGCAGCAGCAGATTGAGCAGATGAAGCGAGAAGCAAAGATAGAACCAGCTTCAATGAAACTCGAGAATACGCGTTATGATGCTGCTGATGATAATGATGATGATGATGATGATGATGATGATGATGATGATGATGATGATGATGATAATTACGATGATGCATATGATAATAATAAGACCTTTGCTGACAAGTCTAAAGATGGAGATCATGAGGATGGTGATGATACACTTGTAGCCTCCCCCACCCCCACCACAAGCACACCAATGAAGCAAAAGGCCCACACGATTGCGCACTATTTGAACATGTTTACCAGCATCGGAGAGCGAAAGAAATTAGATGAGTCATATGGTGTTCGAAAATTGTCGCAAGGTTTGATGATTGGTGATTCGCATATCAATTTTGATGATGATAAACTCGTGTATGTAGGTGATAAGAGCTATGAGCGCACACCTGGATTACTTGAATTATTGTTCAAAAAATCACCGAATCCCACTGTTGTGAATGAGAGCGATAAGAAAAATTATATCAAAATTGTGAAAACCACAAATGCGAATCGAAAATATTATCAATTTGATAAAGAACTTCGTGAGGATACGAAAAGCGCCAAGTACAGAGATTTCATCGCTCCATACATCCGTTCTCCCCGCAAAAGGATGCTCAAAACTTCCGGTAAAGGTTTATCCGATTATAAGATTGTGCGAAAAGAGGGGCAAACAACGGATTTCGTTTACTGGAATGATCCCAATGAAATTGTTGATCGCCTCCGACTGCTCATAGCATCCCAAGCTGCTGGTAATACAAGCCACACCAATGAAATATCATCTATAATCGAAGAGTTGCGCGAAGCTGAAATTATTTATTAGCAGGAGAATACTAATAAAGTTATCATTCCCACATCAACCATCGTGCAATGAGTATAGATATATTCGGGCGGCAGCAGATGCGCGGTAGTGCTGTTCGAGGTCCTCCAGGCGTTGGATTTAAAATATCCACCGAAAACCAGTATGACATAGAAAACAAACGTTTGTGTAATATTGCTGATCCATATAATCCAAACGATGCGGTGTCTCTGAGGGTTTTGAATAAAATTATATTGCAACGGTCTGATGCTCTTCAAAACGTTTTCAAAGATGCGATTCATGCTGTCAACACCAAAATAGAGAATAATGATAGAGAAATTCGAGGGTCTATAGCGCATATATTACAAGATATTCGTGAATTAAAGGCCAACGTGGAGTTGTTATTGGGTCAAACTATCGTAGACATGCGATTAACGGTTGATGAAAAAACCGCAAACCGTAAACAAAGTGGAATTCAAAAAGGTTCGATATATATAAAAAAATCAAATGTCTAGCAACATGAAGGTAACAATAGCAAACGAACTTCATAAACCAGCCAGGCGTAATTATCCTCGACGTTATGTTGATATACGAGGGTTGGATGAGACCTGGCAAGCCGATCTTGTCGATATGTCAGCATACTCAAGCGTGAACAATGGATATAAATTTCTGCTCACAGTGATCGATGTATTCTCCAAATTTTCATGGGGTGTACCGATCAAGAGTAAAAACGCTTGTGATGTAACGAAAGCTATGAAATCTGTGTTTATTGAAGGTCGCATACCTAAACACTTACACGTTGACCAAGGTAAAGAATTTTATAACAGAGAATTCAAAACTCTGATGGATCATCATAATATTAACATGTACTCAACATTCAGCAATTTGAAGGCTTCGATATGTGAGCGATTCAATAGGACGCTTAAAAACAGAATGTGGAAGCAATTCACTATACGAGGCTCCCACAAATGGATTGACATTTTACCCGATTTAATAAAATCATACAATAATACAAAACACCAAACAATCAAGATGAAACCAAAAGATGTCAATGCTACAAATGAAAAGCAATTATATCGAAACGTGTTCAAACCACGACAAATCAAAAGAAGTAAACGAAAGCGAAAATTTAAAGTGAACGATAAAGTTCGAATAAGCAAATATAAAAATATTTTTGAAAAAGGTTATACACCGAACTGGACAACAGAAATATTTACCGTAACCGAGGTGAGAAATACCAATCCACCCACATACAAACTTACCGACTACCTGAATCATCCCATCGAGGGTGGATTTTATGAGGAGGAGCTCAGCAAAGTTAAACACCCCGATGGTTATCTTGTAGAAAAGGTATTGCGTAGGCGTGGAGATCAGCTATATGTAAAATGGTTGGGATTTGATGGATCACACAATAGTTGGATAAATAAATTAGACATGTAGAGTGTAAAAATGTACTTTTCAATAGAAAAATCTTATTATAAAAAGAACCATGTATTTATTTCTTTCATTTATCTATAATTATCACACACGCACAAAAGTTATAATTTTTAAAATATTTTGAAAAATTTGGAAACATTTTGTAGAAATTTGAAAACATTTCAGAAAATTTCAGAAAATTTAGTAAACAATTGTAAACATTTCATTCGCTCATGAACATCGCTATTCATTAATTCCTGTTTATAGCTTCTACCTGGTAACCCCATGGCAGTGTATCGGTTTTGCCAGGTATCAAATTTCTTTTGTCATCGTGCCAACTTAAAGCTAATTTATTTTGTATCATGGTTGTGACCTTATGTTCCTTACTTCTGATCATGCATTGTGGTTTGACCAGATTCTTATATTCATTGAGGCATCTTTTATAATCATCAAACGTGATGCTTTTCAATGTAGAACCCTTAACACCTTTTGCCCGTTTTTTATCACTCTCACCGATTGTTGTGAATGTGTACAGTTTCGCGCGTAATCCAATGAACTCTGTCATGATCTTACCACTGTTCTCATCTTTCATTAAACCCAAACATTTTTTATTTTTCAATGGAATACCATACACATTATTGGGCGGATAGTCTGAAGTATCGTACATTGTATCCACATCCCGTTTGATTATATCATAAATATTTGGTACATTAAAATGATAGATTAGGCTGTCAGTATCCGTGTACATTAATTTCGCCTGATGATTTGAGAACTTTTGCTTTACATAATTATAATGAAAGTCGTACAGAATGATTCTAGATAAATCGAGAATTACAGCACCAATGTATATGGGTTTATTGAAATATACATTAGTGCGATTCAACTCTATTATCACCATATTATCATCAAATATTACACAGCTGTTGAAATTTGGTTTTGCAATAAGAGCTCTCGCACCACCCCTACCACCCCATTTTGTGACAAGTTTCACATTTTTGTGCATTTGAACATTCTCCATTGTTTTACCAAAAACTGCATTATTCATTAACTTATAGAAATTTTTCTCGAATTCATTTTTCGATTGCTTGCGCATGTTGGTATTCAAATCTATGTATGATTTCAACCATGGAGATTGTGCGAATTTTAGAACTCTATGAACCTTCACCAGCTGCATCCCCAAATTTAAACATTGTTTTAAATTGCGATAATGGATGACATATTTTCGTTTACTTAAAAGTGTTGTTGCAAGTTTTGGAATTTTACTACCCGGTGGTATGTAGTGCTCGGGACAGAGTGGTAAATCTTTATGTTGATCGTGAAGCTTTGTGGGGTAATCAAGATCAACCTCGAGAATATAACCAATTTCAGAATTATTTGGATGACTCATTACATCGATGGGATTATGTTCCCACTCGAATGCACCGCAGGGTTAATGGTCACTCATTGCCGCGGCATAGAGATTGTTAACATCGAAATACATCAGGTATGATTCCTCTTTACTTGAATCGAAATCCTCACCCATAAATCGCTTGTTCGCCTTGGCATGACGATTCGAACATTGTGCGACGCCACCCCTGATACTTTTTTCAATGAACAATATTATTTCAGAGTCATCCAAAAGTTGCAAATTGGCCTTTGTTTGTTTCAACATCGCATCGAAAGCAAGCCCCGGTGCTGTATAGTAATGTAACGGATCTAAGTCATATGTTTTGAAGCAACTATCGCGAAAGTTCTCAAATATATCAGCTAATAACAACACATCGGTTTTTAAATATAAATCGGAATACTCCCCTAACGATGTCAAATTGAATTTATTCCAAACATTTTTTGCATGTTCATAATCCTCCTCGGTTATATAAGAATCGGTCAGTTGTGAATAAAAATCTTGTTTGTTGGGTAACTTTGATTCATCGAGTTTTTCCCAACAATCGATATACTCATATGGGAAAACACCTTTGCGAATCACTAAATTAAATTTTTCACAATCTTCGTAAAATTTGCGTGTAATTTTTTTGTTTGCACAATCAACGTATGATGCTAGTTTTTCGATACTACTTGCCATAAATCGCGCGGAATCTATAAATCTTAAGTTCATCATAGTACCATCAACCTTCTTTGTAAATGATATATACTTTTCTTTATTAACAGGCAACAGTGTGATTTCACCCGGAAAAGTTAGGGCTAGTGATTTGATCAGGAAGTGTGAATCATAACCAGACAAATTATGAAACACCACTGGAATCGCATGTGTATTTTTAAAATTCAAATTACAACGATTATGAGCAGCTCCGCGATATTTTCCAGTAAAATGGCAGTGATCGCGACATTTCTTTTCATCCGGTGCGAATGGTTTTTCACAAATATAACAGTTTTTAGCGCGCATATGACGATCACGCTGAGTTTGAGTTAGATCCTCCATTGGAATGATATTCTTTATATATGACTCAACTCGGATTGATAATTCGCGAAGCTGCTCTATGAACCATTCGATGCAATGCGGCCCTCGCTTACTCTTATACTCTGATAATTTATCATCGTAGGAGCAGTGCACATAGTATGCCGCACTATGTGGAATATGCTCTTGAGAGTGGTTTACATCTGGTCTTAAAATACATTCAAGATCTGCGTAAACAACAAACGGTACAACCCCTTTATTTTGGTGATTTGAAAATTCCAAATTTTTCTTTTTCGGGAAGTCCATCCTAACCTTATTTAATCGCACACAATCCTGCCTATGATTTTCATAGATGGTCTGTGTACCATAATGACACAAACATCTGTCACACAAAAATTGTCGACCATTGTGATTCGATAATTGTTTACCCAACAAACGCGAAAGATTTTTAATCCAAGCAAAATGAAATCTTGACTCAAAATTATCTAACTCATCATCATCATCATTATCATCACCCATTTCACTATTACTCTCCATCATTAGTAAGTGAATCGTGTCAACATTAGTGTGTATTAAATTTTTACTCAGATAAAAAGGCACGATGACGCTTTCTTTCGACCTTGCACCGTTTGAAAATGTTTCGGATTCAATCCCATATACATTAATTCTTAAATTATTTAATTTTTCAAATTTTTCCACACATCGTAAGGTTGTGGGAAATTTTATACCCGTGCATTTCAACTCGGAGATATACCGCTGATAGCTTCGCGTTCTGCTTACGTTCGTGTTTGCAGGATGGAGGGCAGCAGCGACAGACCATAGAAAGCATCGATCATCGTTGTTCTGTACGTTGACCACAGCCTTCTTCTGTTGAATATCCGCCGGTAGATCGATGAATGTGGAGAGACCACCACGAAGAGGCTCGTACCGGTTGATGCAGATCACCACATTGATGATCTCAATCATGGTCCAGCCCGAATCACGTTGCTCGAAATCCTCAACCATGACAAGCAGAGGATCCTGTACTTTTTCGTCGAACCATTTTTTTAGATCGGTTGATGCGAATATCGTTGCATGCCGCGTGTTGAAATGCTTTATTTCGATATTAACCGCATCATCCTTGACATTTTCGAATTTACAGGAGAGTTTCGCGTTCACTTTAATATTACCATCGTTGCGCAGCACATTTTTCAAACGGTCTATTGTCACTATTCCAGCATCTACCAAAAACCTTCCCAAGTCCTTGTGTCGAAGATTTGTGACAACACCGGTGCGGATTCGACTTCCGAAAGCACTTCTCATATCATCCCACCGAACAGAATCTTGAAAATTACCCGTCACACCATCAGTGCTGCTGTTGGTGCTTCCGATGTTGCCACCCACAGTGTTCATACGTTGTTGTTGTTGTTCAAACTTCACATCCCATGATCGAAGTAATGAAATGATGTGCTGAATTTGCTGTTTTTCAGCAACATTCAGGTGTGATTGGACTAGAATATTACCCAGAGACTCAATATTCTGAAGTCCAATATTACGCCAGCGTGTGATAATATCCACAGTAGCCTCCTCGGGATCTAGCGTAGCTATCAAGTTGTACGCATTTTCCATGGACTTAACAAGATCCATATATATTTCTTTATCCATGATTTCTCAAAGTTAATTTTTTCACTTGACGAATACTAAGATTGCTTGAGAAGACCCAACGACCGCTCATTAGATGCGCGTGTGAACATATGGAAAAAAAATCGAGGGTCAGACTATGGTTTTCCCTCGATGGTGAAAAAACCCACCCCTCTTGTTTCAGGTCGATCTTTTGAGTCATTGGATATTTCTTTATGTGTGGGTGGGTCACCCAAGACTTTGACACCCGCCTACCGAAGACGACTCGTGCATCATTGGTTGTTTTCTTTCGAGTTATGGTTAGAATTTTTTTCAAAATTAACCATAGTTGTAGCAAAATGAAAAAATCTTCCTACCTAAACCAAAAGAATTCTGCCGACGGTGGGGGGTGGGCTCTTGAGTCCTCCAAGACTCTCACACCCCGCCTACCAAGGATGACCCAAGCACCATTGGTTGTTTTCTTTCGAGTTCTGGTCAGGAATTTTTCAAATTTAACAATAGTTGTAGCAAAAATGAAAAAATCCTCCCACCCAAACCAAAAGAATTCTGCTGATGGTAGGGGTGGGCTCTTAAATATGATGAGCAATCCTCTGATGATTGAAACAGCTTGACAAAGCTCCAGTGCGATATAACGCATCAAAAGTTTTGGGTTAAAAGTTTGCAATTGGAAGTTTTGTGTTTAGCCATGGCTGTGGAACTCGATGGTGAGTATTGCATAAATTTTTGAATCCCACAATTTATGCTAATCAGCAAAATTTCTTTTTATTTATACTGCCTTGGATTTTTTTGTTGCTACAGGAATGCATACCTTCTACGATTGGGCTGTGCCTCATGAGTGTTCTGCTTACGTTCGTGGTGTTCGTTGAAAATCTGATGGAAATGGTTGACGAGCAGGTTTTCAACGAGGTCGACAATCGTCGGAGTGGTGTCGACGGCACCATGGTGACCATCGAGGGGGTGACCGCGGTTCTTGAGGTGAACCACCAATATTGCTATTGGTGGTTCAAAAGAATAGGCGAACCGTTTCACATGCCGCGTGAACCATCATACATTTATTGCGACGATCTTCGAGATCGTTTAGCATATATGCACCACATCGGGTGGGGGTCCCCAGATTCGGAAGATGATGGATATTGTAGCGACGCGTGGTATGCATAATTGCCATAGTATAATAAATAAAGTTGTTGTTAAAATTACTAATTTTGGCTTTTTATCTTTCCAGACGAAAACACCGCGTGTTATACATATAGGATCTGTAATTTTAAGTTTTGGATAATTGAGTGTAAATATATGTGATATGTTATAAGTGAAGTAAATATGTAAATTCATATTTGCGTTTGAAATATATATATTTTTGGGTATGATACATATAGATGGCGAAATGATTTCATTCCACCACCCCTTATCACGAGGGCGAAACACCTCTCACATGACTGAAATATTCAAACATCCCATAATTGAAGAGCAAAAAAAAAAAAAAAAAAGGTAAGCGAACAAGCGAGGATCGAAGGTCGGTAAGTGAATCAGACGCAATCTGATATGACATAAGCCGAATGGCTGATATCGGAAAAATGGCCGGCCGATCGGCGTGAGTCGGTAAGTAGATTATCCGGAATCGAAGACAGATTTATTCACCAAACGGATTTATCGACCCGCGATCGATAAGTCGATAAAAACAGTTCGGCGAAACAACCGCAAAATGGAGGGTGGCGCCACGATCGATAAGTCGATAAAAACAGTTGCGTGAAACAACCGCAAAATGGAGGGTGGCGCCACGAATGATAAAACAGTTCGGTGAAACAGCCGCAAAATGGAGGGTGGCGCCACGATCGATAAAACAGTTCGGTAAAACAACCGCAAAATGGAGGGTGGCGCCACGATCGATAAGTCGGTAAGACGGCCCGATAAATCCGGTTCGGAATCGATAAGTCGATAAAACAGGTCGGTAAAACAGCCGCAAAAAACGGTGACACCACGATCGATAAGTCGATAAGACAGGTTGATAACACAGGCACGGAATCGATAAGCCGGTAAAACAGGCCGATAAAACAGACACGGGGTCGGTAATCCAAAATCGATAAGCCGGTAATACAGGGCAGGCGGATGGTAAAGAAGGGCGCGTGATCCAGAACTCTCGTTTCCTATCTACTTTTGTTTCATTCATTTTGCATCGAATTCGGTTTACAAGAGTCTGATTAAGTCGTTCGTTCAGCCCGTTGGAAAATGGGCAATTTACTGCTGTAAAGATTAAGTTTATGTTTCGATTTTTTAGATAATTTTTAAATGAGTTCGAGTTAATGCCGCTATATTGATCCGTAAGTAGTGTTCTTATTTGGTGTTTATCTTGGATTTTCTTCAGTAGTTGTACAAAATCTTCAGATGTCTGATTTTTTGATGTCAGTATGAAGGCATGTCTGGTGAAATGGTCTATCAAAAGATGCAGGTATCTTTTTGTCGACCTGTTTCCCGCGAATCCTCCGATCGTGTCCTTTGGTGGGCCGAGTTTGGATAGGAGGCCATAATGCTTACTTCGGGTCTTATTCTTGGCGCAAATCTCACAGTGTTCATAGATTTGTTTCGTTATCTTCTCTATATTCGGTAGGTAATACGAGTGTTTTAACTTGTCTATAATTTTGCTATTACAAATGTGTCCGTAATCTTTGTGAATCCTCGATATTAGTTGTTTTCCAAATTCTTCAGGAATTATTATTCGTTTTCGATTTTCCTTTAACTTGTAGAATATTCCATTCTCGATCAGTGTCTTCTTTGAATTTTCCTGTAAATCTTTGTTTGTACTTTGGTCTTGTTTTATATTTTCGACCATAATGAAGTTTACTGTTTTTATATGTTCTTCTACATTATCTAAATTTGAGAGGACTGGATTACGTGAAAGGCAATCCGCTTCTACATTGTCTTTCCCAGGTTCGTATTTAATCTGGAAGTCGAATTGAGATAGAAAGTGCATCATATTCCCTAATTCTTCATCTGTTCTTGATCGAATATTCTGACCTTCCAGTGGTTTATGGTCGGTTATGACCAAAAATTTTCTCCCGATAAGCCAGTACTGCCAATATTTAATGGCTTCTTTTATGGCCAGACATTCCAAAAAGATAGCTTTCTTTTCCTTTTGGTATTTGTTTAGCTTTTTTGAAAAATATGCAATCGGTTTTAATTCACCGTCTGGTTGTTTTTGCTTTAGTACTGCTCCAACTCCGTCTATGCTGGCATCCGTGTAGATTATCGTTGGTGCGTTCACATCATAAATCGCTAATATTGGTTGTGAGCATAATGCATCCTTAGCTCTTGTAAATGCTCTCTGACAATCTTGTGACCAGGAAAAGTGGATATTTTTTCGAAGTAGGTTATGTAGTGGTTCCAAAAGTCGCGCGGAGTCTTCAATATATTTATGGTAGAAATTTATTTTTCCAAGGAATTGGCGAATTTTCTTTCGGGAGTCTGGCGTTGGAAATTCTTGAATCGACCTTAAGTTGTCTTTTAATGGGCGTACAGTATTTTTCGATATTACATGGCCGAGATATTTTGCTTCGTTTTTCGCAAAGTTACATTCGACAAATTTTAAGCGGAATCCTTCTTTGCAAATAGCGTTGGATAGTTTCTCCAAATGTTCCATATGTTCTTCAAAAGATCTGGAGAAAATAAGAATGTCGTCAATGTAGTTTATGCAAAAGGAATTTAAATTGTTTCTTCGAATTATATTGCTTAGAATTCGTTGAAATATTGCGGGTGATGTCTTGAGGCCAAATGGTAAACTTCTCCACTGCCAGTGGCCGTCTTGCGTTACAAAAGCCGTTTTGTATCTATCTTTCGCTCTCAGAGGGATCGCCCAGAACTCGGAATTTATGTCTAATGTAGTAAACCATTCCGAGTCTCGTGTCTTAGCTATAATCTCGTCTATTAAGGGAAATGGTTGTGGTTCTGATATAAGTAATTTGTTTAGCTCTCGAAAATCGATACACATCCTTGTTTTAGTCCCTTCTTCTCGTTTGTACGCAAGAGTAACGGGGGACGCAAAGGGAGAGCATGATTCTTCAATCAGTCCTGTTTTTAGTAATTCTTTTATCTGAAATTCTATCTCTTTTTGGTCCAGTACGGAACAACGGTATGGCTTTTTTGCTACAAATTTGTGTTCTAGGAGTTTTATATGGGCTTCGTGATCCTTAACTTGACCAACGTCGAATTTATTTCTTGCGAAGATCGTTTCGTATTTGTTTATCAAGATTTGGATTCTCTCTTTTTTTTCTTCAGGTAGATGATCCAGTCTCGCTTTGAATTGCTCGATGGGAATACCTTCATTAAAATTCACCAAATGTTCCTGGGTTTCTGTGTTTGTGTTAGAATATTTAATTTCATCTTCTTTATTTTCTAAATTTATTTTTTGGTAGATTTTCAGATCGTAGTCTTGTTTCAGACGGAAGTTCTTTATTGTGTCGAGACCGAGTAGAATATCATACTCGAAATTCTCATCATCCACAACAAAAATTTCCACTGTTTTTTCTATCTTGTGGATCTTCATTCTAATAGATAATCTGCCTGTGAAGTTTTTCCTACCACTGACGGTTCTGAAAGTATTTCTATCCTCTTGTGTAATCAGACCCATTTTTTTTGTAATCTTCGAATTCAGAAGAGTTACGTTCGCACCTGGATCGTAGATTCCTTGGATCTTATTGTCATTTAGAAATACCTCTAATGTTATCAGTGGCGGCAAAACTAGTTTTTTTGGTCCGTAATAGTTTCGTTCAGCGTATCTTGAACTGTCACGTTGTTTACTGTCTTGATGTTTTTCGGTTGTCCATTTTCTTCTTTCTGTTTTAGTCTGCATAGTGCCTCGGGGTGGAATCTTCCTGGAAAACCTTTTCTTTCGCAATATGAGCATGGTTTTCTTTCTGCAATGGGTACTTGTGTCTGGTTCTTCTGACTTGGGTTTGGGGTTCCTGGATTGGTTTTTGTGACTGTTTTCTTTTTTTGTGCTAAACTCTCCAGTTTTCGTAATTCTGCTAACAAATCCTCCATTGATGTAGCCTTTGTTTTCTCGATTTTATCTTGTATCATTACTGGTAAGTCGGTCACAATCAAGTCAATTAGTATATCCGTTGGGAAATTATCCCGAATGTTAACTAATAAGTTTTCTTTTCGTAACGCATAATCTACCAAGCTGCCCCCAATGTAACGAAAAGAATATGCTTCTCTATTTTTGTGCCAGCCTGTTTCCCGAAAACTATCTAGGAATGTTTTTCTCCATGTGTCGAAGTCTGCATCTAAACCAATTGTAATTACTTTTGAAGAGAACCAGTCTTTAGCTGTACCGTCTAGGAATAGGCGTAATATCAGAATTTTATCCTCGTCTGATGTAACTTGGCATCGCTCGCATTCTTTTTCAAACGTTTGGAACCAACTTGTTATTGGGAAGTTCTTTCCATCGAAGCTGTCCAATATAAAGTTTTCACGTACTTTTCTCAAATTCTTCCTTCCTGTTTCTTCTTTTCTTGTAGCGAGGACTATTTGTTGTAACAACGTGGATATATTCTCTTCTGATAGAATATAGAGTATACATTTAGAGTGTACCAACAGTGAGTAGAGTGTGTTGGACACACACGCGCGACTCCCCTCCCTAGTACGTAAGGAGAGTCGTGCGACGGATGGAGACTGTAGGCTCTCTCGTCCTGTACGCCCTGAGAGAGCGGACACGTGCCCGGCGTAAAGTGTATATTATCCTTAAAGAATAAATCACTCATTATCGTTGTTAATCAGTATACCTCAACCTCACTAATTACAGTCAACATGGTAGCAGAGCGTGGTTTTGTAAATTATTGCTATATACTTACCCTCGGGTAGTATAAAGCAATTTAAAGTGAGGTGTCAAGCCATGTGGTAAGATAAAGGTTCTAAGTGAAAATTATAAGTGAATAATTGCTTAAAGAAGGAAAGCTTAAAGGATACGACTAAAAGTTTGGAAAAAGGTTTTGAGAAAAGTCGAGAAAATAGGGTGATTCAAGCGGATACATCGGAACATAAAGAAGATTCTGAACAGGAAGAAAAGTTGGAAATTGAAGAAAACGATATGGAAAAAAAAGACATAACTATCCCGGTGTTCGATGGGGAAGGCTATAACATGTGGAAGAAAAGAATAACATTATTTCTGAAATTAAAAAAATGCGATATAGTTATAATAAGAGAAAAGACTGCAACAGATAGAGAGACATGGGACGACCAAGATTTAAGAGCAATGAACATAATTTACGGCTCGATATCAAATAAACAGTTAGAGTTCGTATGCGAAGAAGAAACTGCATATAAAATCATAAAAAAGTTAGACGATATGTACTTGAAGGAATCAACGGCTCTGCAAATAGTATGCAGGAATAAACTGGAAAAAATAAGGTTGAACAATTATAGTGATACGGCGTCATTTTTCAGTGATTTTGAAAAATTAGTAAACGAGTTAAAAGGCGCAGGTGCAAAAATAAGTGAGAAAGAAAAGTTGAACTACATGTTAAATACGCTGCCAGAATCATATAGTTATATTGGCGATTTAATTGATACGCTGAAAGAAGAGGATCAAACGGCAGACTATGTGAAGAATAAAATAAAGTTAGCTGAAATGAAAAATCAAAACGATCATGTAGAAAGAAGATCGAACGTGTATGTAACAAAGAAAGGAAATTGTTACAAGTGTGGCAAAACCGGGCATTTCGCTAGAGAATGCCAAAATGGCGGACAAGCAGCACACAGCGGCACAACATGGCGAGGTCCGACGCGTGGCCGTGGCAGTAGCAGAGGCAGGGGCGAAAGAGGCAACCTCACAAGAGGGAACAACTATCGGCAACAGCGGAGGCAAGAAGTCAGCACTACACACGAGCGGAACAACTCGGGAGCGAGCGCATGGGTAGCTACAGTGTATGCAGCGCAGAATATAGGTAACGATAGTTTAGGTAACGAAATCGAATGGTTGCTTGATAGTGGATGTACGGACCATATAGTAAATAATGATAGTTATTTTGAAAATTGTGTAGAATTAAAGGAACCGGTAAATATCTATCTGGGCGATAATAGTCCGTTAAAAGCAACAAAAATCGGAAATGTTGTAAGTGATTTCGATGCTTTCGGAACAAGAAATGAAGTAACAATACGAAATGTTTTCTACGTAAAAGAAATGAGTCAAAATTTATTGAGTTATGCTAAAGTAATGGAAACTCATACTATTGTTTCGAAAGGAAATTATTCAAAGATTATAGATAACCGCGACCAACTTATAGCTGTAGCTTACAAAGAGAATAGAGTGCTTAAAATGAAAAGTAGAGTAAAGTATACTGAGTTTGGAAAAGATTCATCTAAAAATTCCTTTTCCCATACTTCGACCCTCGAGTCAAGTAGGGGAAATGGGGGGAACTCTGGAAACAAAACATACGTAAGAAGTGCCGAGCGAAATATTAAAATGACTCAAAAGGAAAGGTGGCACAGAATCTTAGGTCACGTAAACTTTGGCTATTTAAATACATTGTGTACACAACAGTT
Source organism: Athalia circularis (assembly GCA_963978495.1). NCBI lineage: Eukaryota > Metazoa > Arthropoda > Insecta > Hymenoptera > Athaliidae > Athalia > Athalia circularis. Next base: position 25,200,827 of record OZ021702.1, on the reverse strand, counting down.
GCTAGAGGGTATTGCGAATGAACTTGAAACAGAATATATGAAATGTAAAATCTGTATAGAGAATAAAATGTGTAACTTACCTTTTAAAAATAATAGAAAACAAGCAACTGATCTCTTAGAAATCATACACACTGATGTGTGCGGTAGTTTTAAAACCGCGGGTTTAAACGGAGAGAAATTTTTTGTTACGTTTATAGACGATTACAGTAAAATAGCTAAGGTTTATTGCATTAAAACAAAGGATGAAGTATTTGATTGTATGGTTAAATTCATTAATGAGTCAGAAAATTTAACTGGAAAGAAAGTAAAAACAATTCGATGCGACAACGGTAAAGAATATTTGAATAACCGTTTTTATAAATTTATCAAAGAAAAGGGTATTATTTTAAATAATTGCCCAACGTATGTACACGAGTTGAATGGTACAGCGGAAAGATTCAATAGAACAATAATGGACATGGCGCGTTGTTTACTAGCAGAAGCAGATGTACATAAAAGATTTTGGCCTGAAATTATATGCGCGGCAACATATTTGAGAAATCGCACACTATCAAACACTACAGGAAAGAAAACTCCATATGAAATATTCTTTAAAGCGAAGCCAAATGTCAAAAATTTAAAATTGTACGGGAGTAGAGTTTTTGTACGGAAGCCGGAACAGAAAAGATTGTCAAAGTGGGATAAGAAAGCAGATCTGGGAATTCTGTTAGGCTACAGCGATGTTGGCTATAGAGTTCTTATGAATAATAAAATCATAATTGCACGACATGTAGAAATTGTCGAAAATGATGTAAAATGCATAGGTTTTAATGAAGGTGAAAATGAATATTTATTTCCTTCTACTTCGACTCTCGAGTCAAGTAGAGGAAAAGAATCCGACCTTGAAAGTGATCTCGACGAAAATGTCTTTGAGAGTGCAGATGAGAGTGAAAAATCAGAAAACACTGTAAAGAAAAATAAGAATGTAAACTTGAAGCCAAATACTCCACGCAGATCTACACGTGAGAGAAAAAGTCCGATTAGATACCCAAACAATACATCGAATAATGTCTACGTTAATTATTGTAGGGTAGATACACCTTGTACGTTTGAGGAGGCGTCAAATAGCGTTGACAGTAAGAATTGGATAAAAGCTATGGATAAAGAAATCGAATGTATAAATAAAAATAAAACTTGGCAATTAGTTGATAAAGTAAAAGGAAAAAAAGTTTTAGACGTTAAGTGGGTATATACGAGAAAAGCAGACGATAGATATAAGGCTAGGCTAGCTTTCAACAAACTGATGTTATTGAGGACATATACGCTCCAGTAGCAAAGAATCAGACTGTAAAAATTCTTTTTTCCCATTGTTGTCAAAATAGTTTAAAAATTGAACAAATGGATGTAGAGACTGCCTTCCTGAATGGAAAAATAAATTCGGAGGTATATGTTCATCAACCAGAAGGCTACGAAAACGGAACAAATAAAGTTTATAAACTGTCAAAAGCGCTGTATGGATTGAGAGAAAGTCCTAGAGACTGGTATGAGTGTTTCGATGAGTGCATTACCAAATTAGGCTTTGAACGAAGTAATGTAGATCTCTGTTTATATAAAAAAGGAAAAGAGGATGATGTAGTTTACATTTTAATTTACGTAGACGATTTGTTAATCTGTAGTAAAAGTAAAGGAAGAATTCATAGCATCAAGAAACTCTTGTCAGAGAAATTCAAAATGAAAGATTTAGGAGAAATCAAAGAATATCTTGGAATAAATATAAACTATGATTATATAAAAAATGAACTCACTCTAAGTCAAACGAAATATATAGAGTCATTAGCTGATAAATACCAAATTCAAAACAGTAGACTGTATAGCACTTCGATGGAGACAAATTTGAAACTTGAAAAGGCTGAAAGCTGTGAAGTAAATATAAAGTATAGAAATTTGATAGGTGCTTTGTTATACATAAGCTCAAGTACTCGACCAGATATAAGTTATAGCGTCAATTATGTCAGTAGATACCAAAATAGTTACAGTGAGACGCATTGGAAATATGCATTGCGAATTTTGAAATACCTGTATTTAACGAAAGACTTGATCTTACATTACAAAAAGAATGAGAATTGTGACATTATAAAATGTTACGTTGATGCCGATTGGGCAGGCGACAATATTGATCGAAAATCTACGTCAGGATATGTAATAAAAATGTATGAAAATGTAATTGATTGGAAGTCAAGAAAACAAAAATGTATTACCAAAGCTTCGACATATGCAGAATATGTAGCCTTATCTGAAGTAGTAAGCGAGATAAAATATATAAGAGAATTAGTAAAAATATTCGATATAGATATAAGTGAACCTATAAAAATCTATGAAGATAACTCTGGGGCAATAAACATCGCTAATAATGGTAACTTTACGAAAAATTCCAAACATATCGAAATTCATTACCATTTTGTACACGAGAGCGCAAAAGAAAAATTGATCGACGTCTATAAAATCGACTCGAACGACAATATAGCGGATATATTTACGAAAGCATTGTGTAAAGAAAAATTTGTAAAGTTCAGAGAACTATTGAATATAATATAAGAAAAAGGGATGTACAATCTAAATGTAAGGAGGCGTGATAGAATATAGAGTATACATTTAGAGTGTACCAACAGTGAGTAGAGTGTGTTGGACACACACGCGCGACTCCCCTCCCTAGCACGTAAGGAGAGTCGTGCGACGGACGGAGACTGTAGGCTCTCTCGTCCTGTACGCCCTGAGAGAGCGGACACGTGCCCGGCGTAAAGTGTATATTATCCTTAAAGAATAAATCACTCATTATCGTTGTTAATCAGTATACCTCAACCTCACTAATTACAGTCAACATCTTCCTTTTCTTTCTTCGTTGTTTTCATTTCATATTCAGGGGTCGTTGTTGCTTGTAGGTAAATCAAGAGACTCGGTAGAGTCTCGCGCCAAGTACATTCAAAGTAACGGGCGGACTACCGAGTATCTTTACTGCTAGGGTAGCGAGAAAGCGCTGTAGGACCAACTGTTTTATCAAGTATCTCCGAAATCATAAGCGTTTCGGGAAATTTGGATGCACTTTAGCGATGTAAATCACTGTAGCGGGTTCATTTAAGCGTAATTTCAATAACATCAGTGGTCGGAGAGCTGAGGTATGATAATCTCTGATCACCGGTAGGCCCGTTTCACGATTAAGCACCGCCGTTGTCGTCGTCGTACGCTAGCTATATGTCATCTGGAAACCAAAACCATTCCAACATAAATTGTGTAGAAGGAAAGCCGCGGTGTGGTTATTGCCGTGGCTCGCGCGATATTTCTGTCAAGTAGGAAAAAGGTCGTAGTTCCCGTCCGCCTAGCAGGTCGCGTCAGTGTAGCCTGTCTCATTTCTTACCGAGTTCGCCACCGCCTAGCGATTTCTTTTCATTGGGCGCTAGAAAAGCGGTGCTCTCATTGGCTACCGTTCTCCGCCCTGGCTGCGTGAGGAATTTAAAAATGTCCGTCGTCCGCTGCCGTCTGTTGATAAGTCTAACATGGCAGAGGCACCATAAAAGTGGCGGGCTTGTCATTGCTGGAATGTGGGTTGTATAACACATGTCCTTTTGACAGCCCTCTCAGTTTCGTGAATGAACACAAATAATCGTAGATAAAACTCTACCAGCGCAACACGTGTTTCTACCCTATCGATAATAACGACGTCAGGTGTTCACTCGCCAGCTCGCTGACTACTTGTAAGGTTACGAGGAGAAAGCTCGTCGAATCAGCGGTAATCGTTACCGGCAGTGATAGCGTAATGAAGTTTTTAATATATCACAATATAGGTGTATTCAATAATGGTAGGCAGGGTGTTCAAATTTGTTGAATCCACGAAGCAATCACATGAGTAACAAGCAGCATGGGTGTGAGTCAATCATAAACTTTGCATTTCTAACGTACTTACTGTATCGAATTGAAATAACTAACATCTGTCCCTGTTCCACAAGTATACCGATATCAAAGAATGCAGCGGTTTCTGTTCCAATACCACAAACCAAAGGATCGTACTCCCATAGATGAATAAATGTCAACAAATTCTTTGGATCCGCCTGTGTTAATTCATGAAGAAACTCAGTCCTTCTCCCAGTATATCACGAACGAAGAGCTTCTCTCTGATTCCTACTCACCGACAAAAGTTCCGAATGACTGGAATAGCGGGAGAGTTTTTGAAAAGAAGAAAGTCTACGAAGTGTAGCCAAATCATATCCTTGTCACCTACCAAGCAATTATTTGTGAGCCAACTACAATCCATGCCTCTTTTTCATACCAAGTATACCGATTCATAGACACTAACATTATCCTTTTTCTTTTAAGCATAATCACGTTGACGGAAGTATCAGTTCTAGTTCCAATGCCACAAACCAGAAGTTCCTGCTCCCTCAAAAAAATAAGCAGCAGTGGAAGTGCTCAGCATTTTCTTTTATGTTTCCTGAGAAAATTCAATTTTTTTCCTGGCACAATATAAACTAATAGCTCCTCTCCGATCCGATTCATCGATGAAAGCTACAGCTGAATCGAATATGAGAATTTTTCGAATAAAAGTCTCTCTTTTTTACATTTCATTATAAGCTGCAGTCAAACTGAAACCTGGCCATCTGCTTAACAGTCGTTCATGAGTCAACTTTAATCCTTCTTTTCATTCCAGACCTACTGTATCGGTTTATTAAAGCCAACTTTCGCCTTTCACCCACAAGCATATCGATAATGAAAGAAGTATCATTTTCTGTTTTAATATCACAAACCAAGCAAACTGATGCCAAAGGATTCGACCCTTGCCTCCATCTTACCAGAAAGGAAAAGGAACCGATCTTTCTCCTAGTATGTTGTTAAATACTGATAAGCTGTAGCTTCGAACCTAAGATCCATTTCGTCAAACTAATGATCTGAGGATACTCTGCATCTGGTGACTTGTGATAAAACCGCACAAATATATCTTGTGAACTAAAAAACCGTGGACTTCAAATCGCAATTTAGCAGCTACCGAGCTTTCTCATTCCAATAGAACACATCGTCTGAGGCATATGAAACCGACCTGCGAAGTAATTAATCGTTGGATTGCAAACGCGTAGTACTATACCGAAATCTCTTGATATCTGCTAAACTAAATTGTCATAGTAACAAAATTTTTCTAACCCGTCTAACATCTTACAACAATAGTATACTAAAGAAAGCATAATCAATACTACAATATTCTCTAACAACATGCAAAAAGTTATGAAATCCCCCCAAAAGGCACCTACGGTGCAAAAAAGTTCGCCAAGTACATTAAATGTTCAAAAAATTCATTGTTAATAAAAAAAAAAGGATAAAAATCAATTATTGTGCCAAGGTCGTGTAACTTTGCATCATGTAAGGATATATAATTGGAAAGTGAATCAATGAGAATCAATTCAAAGAATCAAAAAGAATCAAAAAAATAAATTAAATGAAATATAGAAAAAACCAATAAAAAAAAAAAATTGGAGGTAGTGGGAGGTAATAGAAAAAAAATCAAACAAATATATCAATTAAATTGAAAAAACAAAAAAAAAAAATTGTAGGTAGTGGGAGGTAATAGAAAAAAAATCAAACAAATATATCAAATTAAATTTAAAAAAAAAAAAAAAAATTGGAGGTAGTGGGACTTGGCGAGCTTTTTCGGAAAAAGAATTCAGAATTCTTGTACGGCAATATAACATTAGCTCGCCAAGAACCACGTACTCCAATTTTTTTTTTTTTTTTTTTTAAATTTAATTTGATATATTTGTTTGATTTTTTTTCTATTACCTCCCACTACCTCCAATTTTTTTTTTTTTTTTTTCAATTTAATTGATATATTTGTTGGATTTTTTTTCTATTACCTCCCACTACCTCCAATTTTTTTTTTCATTGGTTTTTTCTATATTTCATTTAATTAATTTTTTTGATTCTTTTTGATTCTTTGAATTGATTCTCATTGATTCACTTTCCAATTGTATATCCTTACATGATGCAAAGTTACACGTACTTGGCACAATAATTGATTTTTATCCTTTTTTTTTTATTAACAATGAATTTTTTGAACATTTAATGTACTTGGCGAACTTTTTTGCACCGTAGGTGCCTTTTGGGGGGATATCGTGTGTGTGTGAACTTGGCACCGCCATTTTGGAATTTCAAAAATCCAAGAGTTGTGCTGCATTGTGCCACAGTTGTGCCACACTGTGCCGCAAACATTATATCAGAATCTCAAAGAACAACGCAAGAAAACGCAAAACAAACTTTTTGCCCCAGCACCGCCATTTTGTTTTTGTTCAAAATTCGATGTTGTGCCAGACTCGTGTGTCCTTGTACAACGTTGTGCCGCAAGCCAAAACTTTCGTGGACTTGCCGATCTCTGGCAATCAACAAATTTTGAAAATTTGTCAGCACCGCCATTTTTGAATTTCCAAATTTTTTTTCGAGCATCGTACGTGTTCAACTTTGTGCTGCGTTGTGCCGATGACACAATATTTTTCTGACCATTGGTTCGTCCGATACACGCAATCGAAGTTGAATTTCCCGTGTAACTCGATGGAGGAGAAGGACCTCTGAAACGAATGATCTTTCGATTGTGCTACATTGTACTATGCATTAGTAACAACTATCTCTCCTGTCGAATTTCTCTAAGACGCATATTTCACCGATTTTTTTCAGATTCGAAACTCCAAAAACCGAAAATTTTGGAAAATTGAAAACTTCTCAGTTGTGCTGCATTGTGCTACGCATCAGTTATAACTATCTCCCCTGACGGATTCCTCTCAGACGCATATTTCACCGATTTCTCTCAGATTTGAAACTCAAAAAACCGAAAATTTTGGAAAAGTAAAAACTTCTCGGTTGTGCTGCATTGTGCTACGCTTCAGTTATAACTATCTCCTCTGACGGATTCCTCTCAGACGCATATTTCACCGATTTCTTTCAGATTCGAAACTCAAAAAATCGAAAAATTTGGAAAAGTAAAAACTTCTCGGTTGTGCTGCATTGTGCTACGCTTCAGTTATAACTATCTCCTCTGACGGATTCCTCTCAGACGCATATTTCACCGATTTCTTTCAGATTCGAAACTCAAAAAATCGAAAAATTTGGAAAAGTAAAAACTTCTCGGTTGTGCTGCATTGTGCTACGCATCAGTTATAACTATCTCCCCTGACGGATTCCTCTCAGACGCATATTTCACCGATTTCTCTCAGATTCGAAACTCAAAAAACCGAAAAATTTGGAAAAGTAAAAACTTCTCGGTTGTGCTGCATTGTGCTACGCATCAGTTATAACTATCTCCCCTGACGGATTCCTCTCAGACGCATATTTCACCGATTTCTCTCAGATTCGAAACTCAAAAAACCGAAAAATTTGGAAAAGTAAAAACTTCTCGGTTGTGCTGCATTGTGCTACGCATCAGTTATAACTATCTCCCCTGACGGATTCCTCTCAGACGCATATTTCACCGATTTCTCTCAGATTCGAAACTCAAAAAACCGACATCCCCACTCTGCAGTGGCCCCCACTCTCGTGGTCGCACACGTTACACGTGCTATCCTCTAGCGTCGTTTGTAGTCCAAACGTTACGTTACGTTATGACGACGCCCACGGAGTGGGGGAAGGCTAGGAAGTGCTTAAATAAGCGAACGCGCTAAGTATTTCATCACTTTTCACTGCTTCGTTGGATGAGCAACTTGGTGCATTCGCTTTTTTTTTCGCAGCATAGTACGTGATTCTCTCTCTACTGATTTTTACTTGTTTCTACTCTCATTTCAGGGAAGAGTTTCGTCTGTCTTCGCTACTCCGTCGCTTCATAGCAATATTTCTTAGGCACGAATTTTGGTTTCCAGATATTCGTTGCGTAATTCGGTTGCTAATATGGCCGATCGGCCAAGTATTAAACAACTCAAGCAACTGTTAACGTTGCCCGAGTATCATGCCGTTGTAGATTCGCTGGGTCAGGTTGCTTCTCCGAAGGCACTGGTTTTCCAGAAATTATCCGACGCGATGGACGATGGCTATTCATTGAGTCCGAAGTATATTTATACAATTCTAAAATTGAATAGGTATCGAGTTCATGAGAAACTATTGATGCAGCTTAATATTATAGCGACAGTCGATATTTCCCTCAACAGTACGACAAATTCGATCGGTGAAAACGTTGTCGAGTTTTGTCTCGATGTGACGGACGTGTGGGAGAAAATGCAGCCTGAGGAGGTCGAATACCGATTTAAGAACCTCAGTAACCGTCGATTACACACATTAAGACGATATGCGTGGACTCATGCGCTATATGGTAAAATTTTTGAAGAGACAAGGATTCCGTGTGCTCTCACCTTCAAAACGGTAAAAATGTCTGACAGCGGGTATTTCGCATCTGTTTGGGGGAAATGCCCGGAGTGTACAGCTCACTTCATGGGCAGGATTGTTCATAGTCCTGAAGCAGCTTCGCCAATTGTCATGGAGTGCCGTGTTACTGATTTTGATAGATCGGTAAAGCACAAGAAGAAAAGACAGTTGAAGGGAGAAATCAGAGTTGAAGTAGCTAAACAATTAGTTGAAGGAAACGTGCTGCCTTCTTCTTGGAGACGTCGAGAGGTGGACAGGCTGGGATTACAGTTGGGCGACGATGTGCCTCCTCATGTATTTACCAGCCATGTTTTGCGAAAGGCAAAGCAACAACGTCACGACAAAATTCTGGGTATTACTACAAACAATGTATTTGAAAGCATTCAGCTAATGAAGTACAACACAAAATATGAAGGTACCATAAAATCAATTGGCCTGGATCCTCTTTATGTCCATTATTGGACAAGGGAGCAGATTGCTGTCTACGAACAGTTCTCACACATCTTGTACATAGATGCGACTGGCTCTCTAATGAAGACGGTTGATTTGCCGAACGGGGAGAGATGTTCTCACATCTACCTGTATCAAGCCGTTGCACAAGTCGATGGAAAAACAGCTCCGGTTTTCCAAATGATTTCATCCGTTCAGAATAGCAACGCCATTGCTTACTGGCTCCTTGAATTCTTAAGACTAGGATCACTCCAAAAATCCAACTTTCCGCTTCCAAAGGAGGTGGTAACGGACTTTGATAAGGCTCTTCTTGGAGCGGTCGCTCGAGCTTTTGCGCAACAGCGAAGTCTAAAAGATTACCTGTCAGGGTGTTACAACATCATAAAAGGAGAATCTACTGTAGTACCACCTTGTCTCTTGCGGCTCGACATATGCCACTTTATGAATATGATTGCACGTTGGAAATGTTTCGCTGGGAAACAGTCGGGCGTTCGTCAGTTTTATCTACGATCTGTTGCCATTTTGCGTAAGCAGACTACTTTCGTGGAATTTGAAAAAATTGCAAAAGCTATTTTGACGATGGCGCTGAGTGAGAATTTGTCCAAGGGAAGTACATCAGATGACGCACATAAATTGCTGATGTCTTTGATTAAGGGTGATCGTCTTGCTCAACTTACAGAAAAGTTACTCGATAATAAAGAAGAGGAAGCTGCCGAAATCAATGAACAAGAAATGCAAAGCCCGGGCTTGTGGACATGGGCAGAAGATATGTACAAAGATTGTTTGGGTAAGCTTCGCAAGGAGGTGGACTTACACGAGATCAACGGGTATTATTGCGTCAACTTCGCTAAGAAATTGAAGACGCTTTTGCCTTACTTTCCTTTATGCAGCGAGGTCATGCCAGAAATATTTAGTTATGGGTCGCTCAATGCAACATCTGCGGCAGTAGAGTCGGAATTCAATGATTTGAAGAACCGAACATTAAAGAATATTGGTCTACCGCTGCGTGTGGACAAGTTCCTCAGTAGGCATATTATGTCGTTCTCTGGCAAACTGAAATTAGTTATGGAAGGGAAGATTGCCACGGATGTTCCGTTTACCCAGGAAAACGGCAATGGCAAAGATGACGGACCTATGCAGGTAATGATAGAGGCATCAGAACCAGTTTCGGAAGATAATGTAGAAGAGGAAGGTCCGGCGAAGGTCATTGAAAGAAATACGAATTGTGAAGATCAAGAGGTGTTAAACGAATTGAGAGAGGAGCAAAATTGGCGCAACAAAAATACAAAGCGTTCGAAATTTTCGTATATCGATCCGTGTCCCGAATTTAATCCATTTAACGTGAGCCACACCACTTTACCGGCAATCCCTAATGGACATCACTGTCCAAGTGTCCGCGATAAAGGGTTCACCTATTTGCTCCGCAACACTTGCGGCTTTGACAGCATCTGTCAAATTCTGGCAATGGCAGTGCTAAATTACGAAGCTTATAAGACCACGTGCACTGAGGCAGCTTCTCCAATCTATACTTGCGTGAACGCTTTGATTTCCGACGGCTTAGGTTCAAAGTTATTTAGGGCACGTGCGAATGTTCTCGCGAATATATCCCAACTACATCCTGAGACACGAAGACATATCGTAAAGATAAACGCAGCATCCAACATCTGGAATTTAGCGTCATATTTGCTGCACCAAGATCCGAGCTGCGTAGAAACATCATTGTGCTGCAAATGTGTTCGTTCAAGGGAACGTACTAAGGTCGTGCTGAACACCAACTACGATATCCTCACGCAGCAAGGAGTTGTAAGTATTTTGGAAGCCCTGAAAGAAGGTTCGCATGCGCCTCAAAAATGCTGTGGAGTCACACCCACCGTGAAGTACCTGTATGGAAAGCACCTGTTGATCGAAACCGACTGCGGTACAGGTAGAAAAGATCGTCTCCACGATTTTCCAGCACGATTGTCTATGGGGAAAGATCGAAACTACAGTCTCGCTGGAGTCGTGGGTTATGAAGGGGGTAGAGAATTGACGTCCGTGGGTCATTACACCGCCTACGTGAAGACAGCTCGCTGGTTGCATTACGACGATGACCATAAAAAACCAAAATACACTATAGTTAGCGCTGATGAACGAGTTGAAGTTGTTCTTTGTATTTATGCCCTGTCGTAAAATGAGGATTCGCAAAAAACAGGATCATATTCTGGGGCATAACGCGTTGTACCTGAAAAAGGTATAAGAGATATGATAATACTTATCAAAAAATATATAACATAACAACATGAATGAAAAACGTACATTGAGTATATGAGAAGAATATACATACCAACAATATTGAGATCATTTAAAATTAAATATAGAATTACCATGATTGAAAATTAAGTAAGAAAAACGGAAAAATTAAAAACAAAAACGGAAAAATCAGAAAAAACAAAAAAAAAAGAAAAAAAAAATATATATTACGTCGGTACGATGTTTACCGGCGTTATTATTTAGGTTCGTTTCTCGTTTTACGTAACTAAATACAACTGTAGGAAATGTAATGGTCGTGAAAGATGATTTGATGATCGAAGACGATAGTTTAATGATTAAAAGGTACCAAGTTCGAAGGAACGAGTCGACTTGGTGCGTTGTGCAAGTGCTTGATGGATTAATTACGAGTAAACCGTGCGTCTGAGAGAAATTCGACGGGAAAGATAGTTATAACTGATGCGTAGCACAATGCAGCACAACCGAGAGGTTTTTACTTTTCCAAAATTTTCGGTTTTTTGAGTTTCGAATCTGAAAAAAATCGGTGAAATATGCGTCTGAGAGGAATCCGTCAAGAGAAATAGTTATAACTGATGCGTAGCACAATGCAGCACAACTAAGAAGTTTCAACTTTTCCAAAATTTTCGGTTTTTTGAGTTTCGAATCTGAGAGAAATCGGTGAAATATGCGTCTGAGAGGAATCCGTCAGGGGAGATAGTTATAACTGATGCGTAGCACAATGCAGCACAACCGAGAAGTTTTTACTTTTCCAAATTTTTCGGTTTTTTGAGTTTCGAATCTGAAAGAAATCGGTGAAATATGCGTCTGAAAGGAATCCGTCAGAGGAGATAGTTATAACTGAAGCGTAGCACAATGCAGCACAACCGAGAAGTTTTCACTTTTCCAAAATTTTCGGTTTTCTGAGTTTCGAATCTGAAAAAAATCGGTGAAATATGCGTCTTAGAGAAATTCGACAGGAGAGATAGTTGTTACTAATGCATAGTACAATGTAGCACAATCGAAAGATCATTCGTTTCAGAGGTCCTTCTCCTCCATCGAGTTACACGGGAAATTCAACTTCGATTGCGTGTATCGGACGAACCAATGGTCAGAAAAATATTGTGTCATCGGCACAACGCAGCACAAAGTTGAACACGTACGATGCTCGAAAAAAAATTTGGAAATTCAAAAATGGCGGTGCTGACAAATTTTCAAAATTTGTTGATTGCCAGAGATCGGCAAGTCCACGAAAGTTTTGGCTTGCGGCACAACGTTGTACAAGGACACACGAGTCTGGCACAACATCGAATTTTGAACAAAAACAAAATGGCGGTGCTGGGGCAAAAAGTTTGTTTTGCGTTTTCTTGCGTTGTTCTTTGAGATTCTGATATAATGTTTGCGGCACAGTGTGGCACAACTGTGGCACAATGCAGCACAACTCTTGGATTTTTGAAATTCCAAAATGGCGGTGCCAAGTTCACACACATCCGTATAACGCGTCGCTCGACCCTTTACTTAATAAATGAATATCTCCGTTAATAATCGTCGTAGAAAAAAATTCTTTTCTTTAAACTAAGCTCTTTTTTACTCAACTTTTCGAAAATTATCTTGTACTTTCAATCTGACCTGTGTTGAGCCATTTTCGATAAAATACTGGTCTGATTGAAAGTACAAGATAATTTTCGAAAAGTTGAGTGAAAAAGAGCTTAGTTTGAAGAAAAGAATTTTTTTCTACGACGATTATAGATAATAAGTCACTCGATATATATACATAGATATTTTTATTAAACATTGCTACGCCAGGGAAATTGAGCTCATTTTAGGATTTTATTGCACGATCACCTTCATCCGGTTTTTATTTATTTCATGAACTTATTTTATACACGATTTGTTTCACTCGTATTGTCGATTTTATTTTATTATACATTGTAAAAGTCGACTGCCCCGAACCGCTCGTTCCGAGAGACTTTTGGTGAGGGTCACCTCGGAGGAACTATCCGCGACGTCGCTCACAATGACTCCCGATCTTCAAAAACTATAAAATCTATTGAGGCTGATTACGGCAGCTCGTGTCGAAACCTAGCCCCTGAAAATGGGCGCCACTAAGAGAAAATTATATGCAGCTCTTAGTCTGCTATCCGACTAGCCAGTAGTGCGACGAGAATACGAGAGGTGAAACTAAAAACGCACGGGGCGTTGGTCCTTGCTGAGTACTGGACCCTCACAATCCTGAGTGCTGAGTACCACGTGGAATGATCAGGTTAGACATGCGACGTACCTGGGCCAGGTAATGAAAAATAAATTAACAAATTAGCCGTCTTTCCACGATAGAAACTATAAAAGCGAATACTTTATTTTAAGCGACGTTATCGGTGATGAGAATGGACGTAATACAAAGTTTTGGCAAATTTAATACAAGAATGTGACGTGTTCTGAACGTTGGAACAATTCTTGGACACAAACACGGATCTTCCTCACTTACGTTACTCCAATTTTGACGGGAGAATTCGGGAGCGAAGACCAATTATCCTAAACGGTGACGTGCAGTAGGACGTTGCGCAATGCGGTAAGACGATGACGAAGACGGGAACGAAGACGAAGACGATGACGATGGCGGTAGCTGTGGTGTCCACGACGACGATGTTCACATCCTCACAAGGATTTCGGCGGGAGCGTCGGCTACGACGAAGACTTCAGTCGCGAAGAAATACGGCTCCTTTTCCCTGTCCCTTCACGACACCCTTCGGACAAGCCACCGGGTGTGAGAAGGTTCAGATGAGCACGGTAGATGAACTTGTTACTCAATCCGTTCTTCTTGACGGTAGTTGGTTCGCCGACGGTAGGGCAACGGAAGTATCCCCTCTTCAGGGTCACGGGAGATTCTTCGGTCTTTTTCGACTTGTCCCTCAACCCTTGGTTGACGCTTACTTGGCGGTCACTTTCTTACTGTCTCTTCGATCCCACGATCATGTTCGTAATTTATGACGCATGCGTACCGCCGAATTTCGTGTCGATCCTCCAACGCATATGAAAAAAGATAGTCGGTACGCAAGGTGAGAGATCGCTATATTTACTTTTCTTGCTGCTCGATGAGTTTGTGTCCGAATTATGGAGATGTCAACATTTTGTTGTAGTGTGAACCCACTGTGGCGTTCAGTTTTACTGTCACAACATATACAACTAGGGGCTTCGCCCCTGCGCGCTTCGCGCGCGAACCCCGCTCGGCGCTTCACGCCTCTGATGCTCGCGCTCCGCGCACGCTTTGCCAGTATATGCCCTAATTTATTTGAATCCTCGTGTTCATTGGCAGACAACCTGGACGTCCTCAGCTGTAGTGCCAACGACCGTAACGTCGAAAACTATACTATAAGCGAACGGAGCAGGGTACATGAAATCCGCATTTCTTCTATATCCGCAGTCGCCATAGCTGTGAAAGTGCGCTACCACGGATGCTCGAATGCATCATCATGGCTACTAAAGTGCGCCACCATCCATGCACAAATGCACCACCATATAGTCCGCTTTATCGTATTTCAGGTTTATTTTGTCTGTAAATTCAGGTTAAATACGATCATCTAAAATTCATCAGTGGTTCAGTTACGGAGTGGACGACAGACACCCGAAAATATGAAGCGTTTCAGGACCTGCACGCATTATAGTATGATTCAAAGAGGATTGAAGGCACATTTATTTATGAAGACATTAGAATGTAGACGTAAAATTTCATCAAATAAAAAATTCTTGTACGTATTAAAGTATGATCTTTTTCGCCATGCAGGTCGTCCGCTCGATGGTTTTTAACGTCCACGTTGTCCGTTCTGCAGTTTTCGCCGTACAGGTCGTCTTGCGTAGCGACGAACAACCTGGACGACAAAAACTATTGAGAGAACGACCTGGACGGCGACAACTATGGAGCGCACGACCTGGACGACAAAACCTATGGAGAGAACGACCTGGACGGCGACAACTATGGAGCACACGACCTGGACGGCGACAACTATGGAGCACACGACCTGGACCGCGACAACTATGAAGCGCACGACCTGGACGACAAAACCTATGGAGAGAACGACCTGGACGGCGACAACTATGGAGCACACGACCTGGACGGCGACAACTATGGAGCACACGACCTGGACGGCGACAACTATGGAGCACACGACCTGGACGGCGACAACTATGGAGCACACGACCTGGACGGCGACAACTATGGAGCACACGAGCTGGACGGCGACAACTATAGAGCGCACGACCTGGACGACAAAACCTATGGAGAGAACGACCTGGACGACAAAAACTATGGAGAGAACGACCTGGACAGCGACAACTATGGAGAGAACGACCTGGACGGCGACAACTATAGAGCGCACGACCTGGACGACAAAACCTATGGAGAGAACGACCTGGACGACAAAAACTATGGAGAGAACGACCTGGACGGCGACAACTATGGAGCGCACGACCTGGACGACAAAACCTATGGAGCGCACGACCTGGACGACGAAAACTATGGAGAGAACGACCTGGACGGCAACAACTATGGAGCACACGACCTGGACGGCGACAACTATGGAGCACACGACCTGGACGGCGACAACTATGGAGCACACGACCTGGACGGCGACAACTATGGAGCACACGACCTGGACGGCGACAACTATGGAGCACACGACCTGGACGACAACAACTATGGAGCGCACGACCTGGACGACAAAACCTATGGAGAGAACGACCTGGACGGCGACAACTATGGAGCGCACGACCTGGACGGTGACAACTATGGAGCACACGACCTGGACGGCGACAACTATGGAGCACACGACCTGGACGGCGACAACTATGGAGCACACGACCTGGACGGCGACAACTATGGAGCGCACGACCTGGACGGCGACAACTATGGAGCACACGACCTGGACGGCGACAACTATGGAGCACACGACCTGGACGGCGACAACTATGGAGCGCACGACCTGGACGACAAAACCTATGGAGAGAACGACCTGGACGACAAAGACTATGGAGAGAACGACCTGGACGGCGACAACTATGGAGCGCACGACCTGGACGGTGACAACTATGGAGCACACGACCTGGACGGCGACAACTATGGAGCACACGACCTGGACGGCGACAACTATGGAGCGCACGACCTGGACGACAAAACCTATGGAGAGAACGACCTGGACGACGACAACTATGGAGCGCACGACCTGGACGACAAAACCTATGGAGAGAACGACCTGGACGACAAAAACTATGGAGAGAACGACCTGGACGGTGAAAACTATGGAGCACACGACCTGGACGGCGACAACTATAGGGAGAACGACCTGGACGGCGACAACTATGGAGCGCACGACCTGGACGACAAAACCTATGAAGAGAACGACCTGGAGAACAAAAACTATGGAGAGAACGACCTGGACGGCGACAACTATGGAGCGCACGACCTGGACGACAAAACCTATGAAGCGGACGACCTGGACGACAAAACCTATGGAGAGAACGACCTGGACGGCGACAACTATGGAGCGCACGACCTGGACGACGAAAACTATGGAGCGCACGACCTGGACGAAAAAAACTATGGAGATAACGACCTGGACGGCAACAACTATGGAGCACACGACCTGGACGGCGACAACTATAGAGCACACGACCTGGACGGCGACAACTATGGAGCACACGACCTGGACGGCGACAACTATGGAGCGCACGACCCGGACGACAAAACCTATGGAGAGAACGACCTGGACGACAAAAACTATGGAGAGAACGACCTGGACGGCGACAACTATGGAGCACACGACCTGGACCGCGACAACTATGGAGCACACGACCTGGACGGTGACAACTATGGAGCGCACGACCTGGACGACAAAACCTATGGAGAGAACGACCTGGACGGCGACAACTATGGAGCACACGACCTGGACGGCGACAACTATGGAGCACACGACCTGGACGGCGACAACTATAGAGCGCACGACCTGGACGGCAAAAACTATGGAGCACACGACCTGGACGGCGACAACTATGCAGCACACGACCTGGACGACAAAACCTATGGAGAGAACGACCTGGACGGCGACAACTATGGAGCACACGACCTGGACGGCGACAACTATGGAGCACACGACCTGGACGGCGACAACTATGGAGCGCACGACCTGGACGGCGACAACTATGGAGCGCACGACCTGGACGACAAAACCTATGGAGAGAACGACCTGGACGACAAAAACTATGGAGAGAACGACCTGGACAGCGACAACTATGGAGAGAACGACCTGGACGGCGACAACTATAGAGCGCACGACCTGGACGACAAAACCTATGGAGAGAACGACCTGGACGACAAAAACTATGGAGAGAACGACCTGGACGGCGACAACTATGGAGCGCACGACCTGGACGACAAAACCTATGGAGCGCACGACCTGGACGACGAAAACTATGGAGAGAACGACCTGGACGGCAACAACTATGGAGCACACGACCTGGACGGCGACAACTATGGAGCACACGACCTGGACGGCGACAACTATGGAGCACACGACCTGGACGGCGACAACTATGGAGCACACGACCTGGACGGCGACAACTATGGAGCACACGACCTGGACGACAACAACTATGGAGCGCACGACCTGGACGACAAAACCTATGGAGAGAACGACCTGGACGGCGACAACTATGGAGCGCACGACCTGGACGGTGACAACTATGGAGCACACGACCTGGACGGCGACAACTATGGAGCACACGACCTGGACGGCGACAACTATGGAGCACACGACCTGGACGGCGACAACTATGGAGCGCACGACCTGGACGGCGACAACTATGGAGCACACGACCTGGACGGCGACAACTATGGAGCACACGACCTGGACGGCGACAACTATGGAGCGCACGACCTGGACGACAAAACCTATGGAGAGAACGACCTGGACGACAAAGACTATGGAGAGAACGACCTGGACGGCGACAACTATGGAGCGCACGACCTGGACGGTGACAACTATGGAGCACACGACCTGGACGGCGACAACTATGGAGCACACGACCTGGACGGCGACAACTATGGAGCGCACGACCTGGACGACAAAACCTATGGAGAGAACGACCTGGACGACGACAACTATGGAGCGCACGACCTGGACGACAAAACCTATGGAGAGAACGACCTGGACGACAAAAACTATGGAGAGAACGACCTGGACGGTGAAAACTATGGAGCACACGACCTGGACGGCGACAACTATAGGGAGAACGACCTGGACGGCGACAACTATGGAGCGCACGACCTGGACGACAAAACCTATGAAGAGAACGACCTGGAGAACAAAAACTATGGAGAGAACGACCTGGACGGCGACAACTATGGAGCGCACGACCTGGACGACAAAACCTATGAAGCGGACGACCTGGACGACAAAACCTATGGAGAGAACGACCTGGACGGCGACAACTATGGAGCGCACGACCTGGACGACGAAAACTATGGAGCGCACGACCTGGACGAAAAAAACTATGGAGATAACGACCTGGACGGCAACAACTATGGAGCACACGACCTGGACGGCGACAACTATAGAGCACACGACCTGGACGGCGACAACTATGGAGCACACGACCTGGACGGCGACAACTATGGAGCGCACGACCCGGACGACAAAACCTATGGAGAGAACGACCTGGACGACAAAAACTATGGAGAGAACGACCTGGACGGCGACAACTATGGAGCACACGACCTGGACCGCGACAACTATGGAGCACACGACCTGGACGGTGACAACTATGGAGCGCACGACCTGGACGACAAAACCTATGGAGAGAACGACCTGGACGGCGACAACTATGGAGCACACGACCTGGACGGCGACAACTATGGAGCACACGACCTGGACGGCGACAACTATAGAGCGCACGACCTGGACGGCAAAAACTATGGAGCACACGACCTGGACGGCGACAACTATGCAGCACACGACCTGGACGACAAAACCTATGGAGAGAACGACCTGGACGGCGACAACTATGGAGCACACGACCTGGACGGCGACAACTATGGAGCACACGACCTGGACGGCGACAACTATGGAGCGCACGACCTGGACGGCGACAACTATGGAGCGCACGACCTGGACGACAAAACCTATGGAGAGAACGACCTGGACGACAAAAACTATGGAGAGAACGACCCGGACGGCGACAACTATGGAGTACACGACCTGGACGGCGACAACTATGGAGCACACGACCTAGACGGTGACAACTATGGAGCGCACGACCTGGACGACAAAACCTATGGAGAGAACAACCTGGACGGCGACAACTATGGAGCACACGACCTGGACGGCGACAACTATGGAGCACACGACCTGGACGGCGACAACTATGGAGCACACGACCTGGACGGCGACAACTATGGAGCACACGACCTGGACGGCGACAACTATGGAGCACACGACCTGGACGGCGACAACTATGGAGCGCACGACCTGGACGACAAAACCTATGGAGAGAACGACCTGGACGACAAAAACTATGGAGAGAACGACCTGGACGGCGACAACTATGGAGCACACGACCTGGACGGCGACAACTATGGAGCACACGACCTGGACAGCGACAACTATGGAGCGCACGACCTGGACGGCGACAACTATGGAGCACACGACCTGGACGGCGACAACTATGGAGCACACGACCTGGACGGCGACAACTATGGAGCGCACGACCTGGACGACAAAACCTATGGAGAGAACGACCTGGACGACAAAAACTATGGAGAGAACGACCTGGACGGCGACAACTATGGAGCGCACGACCTGGACGGCGACAACTATGGAGCCTACGACCTGGACAGCGACAACTATGGAGCACACGACCTGGACGGCGACAACCATGGAGCGAACGACCTGGACGACAAAACCTATGGAGAGAACGACCTGGACGACAAAAACTATGGAGAGAACGACCCGGACGGCGACAACTATGGAGCACACGACCTGGACGGTGACAACTATGGAGCGCACGACCTGGACGACAAAACCTATGGAGAGAACGACCTGGACGGCGACAACTATGGAGCACACGACCTGGACGGTGACAACTATGGAGCGCACGACCTGGACGACAAAACCTATGGAGAGAACGACCTGGACGACAAAAACTATGGAGAGAACGACCCGGACGGCGACAACTATGGAGCACACGACCTGGACGGTGACAACTATGGAGCGCACGACCTGGACGACAGAACCTATGGAGAGAACGACCTGGACGGCGACAACTATGGAGCACACGACCTGGACGGCGACAACTATGGAGCGCACGACCTGGACGACAAAACCTATGGAGAGAACGACCTGGACGACAAAAACTATGGAGAGAACGACCCGGACGGCGACAACTATGGAGCACACGACCTGGACGGCGACAACTATGGAGCACACGACCTGGACGTCGACAACTATGGAGCGCACGACCTGGACGACAAAAACTATGGAGAGAACGACCCGGACGGCGACAACTATGAAGCACACGACCTGGACGGTGACAACTATGGAGCGCACGACCTGGACGACAAAACCTATGGAGAGAACGACCTGGACGGCGACAACTATGGAGCACACGACCTGGACGGCGACAACTATGGAGCACACGACCTGGACGGCGACAACTATGGAGCACACGACCTGGACGGCGACAACTATGAAGCGCACGACTTGGACGACAAAACCTATGGAGAAAACGACCTGGACGACAAAAACTATGGAGAGAACGACCTGGACGGCGACAACTATGGAGCACACGACCTGGACGGCGACAACTATGGAGCACACGACCTGGACGGCGACAACTATGGAGCGCACGACCCGGACGGCGACAACTATGGAGAACACGACCTGGACGGCGACAACTATGGAGCACACGACCTGGACGGCGACAACTATGGAGCGCACGACCTGGACGGCGACAACTATAGAGCGCACGACCTGGACGACAAAACCTATGGAGAGAACGACCTGGACGACAAAAACTATGGAGAGAACGACCCGGACGGCGACAACTATGGAGCACACGACCTGGACGGCGACAACTATGGAGCACACGACCTGGACGTCGACAACTATGGAGCGCACGACCTGGACGACAAAAACTATGGAGAGAACGACCCGGACGGCGACAACTATGGAGCACACGACCTGGACGGTGACAACTATGGAGCGCACGACCTGGACGACAAAACCTATGGAGAGAACGACCTGGACGGCGACAACTATGGAGCACACGACCTGGACGGCGACAACTATGGAGCACACGACCTGGACGGCGACAACTATGGAGCACACGACCTGGACGGCGACAACCATGAAGCGCACGACTTGGACGACAAAACCTATGGAGAGAACGACCTGGACGACAAAAACTATGGAGAGAACGACCTAGACGGCGACAACTATGGAGCACACGACCTGGACGGCGACAACTATGGAGCACACGACCTGGACGGCGACAACTATGGAGCGCACGACCCGGACGGCGACAACTATGGAGCACACGACCTGGACGGCGACAACTATGGAGCACACGACCTGGACGGCGACAACTATGGAGCGCACGACCTGGACGACAAAACCTATGGAGAGAACGACCTGGACGACAAAAACTATGGAGAGAACGACCTGGACGGCGACAACTATGGAGCGCACGACCTGGACGGCGACAACTATGGAGCACACGACCTGGACGGCGACAACTATAGAGCACACGACCTGGACGGCGACAACTATGGAGCGCACGACCTGGACGACAAAACCTATGGAGAGAACGACCTGGACGACAAAACCTATGGAGAGAACGACCTGGACGGCGACAACTATGGAGCACACGACCTGGACGGCGACAACTATGGAGCACACGACCTGGACGGCGACAACTATGGAGCACACGACCTGGACGGCGACAACTATGAAGCGCACGACTTGGACGACAAAACCTATGGAGAGAACGACCTGGACGACAAAAACTATGGAGAGAACGACCTGGACGGCGACAACTATGGAGCACACGACCTGGACGGCGACAACTATGGAGCACACGACCTGGACGGCGACAACTATGGAGCGCACGACCCGGACGGCGACAACTATGGAGCACACGACCTGGACGGCGACAACTATGGAGCACACGACCTGGACGGCGACAACTATGGAGCGCACGACCTGGACGACAAAACCTATGGAGAGAACGACCTGGACGACAAAAACTATGGAGAGAACGACCCGGATGGCGATAACTATGGAGCACACGACCTGGACGGCGACAACTATGGAGCACACGACCTGGACGGTGACAACTATGGAGCGCACGACCTGGACGACAAAACCTATGGAGAGAACGACCTGGACGGCGACAACTATGGAGCACACGACCTGGACGGCGACAACTATGGAGCGCACGACCTGGACGACAAAACCTATGGAGAGAACGACCTGGACGACAAAAACTATGGAGAGAACGACCTGGACGGTGAAAACTATGGAGCACAGTACCTGGACGGCGACAACTATGGAGAGAACGACCTGGACGGCGACAACTATGGAGCGCACGACCTGGACGACAAAACCTATGGAGAGAACGACCTGGACGACAAAAACTATGGAGAGAACGACCTGGACGGCGACAACTATGGAGCACACGACCTGGACGGCGACAACTATGGAGCACACGACCTGGACGGCGACAACTATGGAGCGCACGACCTGGACGACAAAACCTATGGAGAGAACGACCTGGACGGCGACAACTATGGAGCACACGACCTGAACGGCGACAACTATGGAGCACACGACCTGGACGGCGACAACTATAGAGCGCACGACCTGGACGACAAAACCTATGGAGAGAACGACCTGGACGGCGACAACTATGGAGCACACGACCTGGACGGCGACAACTATGGAGCACACGACCTGGACGGCGACAACTATGGAGCGCACGACCTGGACGACAAAACCTATGGAGAGAACGACCTGGACGGCGACAACTATGGAGCACACGACCTGGACGGCGACAACTATGGAGCACACGACCTGGACGGCGACAACTATGGAGCGCACGACCTGGACGACAAAACCTAAGGAGAGAACGACCTGGATGGCGACAACTATGGAGCGCACGACCTGGACGGCGACAACTATGGAGCGCACGACCTGGACGACAAAACCTATGGAGCGCACGACCTGGACGACAAAACCTAAGGAGAGAACGACCTGGATGGCGACAACTATGGAGCGCACGACCTGGACGGCGACAACTATGGAGCGCACGACCTGGACGACAAAACCTATGGAGCGCACGACCTGGACGACAAAACCTACGGAGAGAACGACCTGGATGGCGACAACTATGGAGCGCACGACCTGGACGGCGACAACTATGGAGCGCACGACCTGGACGACAAAACCTATGGAGCGCACGACCTGGACGACAAAACCTATGGAGAAAACGACCTGGACGGCGACAACTACGGAGCGCACGACCTGGACGACAAAAACTATGGAAAGAACGACCTGGACGGCAACAACTATGGAGCATACGACCTGGACGGCGACAACTATGGAGCACACGACCTGGACGGCGACAACTATGGAGCACACGACCTGGACGGCGACAACTATGGAGCGCACGACCTGGACGACTAAACCTATGGAGAGAACGACCTGGACGGCGACAACTATGGAGCGCACGACCTGGACGACAAAACCTATGGAGAGAATGACCTGGACGGCGACAACTATGGAGCACACGACCTGGACGGCGACAACTATGGAGCACACGACCTGGACGGCGACAACTGTGGAGGGAACGACCTGGACGGTGAAAACTATGGAGCACACGACCTGGACGGCGACAACTATGGAGAAAACGACCTGGACGGCGACAACTATGGAGCGCACGACCTGGACGACAAAACCTATGGAGAGATTGACCTGGACGACAAAAACTATGGAGAGGACGACCTGGACGGCGACAACTATGGAGCACACGACCTGGACGGCGACAACTATGGAGCACACGACCTGGACGGCGACAACTATGGAGCGCACGACCTGGACGACAAAACCTATGGAGAGAACGACCTGGACGGCGACAACTATGGAGCACACGACCTGGACGGCGACAACCATGGAGCACACGACCTGGACGGCGAAAACTATGGAGAGAACGACCTGGACGGCAACAACTATGGAGCACACGACCTGGACGGCGACAACTATGGAGCACACGACCTGGACGGCGACAACTATGGAGCACACGACCTGGACGGCGACGACTATGGAGCGCACGACCTGGACGACAAAACCTATGGAGAGAACGACCTGGACGGCGACAACTATGGAGCACACGACCTGGACGGCGACAACTATGGAGCACACGACCTGGACGGCGACAACTATGGAGCACACGACCTGGACGGCGACAACTATGGAGCACACGACCTGGACGGCGACAACTATGGAGCACACGACCTGGACGGCGACAACTATGGAGCGCACGACCTGGACGACAAAACCTATGGAGAGAACGACCTGGACGGCGACAACTATGGAGCACACGACCTGGACGGCGACAACTATGGAGCACACGACCTGGACGGCGACAACTATGGAGCGCACGACCTGGACGACGAAACCTATTGAGAGAACAACCTGGACGGCGACAACTATGGAGCACACGACCTGGACGGCGACAACTATGGAGCGCACGACCTGGACGACAAAACCTATGGAGAGAACGACCTGGACGACAAAAACTATGGAGAGAACGACCTGGACGGTGAAAACTATGAAGCACACGACCTGGACGGCGACAACTATGGAGAGAACGACCTGGACGGCGACAACTATGGAGCGCACGACCTGGACGACAAAACCTATGGAGAGAACGACCTGGACGACAAAAACTATAGAGAGAACGACCTGGACGGCGACAACTATGGAGCACACGACCTGGACGGCGACAACTATGGAGCACGCGACCTGGACGGCGACAACTATGGAGCGCACGACCTGGACGACAAAACCTATGGAGAGAACGACCTGGACGGCGACAACTATGGAGCACACGACCTGGACGGCGACAACTATGGAGCACACGACCTGGACGGCGACAACTATGGAGCGCACGACCTGGACGACAAAACCTATGGAGAGAACGACCTGGCCGGCGACAACTATGGAGCACACGACCTGGACGGCGACAACTATGGAGCCCACGACCTGGACGACAAAACCTATGGAGAGAACGACCTGGACGGCGACAACTATGGAGCGCACGACCTGGACAGCGACAACTATGGAGCGCACGACCTGGACGACAAAACCTATGGAGCGCACGACCTGGACGACAAAACCTATGGAGAGAACGACCTGGACGGCGACAACTATGGAGCGCACGACCTGGACGACAAAAACTATGGAAAGAACGACCTGGACGGCGACAACTATGGAGCGCACGACCTGGACGACAAAACCTATGGAGAGAACGACCTGGACGACAAAAACTATGGAGAGAACGACCTGGACGGTGAAAACTATGAAGCACACGACCTGGACGGCGACAACTATGGAGAGAACGACCTGGACGGCGACAACTATGGAGCGCACGACCTGGACGACAAAACCTATGGAGAGAACGACCTGGACGACAAAAACTATAGAGAGAACGACCTGGACGGCGACAACTATGGAGCACACGACCTGGACGGCGACAACTATGGAGCACACGACCTGGACGGCGACAACTATGGAGCGCACGACCTGGACGACAAAAACTATGGAAAGAACGACCTGGACGGCAACAACTATGGAGCATACGACCTGGACGGCGACAACTATGGAGCACACGACCTGGACGGCGACAACTATGGAGCACACGACCTGGACGGCGATAACTATGGAGCGCACGACATGGACGACAAAACCTATGGAGAGAACGACCTGGACGGCGACAACTATGGAGCGCACGACCTGGACGACAAAAACCATGGAGAGAACGACCTGGACGGCAACAACTATGGAGCACACGACCTGGACGGCGACAACTATGGAGCACACGACCTCGACAGCGACAACTATGGAGCGCACGACCTGGACGACAAAACCTATGGAGAGAACAACCTGGACGGTGAAAACTATGGAGCACATGACATGGACGGCGACAACTATGGAGCACACGACCTAGACGGCGACAACTATGGAGCGCACGACCTGGACGACAAAAACTATGGAGAGAACGACCTGGACGGCGACAACTATGGAGCACACGACCTGGACGGCGACAACTATGGAGCACACGACCTGGACGGTGACAACTATGGAGCGCACGACCTGGACGACAAAACCTATGGAGAGAACGACCTGGACGGCGACAACTATGGAGCACACGACCTGGATGGCGACAACTATGGAGCACACGACCTGGACGGCGACAACTATGGAGCACACGACCTGGACGGCGACAACTATGGAGCGCACGACCTGGACGACAAAACCTATGGAGAGAACGACCTGGACGACAAAAACTATGGAGAGAACGACCTGGACGGCGACAACTATGGAGCGCACGACCTGGACGGCGACAACTATGGAGCACACGACCTGGACGACAAAACCTATGGAGAGAACGACCTGGACGGCGACAACTATGGAGCGCACGACCTGGACGACAAAACCTATGGAGAGAACGACCTGGACGACAAAAACTATGGAGAGAACGACCTGGACGGTGAAAACTATGGAGCACACGACCTGGACGGCGACAACTATGGAGCACACGACCTGGACGGCGACAACTATGGAGCGCACGACCTGGACGACAAAACCTATGGAGCGCACGACCTGGACGACAAAACCTATGGAGAGAACGACCTGGACGGCGACAACTTCGGAGCGCACGACCTGGACGACAAAACCTATGGAGAGAACGACCTGGACGACAAAAACTATGGAGAGAACGACCTGGACGGCGACAACTATGGAGCACACGACCTGGACAGCGACAACTATGGAGCGCACGACCTGGACGACAAAACCTATGGAGAGAACAACCTGGACGGTGAAAACTATGGAGCACATGACATGGACGGCGACAACTATGGAGCACACGACCTAGACGGCGACAACTATGGAGCGCACGACCTGGACGACAAAACCTATGGAGCGAACGACCTGGACGATAAAACCTATGGAGAGAACGACCTGGACGGCGACAACTATGGAGCACACGACCTGGACGGCGACAACTATGGAGCACACGACCTGGACGGCGACA
Source organism: Athalia circularis (assembly GCA_963978495.1). Lineage (NCBI taxonomy): Eukaryota > Metazoa > Arthropoda > Insecta > Hymenoptera > Athaliidae > Athalia > Athalia circularis. The sequence continues at coordinate 25,173,413 of OZ021702.1, read as the reverse complement.
ACTATGGAGCGCACGACCTGGACGACAAAACCTATGGAGAGAACGACCTGGACGGCGACAACTATGGAGCACACGACCTGGACGGCGACAACTATGGAGCACACGACCTGGACGGCGACAACTATGGAGCGCACGACCTGGACGACAAAACCTATGGAGAGAACGACCTGGACGGCGACAACTATGGAGCGCACGACCTGGACGGCGACAACTATGGAGCGCACGACCTGGACGACAAAACCTATGGAGCGCACGACCTGGACGACAAAACCTATGGAGAGAACGACCTGGACGGCGACAACTATGGAGCGCACGACCTGGACGACAAAAACTATGGAAAGAACGACCTGGACGGCAACAACTATGGAGCATACGACCTGGACGGCGACAACTATGGAGCACACGACCTGGACGGCGACAACTATGGAGCACACGACCTGGACGGCGATAACTATGGAGCGCACGACATGGACGACAAAACCTATGGAGAGAACGACCTGGACGGCGACAACTATGGAGCGCACGACCTGGACGACAAAAACCATGGAGAGAACGACCTGGACGGCAACAACTATGGAGCACACGACCTGGACGGCGACAACTATGGAGCACACGACCTCGACAGCGACAACTATGGAGCGCACGACCTGGACGACAAAACCTATGGAGAGAACAACCTGGACGGTGAAAACTATGGAGCACATGACATGGACGGCGACAACTATGGAGCACACGACCTAGACGGCGACAACTATGGAGCGCACGACCTGGACGACAAAAACTATGGAGAGAACGACCTGGACGGCGACAACTATGGAGCACACGACCTGGACGGCGACAACTATGGAGCACACGACCTGGACGGTGACAACTATGGAGCGTACGACCTGGACGACAAAACCTATGGAGAGAACGACCTGGACGGCGACAACTATGGAGCACACGACCTGGATGGCGACAACTATGGAGCACACGACCTGGACGGCGACAACTATGGAGCACACGACCTGGACGGCGACAACTATGGAGCGCACGACCTGGACGACAAAACCTATGGAGAGAACGACCTGGACGACAAAAACTATGGAGAGAACGACCTGGACGGCGACAACTATGGAGCGCACGACCTGGACGGCGACAACTATGGAGCACACGACCTGGACGACAAAACCTATGGAGAGAACGACCTGGACGGCGACAACTATGGAGCGCACGACCTGGACGACAAAACCTATGGAGAGAACGACCTGGACGACAAAAACTATGGAGAGAACGACCTGGACGGTGAAAACTATGGAGCACACGACCTGGACGGCGACAACTATGGAGCACACGACCTGGACGGCGACAACTATGGAGCGCACGACCTGGACGACAAAACCTATGGAGCGCACGACCTGGACGACAAAACCTATGGAGAGAACGACCTGGACGGCGACAACTTCGGAGCGCACGACCTGGACGACAAAACCTATGGAGAGAACGACCTGGACGACAAAAACTATGGAGAGAACGACCTGGACGGCGACAACTATGGAGCACACGACCTGGACAGCGACAACTATGGAGCGCACGACCTGGACGACAAAACCTATGGAGAGAACGACCCGGACGACAAAAACTATGGAGAGAACGACCTGGACGGCGACAACTATGGAGCACACGACTTGGACGGCGACAACTATGGTGCACACGACCTCGACAGCGACAACTATGGAGCGCACGACCTGGACGACAAAACCTATGGAGAGAACAACCTGGACGGTGAAAACTATGGAGCACATGACATGGACGGCGACAACTATGGAGCACACGACCTAGACGGCGACAACTATGGAGCGCACGACCTGGACGACAAAACCTATGGAGCGAACGACCTGGACGATAAAACCTATGGAGAGAACGACCTGGACGGCGACAACTATGGAGCACATGACCTGGACGGCGACAACTATGGAGCACATGACCTGGACGGCTACAACTATGGAGCGCACGACCTGGACGGCGAAAACTATGGAGCGCACAATCTGGACGACAAAAACTAAGAACGGCCTGGACGGTGAAAACTATGCTCCGCACTACCTGGACGGCGAAAACTATGGAGTGGAAGTAGGGAAGAGAAAAATGGTATTCGGGATATCTCAAACTATGGGGTGAAAGTGGGAAAGAGAAAAATGTTATTATTCCAATAATGGTTATAATTATTTCTGTCTTCACTCATTCCATCGCATAGAGAGATTTTCTATAGCCGTCAATGTCTTTATACGCCGTCTTTTACACCAGTTACGTGCCGATTATTTTATTCATATACATATATTCTTTTTGTTCATTTATTCGTCTTATGTCACTTGCTGTCTGCTCTTGTTAAGTTTATTATTTATTTACATTGTGATTTGGTGGCGTCTCATTATTTGTTTCAAACTCCTATATGCAACGAGGACCGAAAAAAGTAGAGCAAAATAATGTAAATAATGATCGCCGAGGCAACGATTACTGAATAAAGACAATCACAAAAAAAACGTAACAGTATGAAGGTGGGTCAATCATGATTTAAGGGTGTTTTTCATGGCATGGGGTAGGAAATCTAGCTTCCGTAGGAGGAATTATGAATGCTGATAAATAATATTGATATTTTGAATGAGAATTTAGAAGAATCGGTATTGAAAATGGACATGGAAGAGAATTTCATAATTCAGCAACACAATGACCCCAAACACACTGCTAAGAAAACGAAACAGTTCCCCGGAGATTGTGGGATTGAAGTTCTTCAATGGCCGCTACAGAGTCCAGATCTCAACCCGATTGGAAATTTGTGCAGTTTGTTGGACGCAGCGATCTCTCTGGAGAGAGAGAGAGAGAGAGAGAGAAGATAATTTATTTGATCATGGAGCAAGCTCCTTAATGACCACAGGCAAGTGAATTACAAAGAAATCACTATTATGATACATGCATACATAGAAAGATAAAGATAAAAAAATACAAAAATAAAATAAAAATAAAAATAAAGAAATAAAGAAACAAGGAAATGAAGAAATAAATAAATGGAGAATCACAGAAAGAGAAATAAAGGATTAACCCTAGGCTAACTAAGAGTAAATTAACGTAAATCAAGAATAGAGCAGGATCGAACTCCAAGTAAATGAATGCAAACTAAATTAAACCAAATTAAATTAAATTAAATTAAAACGAATTAAATTAAATCAAATTCAATGAAATTATGAGCTGGCCACATACAAACAGAAATATAAAGAGAAATAACCAGGCCAACGCGGGTGAAAGTTGAAAAGAAAAGCTAAACCCCAGACGCCTCAAGCCCCAGAAGAAAGGAATAACTCTGCCTTCGGAAGTCAGCGAAGGTCGCAGCCGTAGTGACATCCGGGGGCAAAGCATTCCAGAAATTTATCCCGCAGACCAGAAACGACTTCTGGAAGACAACAGTACGCGCAGGCGGAGGCCGAAGCGAGTCCGTCCGAGCACTATCCCGATGCCGCGCAATATTTGGGTTCAGGCGAATCTGACTCCCAAACAACCCATCAAATCCCAAACACAAAGCCTTATAGAATAGGCAGCCAACTAAAAACAACCGACGATTACACGGCTCAAGCCACCCAAGACCACGCCTGTGGCCTGAAGATGAGTCCACGACCCTAACGCAGAGCTCCTGCGACACATACAGAGCAACGCCACCACCATGACGCCCTCTTCGATCAAGACGATGCAGCGAGTAGGATGGAAGAGCAACCTGCTGATCCAAGATGCGGTCATTGAGCCACGTCTCAGTCACAGCGATAACATCATACGGGTTCAGTCTAAAAAACTCTTTAAACTCAACATAGTGAGCTGGCAACGACTGTGCATTAAGGCTGCAGACATTAAGATGCGATGCAGGACACGCGGGAGGCAACACCGGGGTATCTGACGCCAAACGCAGTCAGAAACCAAGCTGCGAGACATCAGTTGACGGCAGCACCTTGATGGGCCTCGAACTCGCACTGCCCCTAACGAAAACAGCAGCATCGGCAATCCAGACTTTCTTAGGGTGCAACGACGGAAACTGCCTGAGCACGCGACTCCGAAGCTGGTGCAACTGCACGGGAACTCTACGATTCACATACACTTTCGCACCCGGCAGAGACACATCAATGTCAGACGCTAGCAATTCTGGCTTGCGCTTCTTAGCAGCCAACACCTGATCGACCCTCGCACTAGATGACAGTACCAATAGTATTGCACGACTGCCCACAGCACCACCAGAAACCTGACGTCTACCAGTTTGCCTCGCTGCTCCCATTCTCTCAAACTTCACTACATCACCACACGGGATGTCAACACCCAGGGCGCCCATCAACTTCGGCAAAAAGAGTCGCAGGTCATCGGCTACAGCAAGCCCCTCTGGCACACCCGACACAATCAGATGATCCGACACCTCCCGACACGCCGCACGTAACAGCACTGCTTCATCCGCCGAGGACAAACGCTGCACCAAGGAACTCGCAGCCAATCTGTCTTCCACCTTCTTTAGTCGATCCTTGTGCTCTGCCACTTCTCCCACAACAGCGTCAGTGTCCTTTTTGACCTCAGCTACAGAGGATTTGAGTTCTGCCAAATCCGCCCTAAATACTGTATTTTCCGCAGCCATCGAATCCAACTTGGTATGTAGACTTTCTACATCAGCCACAAGGGAGTCAACCTTTGCAGCTGACGCCTCCAAAACACCCAACCTGGCATTAATAGACTTCAGCAGCTCAAGCTGCTGTCCACTCACATCCACACCAACCATCTTCTGTGGACACGCAGGGCAGAAATCACGCACACGCGACGGGACCTCCCTTGAGGAAGCCAAACAAAGCCTCAGCTTCACACACTGCACATGCAAAGCATGGCCGCAGCCTGCGCCCGCCATAACACCTTCACTAGCCTTTTCCACACTCGCGAAACATAACGCACACACAGGCAGAGGCATGTCAACACCGAAACTAGTACAGCTGACAGGACAGGTATTTAAACTGGCAACGGGAAGGTCAGTGCCAAACAAAAACAACGTCTCGAAACGCTAGCGAAAAGCAAAACACAGACACGGATAGACCACACACAGGCAACCAGCTGACTCGAACAAAGCAGCTAGGCACCAAGAAATCGTTACCAAAGAATGTTTGAATGCAGAAAAGTCACTCTCCTGCAGTCCAATAGAACACCACTTGCACTCAAATTACCGGTCACTAGCCAAAGCACAGCAATAACCAAGACAGAAATTGAATCACCACCAATACTGCAAGTACTCGGTCAAAAACACAGAGCAATTCAAACACGCGTCAACTTAGAGACTCCTCGACAGAGAGAGAGCCGACATAGTGAGACAGAATTTTTGTTCAAACTGCAGATGGAATTTGCGAAAATTGACTGTGATTACCTGAAAAAATTGGTTGAAAGAATTCCTCGAAGGTTAGAAGCAGTGATCAAGGCAAAAGGCAATAATAATAAGTATTAATTATCCATACCGTCTATTTTTGATGATTTTCTTCTATGATATCGAACAAATTCGGATAATGTCCTTTTATTTTGTCCACCCATAATTTGAGATTTTTCTTAACGCAAGTACGATAGACTCATCTATATTATTTTCTTAAGGGTGTTGGACACCACGTGACTAATTCCGTGTTGACTTCAGCGACAGTAGTTGGTCAGCGTTCGAACTAAGTCCCACCAGGGCCGTGCTCGAACGAAACACTGGCGCTATTGGTAGGGCCCTGTATATTTTCTTAATTTAGTATACATTGACGTTTGCTACTCAATGTGGATTATTTCATATCTTACGATATATTTGCCGAAGATCTATAATGCAGTATACCCCACCATTATTCGATCAGGCTAATAGATTTATGTGTAATTTCAGGCATTATTGTTTGTATCTAAAGCACCACACATCTTTCTTCGACGGCTTACACAACTCTGATTATTATGAAAAGTGGTACTTAGTAAAATTGAGAAGTTGGTTCGAAGATTTGGGTATTATCATATGGAGCAACACCGGATGAAGTGTTAACTGCTCGTCATGTCTAATTATTCTTTGATCTTACTGGATAAATTCCCTGAAGAGCATTTTGGCTAGCTAGCGTATACTAAAGTGAGCTCAGGATGAATCATAAACAGTGAAGTGTATAATTTTGTCTTTTACGTAATAGCGAATTCTTACGACTCCTGCGGAATTATTTCTGGAGAATCCCTATAATGTTACCCAAAAATCTCAAGCTTTCGGAGGTTTCAGACATTTGTGTGATAAATTTGAGGGGGTTTTATTTCTGTAGCTTCTAACGAATGTTTCTAAAATATTGAGGAGGGTCAATTTTTGCCGAAAATGTTATTCAATCTCGCTGCCACACCCGTACATTTTACAGACTAATATCTATTACGTGAGTAGATAGGAAACGAGAGTTCTGGATCACGCGCCCTTCTTTACCATCCGCCTGCCCTGTATTACCGGCTTATCGATTTTGGATTACCGACCCCGCGTCTGTTTTATCGGCCTGTTTTACCGGCTTATCGATTCCGTGCCTGTGTTATCAACCTGTCTCATCGACTTATCGATCGTGGTGTCACCGTTTTTTGCGGCTGTTTTACCGACCTGTTTTATCGACTTATCGATTCCGAACCGGATTTATCGGGCCGTCTTACCGACTTATCGATCGTGGCGCCACCCTCCATTTTGCGGTTGTTTTACCGAACTGTTTTTATCGACTTATCGATCGCGGGTCGATAAATCCGTTTGGTGAATAAATCTGTCTTTGATTCCGGATAATCTACTTACCGACTCACGCCGATCGGCCAGCCATTTTTCCGATATCAGCCATTCGGCTTATGTCATATCAGATTGCGTCTGATTCACTTACCGACTTCCGATCCTCGCTTGTTCGCTTACCTTTTTTTTTTTTCTTTTTTTTTGCTCTTCAATTATGGGATGTTTGAATATTTCAGTCATGTGAGAGGTGTTTCGCCCTCGTGATAAGGGGTGGTGGAATGAAATCATTTCGCCATCTATATGTATCATACCCAAAAATATATATATTTCAAACGCAAATATGAATTTACATATTTACTTCACTTATAACATATCACATATATTTACACTCAATTATCCAAAACTTAAAATTACAGATCCTATATGTGTAACACGCGGTGTTTTCGTCTGGAAATAAATGAATCTGGTTATATCTTCTACTCTCACACGCTTTGAGGTTACATATAAATCATACACACCATTCTTCGCGAGAACCAAAATCAACCTCGTCAACGCCGTAATCGGACATATCTGAAACATCATGATAATGGCGATCATCATCGTCATTATCATCAGTGTCATCGTCTGATCCGTTGTGCAACCGATTGATAAGATCATTGCACATTGAATAATCTGGTGTATACGGGTGCATGTGAATTTCACCGGTTTTTTTAAACCACCAGTAAAAATACTGATGGTTTACCTCTAACGTTGCTGGGGTGTTATCAATGGTGATGGTAACACCCTGCGCACCGCGTCTCCTGTTCATATGTGGACCCAGCAGTTCCATCACCGCATCACTGAGTCGAGATCCACAACGCCATTCGATGGGAGTTGCCCAATTATACCTTGCATACACTCCTATAGTAAAGACAGAAAAAAAATGGAAAGAGGGTTGAATAGATAATTTGGAAAACTAAGAAAAAAATATCTAGCTTTTATACTCACGACAGCGTATGTTTGAATGATTAACTGCCATCATTTTCGTTTCACTGATTTCACTTTTCCAATGCTGAACTAAACTGAAACTGAACTGAGCTGTGTTCGAACTGAGCGTTGGATAGAATAATGTTGAGTTTTATTTGGCAAGCTTGGTGTAAAAATCCTGTCTAAACCTGCAGAAAATAATGCCGACAAGGGTTGTAAAACAATTAAAATCTGAGAGTTACGAAACCGAACCTTTTTCAAAATACCTAGCTTTTTATACTCACGACAGCATTTGTTTGAATAATTATCTATCATTATTTCGTTTTATTGATTTTACTTTTCTAAAGCTGAACTGAACCGAACTGAGCTCTATTGAGCTGAGCGTTGCATAGAATAATATTCAGTTTTATTTGGCAAGCCGGATGTGAAAATCCTGTCTAAACCTGCAAAAAATAATTCCGACAAGAGTTGTAAAACAATTAAAATCTGAGAGTTACGAAACCGAACCTTTGCCCATGCAGCAAGCTGAATGGTTTACACAGTTGGCCAACAACAACACCTAAACAAAAGAAAATTTTTTCCAAATTTTCGATATTTGTCATTGTTATTCACCATCTTCGAATAATGCCGACTCTGACCACCCCGGTGAATGGAGTTGTTGAAAAAACTGCCGACCGAAACGGTTCAAACACCAAATCTCACAACACCGCACCGTAGAATACAGTCGGCATTCTCGCCAATACTTTATGGCACTCTTTATTATTATTATTATTATTATTATGCGGTTCTTGTTCCAACCGGTGATAAATGAGTCGGGTTGGGGGGTGGTTGATCATTCAGTCTTCGTTCACACTTGTAAGCATATTTACACGCACCCACGCTGTTGTTGTTAATATTTCAACTATGGAGATAATATTGGATACTCAAGGTTTTGGTCGATTTAGTAATAAATTTGTAGCAAAAGAGCTAGCTGCAATAAGCATTCGTACACATGAGGAGTATGAACGAAGTATAACACGAATCCTCTTCAAAGCACCTTGCTCTTGGGTGACTCTCTCGAGCGAGTATAAAAATCTCAATACTTGGCTGATGCGTCGGTACCATGGAATACCATGGAATGTTGGGGAAACACCGTATGAGAATATGGAGAAAAGTGTGAAAAAAGTTGTGGCGGGTGCAAGTTGTATTTATGTGAAAGGATTAGAGAAGAAGCGGTGGTTGGAAAAAATCATCGATGATGATGTCAAACCACCGGTGATTGATCTAGAAGATCTAGGATGTCCAAACTATCGAATATTGCGATATGAGGCCAAAGTATTTCGCTGGCAGGGAGACTGCCATGGTGATGTACCAGGAGGATACCATTGTGCATTTGAAAACGTTCAACGATTGGAGAACTGGTATTTGGGGGAGTATCTCATATGCCATAAAAATCCAAGTTTAGGAGGAGGGGATGAGGGTTTGAAAAGTTGAGAAATCTTGGGAGGCTGCACTCGTACATCTCACATCCTCACCGCTAGCAGATCGTGCTTATACAGTTGAACCGTGTCACGATATCAAACATCGCTCAAGGTAAAAACATTAAAGTTTCCCCAAATAAATTACAAAATTTTCGAATTCTATTGTTGATTTACTAAATTAAAAATTATTATTTTTCAGAATCATACAATATGAACTTCACCGAATTGAACAACACCAGCCGTTTGGAGGACTCGACACCGACGAAAAAAATGTCCGAACTCGAAATCGGAGCCAAATACGACATAACCGGGTTGAAGATGGTCAAAACCAAATTCGGATCAAGGGTTCTCGCCACAATTGATGCCGAATTTGTGGTTTTTCTACCCCCAAGAATCGCCAAGGTTCTGGAGCAGAATCCGGAGGAATTCCAACGAATGCACGATGCAGCTTTGAAGAATACCATCCAAATACATTACCTAGGTGGTCCATATAATAAATTTGAATTTTTAAACAAAATGTAGATGTTGAGAAAGAAAAATGTTGTATATAAAAGAAAAAAACTGGTTGGGGAGATCTTGAATAAAAAACCAATTAATTATGTGTATATCGAATGTATTCATTTATTCATCCAACTTAAATTATAGTATAGTTTAACATTAAAATATTTCATTATACTAATTTTTTGACAGTACCACTAATGGGGCGGTATTCAATAATGCGATCATGTATAATCATACAGTAGGCTGAAGTATTTGCTGGGAATGCAACATTAGTTTCAAATTCTAGACGGATATCAACGGGTCCGCTTTTTAATGATTCATTCTGTTTGGCGCAATCTATGACAACGAGTGGTGCTTTTACTAAAAATTTGTTCCTCGATAAGAGAGGTTCGGGATCCTTATTATAATAAGATGTTTGAAAGTTAGAGTACATATCGTAAAGAATTGCATATTGGTTGTTGGCAATATCGAGATTCAAGTTTCCATAAGGATAACACTGTGAGTTAAGGAAAAGCTTTACATCTCGAATCATGCAATGATCGAATTCACTGCTATTTTTCCGCGCGTCATTTCGTCGTGCCGTTTGAAAACCTAATATAACATGCCTTGGTTTTTCTAGTTGCGATGAAGTTTTGACCACCCATACGTGTCTGGTTGTCTGTGGTAACATTGGATATTCGTGCATTCCCCAAGAGCGGAAACTCATAGATATAGCTGGGTCCTTGGCAATGTAGTTGAGCAGGTCAATCTTCGACCTGTCGGCTAGTTTTATATATGGCAATAACCATTCAATTTTTTCAATAGAAATTTTAACACCCTCCACCACGCTTTGAAGTATAGCATTTGTATCGTTGTTCGATCGGATCATAATTAATTCATGCTTAGCGTTAACGATGATTCGATTATAATCCTCGGCGAATCCCAGTAGAAAATTTAGCGGTATAACAACATCGAAGTATCCTTTGTTGTTGGTTAAATCATGTTCATCTCCCACCCAACCTGTGTTCTCCAGGAGGTGTTGCTGTGTAGGGGTTAGGGATAAGTACCCCTTCATAAGGTTCGTAATGCCAACATTCTTATTCTGATCAATTTCATGACCATTCAACTCATAGCGTATCTCTCCAAACAAATGACAAACCGCCATATTAACCATTTCTGTAGTCGCAACTGGTGTACCATCATGTTTTGTAACACGACCGTGAATATGGAGCGAACTCTTGTTTGGTAGTACACATACATCTTGATTCTGAACAGCGATTCGGATTTCATCGTTATTTTTGAAGGTGGGTGATCCAAACGGTTGATGTGCGTGCACCTCATAGTGAGCGATCGATTCATCGAAAGCAACGGAAGTTCCGATATTTATCATCGTTGTCGCCATGGTAAAATACACAAAACACAACGAATTTTTATTTTCCAAAAGTTCCACGAAGACGAAGACCCAAGCTCTGGAGAAACTGAGCGTTCTGATGTGTCACACGAGTCAGAAGTAATCGACGAATGGCGACGTTGGTGCATGATACTTCGCTTTTATATTGACCACCTGATTTTTTCGTCTCGAATACAATACCCATTATCTTAGAGATTTCACATGCAATCGTATAGTTATAGTTTCCCCACGAAAATTGACCAACTCACCGTCCTGATCAACTATTCGCAATTGTAAATTATGTATTGACTGTATGGTGATCGGCAGGTAAATGATGCTGGTTGGCACTTCGACAATCTTATATCCGGGTGGAACGGTTGGGAAAAATTCATGAATTGTGTGTGCACGATGCTCGTTTATATACGCACCTGCAGTTATGTTGCACTCAACTCGTAAAGCATTGATTTTGAGTATGCGTACCGGTAATTCGGATTTATGAGTAGTGTTACTTGCGAGAAGATTCTGTTTGAAACCGAGCAAACGAGCAATGGAATCTTCAGGTTCAAAGTTTACAATTTGATTGCAGGTAAGTTCGCTATGCAGCTCATTGTTATTGGCTTTCAGGTGTATGGTGATATCCGGTAGTACTGTCTTTTCTAAATAAGTTGCAATATCCTCAATTTCATAGCTGCCAGTGGGTATTGTAATAACTGTATCGTACACATCTGCGATATTCACACTCCCAACCGAACGTCGCCTTATGTAAAACTTATTACAACCCACGTCGATATTGGGAATTGAATTGAAAGTCATCAGCTCAACGAGTCCAAGAACATAGTTTTTTGTTGGTGATAACTCGATGGGTGGAAAATATTGCGCCTCCAACAAAGAGGATGCTCCCGATAACGTAAGTGTCAAGGAATCACACATGACTGATGTAATTTCTTCATACTTCAACCATTTATATCTGATTGCTGAGAAATTTGAGACACAAGTGGCCGCAAATTATTGTGTTATATTCTTGATATCGCTTATGATTGTACTTTATGCTACCAACACCGAGATATTTCACAAGTTCTTCAGGTGGTTGTAAATCACCGAAACTATCGAAATAAACTACATCGTTGCCATCTTTCTTGTATGCAACCCAATGCGTTCCTCGACCATTTTTATCATCAAGATTGATAATTGCTGATTCACGCTTTCTGGGCCCCGAGTTGGATAAATCATTTCGCATGAAAACACCGCGAAAATATGGAATTTCCATAGCTTTGGCATACTTGAGTAAATCGACATCTGTTAGAGCTCGGTGTGGTAGCTTTATTAGTTTCCCGCACGTTTCAAATATAATCCCATACCCCTCTTATATGGTTTTAGGTATAAACCTTTACCCAACGCAATCGCCTCCATTGTTGCATTATGACGCTTTACCTCATGCAATTGATTTTTGTTGGCTTGAGCTTGGTTTACCACCTTTGCAATACCTGCCGCACCACCCGCTAAAGCCCCTGTAGCGCTGAGAGCCGACAATATGGGTATGAGAAACGGCAAAATACCTCCAATTTTCTTGGGGATCGGTAAAATACGCGGCATGCGCACTTTTCCTTTGGTCGCGGCCATACGGGCCCCTTCCAGTGCCGATTCTATAGCTCTCGGACCCGACTTCATAGATTTTTTTGCCGCTCGAATGATAGATTTTAAAGTTCTTTGTTTCTTTACACTACTCTTTGATGATACCTCATTCTTAGCCCTTTTCAGACCCATACCAAGTTTAGATTTAATCTTCATTGTGTTGGTGATTGCCCAAGCTGCAGCTTTTTCACGCACATTCGCGTCTTTAGCCAAAACTCGATTCCAAGCCTTTTCGGCGAGCACTTTATCAGCCTGGTTACGTGTTGTAATATTCTCTGGATTTTTTGAGTAGGCGATGTCGTGTTCCTTACACGCTGCATCCAGAGGATTGATGCCCTGATCACCTCGAGCTAACCTCTTCGCTAATTTCGTACCTGGTCCACAGTACTGATACCCTGGCACATGTAATTCCACCGGAAGATGGTTGATTATTTTATTCACCAATCCAACACCTTGTGTGCGCAACACCATAGTCACACAGCGACTGATTTGAATTATATAAATAAACGTGTATTTATACATAATGATGTTAGTCCTCGTTGACATGTTAACCTTGAAACATCATGAAATTTCACGATCAAACAACTAAATTACCCGTTGCAAATTTTGACAAATTAGTTCAGCAGAAAAAAAGGAGGGGGAAGCGTCATGGTGAATTACTACCCAATAGTGTAAGAGCCGTTTTTTGTGGTCCGTCAAATTGCGGTAAAACTAATGCTCTTTTCACGCTCCTTACCCACAGTAATGGTTTGCGGTTTGAAAATGTCTATATCTATTCAAAGTCCCTTAATCAACCAAAGTATGAGTTTTTGAAAAAGCTACTAGAGTCGGTGGATGGGGTTGGTTATTTTCCTGCCGATGAGCACAAGGAGGTTGTAGAACCGAAAGATGCACGCCCCAATTCGATTATGATTTTCGATGATGTAGCGTGTGAGAAACAAGATAATATAAGAGCCTATTTCTGCATGGGTCGACACAGAGATGTCAATAGCTTTTATCTTTGTCAAACACATGCACGTATTCCGAAACATCTTGTGCGTGATAATGCAAACTTATTAATTCTTTTTCGTCAGGATGAAATGAATTTGAGACATATCTATGCCGATCATGTAAATACCGATATGACTTATCAACAATTCAAGGATTTGTGCTCAGCATGTTGGAATGATGGTAAATATAGTTTTGTTCTCATCGACAAAGATAGTGAAATCAATGCGGGTAGATATAGGAGGGGTTTTGATTGCTTTATAAGCATAAATCGGTAATCAACTGCATACAGTCTCATCGTACCATTCAGCGTGTCAATATGAATAGCGGCAAGATTCGTAAACACAACGATGTGTTGCAAGAAATAGCAAAGGCTAGCGACGCCATTAGACGCAAGCACAAGATGATCAAGATGGGTGAAGACACCAGTGAGCGGGTTGTTAGCGAAATTTTCAAACCTCTAATAACCCCGCTACATGAATTAGTTGATGCCTCAAAGCAACAGCAGCAGCAGCAGCAGCAGCAGATTGAGCAGATAAAGCGAGAAGCAAAGATAGAACCAGCTTCAATGAAACTCGAGAATACGCGTTATGATGCTGCCGATGATAATGATGATGATGATGATGATGATGATGATGATAATTACGATGATGCATATGATAATAATAAGACCTTTGCTGACAAGTCTAAAGATGGAGATCATGAGGATGGTGATGATACACTTGTAGCCTCCCCCACCCCCACCACAAGCACACCAATGAAGCAAAAGGCCCACACGATTGCGCACTATTTGAACATGTTTACCAGCATCGGAGAGCGAAAGAAATTAGATGAGTCATATGGTGTCCGAAAATTGTCGCAAGGTTTGATGATTGGTGATTCGCATATCAATTTTGAGGATGATAAACTCGTGTATGTAGGTGATAAGAGCTATGAGCGCACACCTGGATTACTCGAATTATTGTTCAAAAAATCACCGAATCCCACTGTTGTGAATGAGAGCGATAAGAAAAATTATATTAAAATTGTGAAAACCACAAATGCGAATCGAAAATATTATCAATTTGATAAAGAACTTCGTGAGGATACAAAAAGCGCCAAGTACAGAGATTTCATCGCTCCATACATCCGTTCTCCCCGCAAAAGGATGGTCAAAACTCCCGGTAAAGGTTTATCCGATTATAAGATTGTGCGAAAAGAGGGGCAAACAACGGATTTCGTTTACTGTAATGATCCCAATGAAATTGTTGATCGCCTACGACTGCTCATAGCATCCCGAACTGCTGGTAATACAAGCCACACCAATGAAATGTCATCTCCAATCGAAGAGTTGCGCGAAGCTGAAATTATTTATTAGCAGGAGAATACTAATAAAGTTATCATTCCCACATCAACCATCGTGCAATGAGTATCAAGAGACTCGGTAGAGTCTCGCGCCAAGTGCATTAAAAGAGCACCGGACGGCAACCGAGTATCTATACAGTTACGAGATAGGAAAAGCGCTGTACGGCCGACTGTTTTATTCAGTATCCCCTTAATCATTAGCTTTTCGGGAAATTTGAATGCACTTTCGCAATATAAATCGCAGTGTCGGGTTCATTTGAGCCTAATTTTAATAACATTGATGTTCGGAGAGATGTGATCTCATGATAGTTATCGACGCTCGAGCCCGTTCTACGATCAGAATTTTCAACGTCATCGTCGTCTCCGGATCACTTTTCTCCTTAGCTCTATTGCTATGAAATGTAGTGCAGTATATAACGCAAACTCGATTTTCGCTGAGGTTCAAACTGCAGACGCATGGGCGTGACCATCGCTTTCGTCGTCTCGTTATTTTCTAGGGACTCTTTCGGGACTCTAGTCGTCTCTACTGTACCACTAGAGTCCTGTCGTCATTCCGCATGTCTTTACGATCACCTCCTTGCAATCACAATCACCGGCCAAACTCGATGAAGGCATACGATAAATGTTTATTGTGGAAACGGTGTTAAGGATTTTGAATAATATAAAATAGATAGTTTTCGGTCAACTTGTAACAGTACGAAGCGTTTGCCCACCTTAATATGATTGACATCACCGAATTCAAATTTCTGAATCCGTTTGCTAAGATGTTATGAACTAGACTCGATAGCTCCGCAGTGACAGCCACATGAGGTTATGCTATAAATGAAGTTTCTAGCTACTATTATAACAACGATGTAGCAATTATCGCTGTATGGTTTATATAACGAACATACGTATGTATGCGGATGAAAAGTATCAAAGCGTCAGAAGATTCGATATTATTAACAATAAGTTAATTGTTGATTTGACGTAACTGTGATTGAGGAAATCTGATAAACGTAATCCATGTTAGTGGTTCGAAGAAATCAATTGTTTTATTCAGTGCAGTGTGCAGATTAAAAAATAATACAGGAGCGATGTTCAAGTTATTGACAATTTCTGATCGAATGGATCGTGGATTGTGCAACATGGAGTTTGGTCAAAGAAATTTGAACAAAGTGAAATGCAATCTTGCTGAGAAAATCCATTCTTACTTTGTACAGTGCAGACCAAAAAATATCGGGTTAAACGTTTTAATTAATAATAATCATTTGATCAGCAGGCAAAACAGTTCAGTCCTTTGAAGTTGGAATTTTACATCTGTAAGCAGCCCGCTCTAGTGGCGGTGTATGTACAGTTGTTCCTACAAAAGTCACTCATTACAGCTATGTTGTGGAAAAGAAATTATAACAAAAATTAAAATCATTCGTTGGTATCTGGTATGAGATAGGCATTGAGAGTAAGACTAGCTGTGATTCCAGTGACGACAGGTGCATTCCATTTTAACGATGACACTGTTTAAGCATCAGATTTGGTTGATTGGGTAGATGATGTGGCTTTGTATCTTGATGTCAACTTTAGGAGTCTCTGTCAGTGAGTTCTTGTAAACATAGCTATAGCCATGTGTCTCAACTAACTTATGCATATTTCAATAAAGTTGTCATTCAGATCAATATGTGAGTGAGATCTTCGGTTCAACTACACCCATCAGTGGTATCTGTTATCGAGCAAGAAAGAATATCGACCGGCAGAAATACTATAACTACTAGCCAACTATATCACCATTAACTAAAAAAAGTACCAGAACATTGACCTTTATCAGGTGGTTTTGCAATAAATGTATTCAAGGATAAAAGTTACTATTATTTTGTAATAAATAAAGATGAATTATATTGAGTCATCACGTGTTTCGATATATTTCATAAGATTCTCTGCGATGCATTCGAATAATGAGAAATAGAAAACTTTCTTTCAAAAAGTAGTGAAATCCCGACAAAGCACCTCAGGTGCAAAAAACCTCGCCAAGTACATTAATTTTTCAAAATCAATCGCCACCAAAAAGTTGTTCCCCAAGAATAACCCCAAAATTGAATTCTAAAAAAAATAGATCCAAATCAATCATTGTGCCAAGTATATGTAACTGCACCATGCATAGGAGTACTAGAGAAGACTGGGATAAACATACAACAAACCAACTTACCAATTGGAAGAATATAAAGTTGGGGAAAAAAATCAATGAAAAAAAAGAAATTAAATTAAATTAAAAAAAATGAATATTGCCATCATTGTGCCAAGTATATGTAACTGCACCATGCATAGGAGTACTAGAGAAGACTGGAATAAATATACAACAAACCAACTTACCAATTGGAAGAATATAAAGTTGGGGAAAAAAATCAATGAAAAAAAAGAAATTAAATAAAATGAATAAAAAAAAAAATTGGAGGTAGTGGGACTTGGCGGGCTTTTTGGAAAAAAATCCGGAATTCTTGTAAAGCAAAATGACATTAGCCCGCCAAGGACCACGTACTCCAATTTTTTTTTTAATTCATTTTTTTCATTTAATTTAATTTCTTTTTTTTCATTGATTTTTTTCCCCAACTTTATATTCTTCCAATTGGTAAGTTGGTTTGTTGTATGTTTATTCCAGTCTTCTCTAGTACTCCTATGCATGGTGCAGTTACATATACTTGGCACAATGATGGCAATATTCATTTTTTTTAATTTAATTTAATTTCTTTTTTTTCATTGATTTTTTTCCCCAACTTTATATTCTTCCAATTGGTAAGTTGGTTTGTTGTATGTTTATCCCAGTCTTCTCTAGTACTCCTATGCATGGTGCAGTTACATATACTTGGCACAATGATTGATTTGGATCTATTTTTTTTAGAATTCAATTTTGGGGTTATTCTTGGGGAACAACTTTTTGGTGGCGATTGATTTTGAAAAATTAATGTACTTGGTAGATATATTCGGGCGGCAGCAGATGCGCGGTAGTGCTGTTCGAGGTCCTCCTGGCGTTGGATTTAAAATAACCACCGAAAACCAGTATGACATAGAGAACAAACGTTTGTGTAATATTGCCGATCCATATAATCCAAACGATGCGGTGTCTCTGAGGGTTTTGAATAAAATTATATTGCAACGGTCTGATGCTCTTCAAAACGTTTTCAAAGATGCGATTCATGCTGTCAACACCAAAATAGAGAATAATGATAGAGAAATTCGAGGGTCTATAGCGCATATATTACAAGATATTCGTGAATTAAAGGCCAACGTGGAGTTGTTATTGGGTCAAACTATCGTGGACATGCGATTAACGGTTGATGAAAAAACCGCAAACCGTAAACAAAGTGGAATTCAAAAAGGTTCGATATATATAAAAAAATCGAATGTCTAGCAACATGAAGGTAACAATAGCAAACGAACTTCATAAACCAGCCAGGCGTAATTATTCGCGACGTTATGTTGATATACGAGGGTTGGATGAGACCTGGCAAGCCGATCTTGTCGATATGTCAGCATACTCGAGCGTGAACGATGGATATAAATTTCTGCTCACAGTGATCGATGTATTCTCCAAATTTTCATGGGGTGTACCGATCAAGAGTAAAAACGCTTGTGATGTAACGAAAGCTATGAAATCTGTGTTTATTGAAGGTCGCATACCTAAACACTTACACGTTGACCAAGGTAAAGAATTTTATAACAGAGAATTCAAAACTCTGATGGATCATCATAATATTAACATGTACTCAACATTCAGCAATTTGAAGGCTTCGATATGTGAGCGATTCAATAGGACGCTTAAAAACAGAATGTGGAAGCAATTTACTATACGAGGCTCCCACAAATGGATTGACATTTTACCCGATTTAATAAAATCATACAATAATACAAAACACCAAACAATCAAGATGAAACCAAAAGATGTCAATGCTACAAATGAAAAGCAATTATATCGAAACGTGTTCAAACCACGACAAATCAAAAGAAGTAAACGAAAGCGAAAATTTAAAGTGAACGATAAAGTTCGAATAAGCAAATATAAAAATATTTTTGAAAAAGGTTATACACCGAACTGGACAACAGAAATATTTACCGTAACCGAGGTGAAAAATACCAATCCACCCACATACAAACTTACCGACTACCTGAATCATCCCATCGAGGGCGGATTTTATGAGGAGGAGCTCAGCAAAGTTAAACACCCCGATGGTTATCTTGTAGAAAAGGTATTGCGTAAGCGTGGAGATCAGCTATATGTAAAATGGTTGGGATTTGATGGATCACACAATAGTTGGATAAATAAATTAGACATGTAGAGTGTAAAAATGTACTTTTCAATAAAAAAATTTTATTATAAAAAGAACCATGTATTTATTTATTCATTTATCTATAATTATCACACACGCACAAAAAATTAAAATTTTTAAAATATTTTAAAAAATTTGGAAACATTTTGTAAAAATTTGAAAACATTTCAGAAAATTTCAGAAAATTTAGTAAACAATTGTAAACATTTCATTCGCTCATGAACATCGCTATTCATTAATTCCTGTTTATAGCTTCTACCTGGTAACCCCATGGCAGTGTATCGGTTTTGCCAGGTATCAAATTTCTTTTGTCATCGTGCCAACTTAAAGCTAATTTATTTTGTATGATGGTTGTGACCTTATGTTCCTTACTTCTGATCATGCATTGTGGTTTGACCAGATTCTTATATTCATTGAGGCATCTTTTATAATCATCAAACGTGATGCTTTTCAATGTAGAACCCTTAACACCTTTTGCCCGTTTTTTATCACTCTCACCGATTGTTGTGAATGTGTACAGTTTCGCGCGTAATCCAATGAACTCTGTCATGATCTTACCACTGTTTTCATCTTTCATTAAACCCAAACATTTTTTGATTTTCAATGGAATACCATACACATTATTGGGCGGATAGTCTGAAGTATCGTACATTGTATCCACATCCCGTTTGATTATATCATAAATATTTGGTACATTAAAATGATAGATTAGGCTGTCAGTATCCGTGTACATTAATTTCGCCTGATGATTTGAGAACTTTTGCTTTACATAATTATAATGAAAGTCGTACAGAATGATTCTAGATAAATCGAGAATTACAGCACCAATGTATATGGGTTTATTGAAATATACATTAGTGCGATTCAACTCTATTATCACCATATTATCATCAAATATTACACAGCTGTTGAAATTTGGTTTTGCAATAAGAGCTCTCGCACCACCCCTACCACCCCATTTTGTGACAAGTTTCACATTTTTGTGCATTTGAACATTCTCCATTGTTTTACCAAAAACTGCATTATTCATTAACTTATAGAAATTTTTCTCGAATTCATTTTTCGATTGCTTGCGCATGTTGGTATTCAAATCTATGTACGATTTCAACCATGGAGATTGTGCGAATTTTAGAACTCTATGAACCTTCACCAGCTGCATCCCCAAATTTAAACATTGTTTTAAATTGCGATAATGGATGACATATTTTCGTTTACTTAAAAGTGTTGTTGCAAGTTTTGGAATTTTACTACCCGGTGGTATGTAGTGCTCGGGACAGAGCGGTAAATCTTTATGTTGATCGTGAAGCTTTGTGGGGTAATCAAGATCAACCTCGAGAATATAACCAATTTCAGAATTATTTGGATGACTCATTACATCGATGGGATTATGTTCCCACTCGAATGCACCCCAGGGCAAATGGTCACTCATTGCCGCGGCATAGAGATTGTTAACATCGAAATACATCAGGTATGATTCCTCTTTACTTGAATCGAAATCCTCACCCATAAATCGATTGTTCGCCTTGGCATGACGATTCGAACATTGTGCGACACCACCCCTGATACTTTTTTCAATGAACAATATCATTTCAGAGTCATCCAAAAGTTGCAAATTGTCCTTTGTTTGTTTCAACATCGCATCGAAAGCAAGCCCCGGTGCTGTATAGTAATGTAACGGATCTAAGTCATATGTTTTGAAGCAACTATCGCGAAAGTTCTCAAATATATCAGCTAATAACAACACATCGGTTTTTAAATATAAATCGGAATACTCCCCTAACGATGTCAAATTAAATTTATTCCAAACATTTTTTGCATGTTCATAATCCTCCTCGGTTATATAAGAATCGGTCAGTTGTGAATAAAAATCTTGTTTGTTGGGTAACTTTGATTCATCGAGTTTTTCCCAACAATCGATATACTCATATGGGAAAACACCTTTGCGAATCACTAAATTAAATTTTTCACAATCTTCGTAAAATTTGCGTGTAATTTTTTTGTTTGCACAATCAACGTATGATGCTAGTTTTTCGATACTACTTGCCATAAATCGTGCGGAATCTATAAATCTCAAGTTCATCATAGTACCATCAACCTTCTTTGTAAATGATATATACTTTTCTTTATTAACAGGCAACAGTGTGATTTCACCCGGAAAAGTTAGGGCTAGTGATTTGATCAGGAAATGTGAATCATAACCAGACAAATTATGAAACACCACTGGAATCGCATGTGTATTTTTAAAATTCAAATTACAACGATTATGAGCAGCTCCGCGATATTTTCCAGTAAAATGGCAGTGATCGCGACATTTCTTTTCATCCGGTGCGAATGGTTTTTCACAAATATAACAGTTTTTAGCGCGCATATGACGATCACGCTGAGTTTGAGTTAGATCCTCCATTGGAATGATATTTTTTATAACTGCTCTATGAACCATTCCATGCAATGCGGCCCTCGCTTACTCTTATACTCTGATAATTTATCATCATAGGAGCAGTGCACATAGTATGCCGCACTATGTGGAATATGCTCTTGAGAGTTGTTTATATCTGGTCTTAAAATACATTCAAGATCTGCGTAAACAACAAACGGTACAACCCCTTTATTTTGGTGATTTGAAAATTCCAAATTTTTCTTTTTCGGGAAGTCCATCCTAACCTTATTTAATCGCACACAATCCTGCCTATGATTCTCATAGATGGTCTGTGTACCATAATGACACAAACATCTGTCACACAAAAATTGTCGACCATTGTGATTCGATAATTGTTTACCCAACAAACGCGAAAGATTTTTAATCCAAGCAAAATGAAATCTTGACTCAAAATTATCTAACTCATCGTCATCATCATCATCATCATCACCCATTTCACTATTACTCTCCATCATTAATAAGTGAATCGTGTCAACATTAGTGTGTATTAAATTTTTACTCAGATAAAGTGGCACGATGACGCTTTCTTTCAACCTTGCACCGTTTGAAAATGTTTCGGATTCAATCCCATATACATTAATTCTTAAATTATTTAATTTTTCAAATTTTTCCACACATCGTAAGGTTGTGGGAAATTTTATACCTGTGCAATTCAACTCGGAGATATACCGCTGATAGCTTCGCGTTCTGCTTACGTTCGTGTTTGCAGGATGGAGGGCAGCAGCGACAGACCATAGAAAGCATCGATCATCGTTGTTCTGTACGTTGACCACAGCCTTCTTCTGTTGAATATCCGCCGGTAGATCGATGTATGTGGAGAGACCACCACGAAGAGGCTCGTACCGGTTGATGCAGATTACCACATTGATGATCTCAATCATGGTCCAACCCGAATCACGTTGCTCAAAATCCTCAACCATGACAAGCAGAGGATCCTGTATTTTCTCGTCAAACCATTTTTTTAGATCGGTTGATGCGAATATCGTTGCATTCCGCGTGTTGAAATGCTTTATTTCGATATTGACCGCATCATCCTTGACATTTTCGAATTTACAGGAGAGTTTCGCGTTCACTTTAATATTACCATCGTTGCGCAGCACATTTTTCAAACGGTCCATTGTCACTATTCCAGCATCTACCAAAAACCTTCCCAAGTCCTTGTGTCGAAGATTTGTGACAACACCGGTGCGGATTCGACTTCCGAAAGCACTTCTCATATCATCCCACCGAACAGAATCTTGAAAATTACCCGTCACACCATCACTGCTGCTGTTGCTGCTTCCGATGTTGCCACCCACAGTGTTCATACGTTGTTGTTGTTGTTCAAACTTCACATCCCATGATCGAAGTAATGAAATGATGTGCTGAATTTGCTGTTTTTCAGCAACATTCAGGTGTGATTGGATTAGAATATTACCCAGAGACTCAATATTCTGAAGTCCAATATTACGCCAGCGTGTGATAATATCCACAGTAGCCTCCTCGGGATCTAGCGTAGCTATCAAGTTGTACGCATATTCCATGGACTTAACAAGATCCATATATATTTCTTTATTCATGTTTTCTCAAAGTTAATTTTTTAACTTGACGAATACTAAGATTGCTTGAGAAGACCCAACGACCGCTCATTAGATGCGCGTGTGAACATATGGAAAAAAATCGAGGGTCAGACTATGGTTTTCCCTCGATAGTGAAAAACCCCACCCCTCTTGTTTTCAGGTCGATCTTTTGAGTCATTGGATATTTCTTCATGCGTGGGTGGGTCACCCAAGACTTTGACACCCGCCTACCGAGGATGACTCGTGCATCATTGGTTGTTTTCTTTCGAGTTATGGTTAGAATTTTTTCCAAAATTAACCATAGTTGTAGCAAAATGAAAAAATCTTCCTACCTAAACCAAAAGAATTCTGCTGACGGTGGGGGGTGGGCTCTTGAGTCCTCCATGACTCTCACACCCCGCCTACCAAGGATGACCCAAGCACCATTGGTTGTTTTCTTCCGAGTTCTGGTCAGGATTTTCTCAAATTTAACAATAGTTGTAGCAAAAATGAAAAAATCCTCCCACCCAAACCAAAAGAATTCTGCTGATGGTAGGGGTGGGCTCTTAAATATGATGAGCAATCCCCTGATGATTGAAACAGCTTGACAAAGCTCCAGTGCGATATTACGCGTCAAAAGTTTTGGGTTAAAAGTTTGCAATTTGAAGTTTTGTGTTCAGCCATGGCTGTGGAACTCAATGGTGAGTATTGCATCAATTTTTGAATCCCACAATTTATGCTAATCAGCAAAATTTCTTTTTATTCATACTGCCTTGGATTTTTTTGTTGCTACAGGAATGCATACCTTCTACGATTGGGCTGTGCCTCATGAGTGGGTGTTCGTTGAAAATCTGATGGAAATGGTCGACGAGCAGGTTTTCAACGAGGTCGACAATCGTCGGAGTGGTGTCGATGGCACCATGGTGACCATCGAAGGGGTGACCGCGGTTCTTGAGGTGAACCACCAATATTGCTATTGGTGGTTCAAAAGAATAGGCGAACCGTTTCACATGCCGCATGAACCCTCATACATTTATTGCGACGATCTTCGAGATCGTTTAGCATATATGCACCACATCGGGTGGGGGTCCCCAGATTCGGAAGATGATGGATATTGTAGCGACGCGTGGTATGCATAATTGCCATAGTATAATAAATAAAGTTGTTGTTAAAATTACTAATTTTGGCTTTCATTTATTTCCAGACGAAAACACCGCGTGTTATACATATAGGATCTGTAATTTTAAGTGTTGGATAATTGAGTGTAAATATATGTTATATGTTATAAGTGAAGTGAATATGTAAATTCATATTTGCGTTTGAAATATATATATTTTTGGGTATGATACATAGAGATGGCGAAATGATTTCATTCCACCACCCCTTATCACGAGGGCGAAACACCTCTTACATGACTGAAATATCAAACATCTCATAATTGAAGAGCAAAAAAAAAAAAAAAAAAAAAAAAGGTAAGCGAACAAGCGAGGATCGGAAGTCGGTAAGTGAATCAGACGCAATCTGATATGACATAAGCCGAATGGCTGATATCGGAAAAATGGCTGGCCGATCGGCGTGAGTTGGTAAGTAGATTATCCGGAATCAAAGACAGATTTATTCACCAAACGGATTCATCGACCCGCGATCGATAAGTCGATAAAAACAGTTCGGTGAAACAACCGCAAAATGGAGGGTGGCGCCACGATCGATAAGTCGGTAAGACGGGCCGATAAATCCGGTTCGGAATCGATAAGTCGATAAAACAGGTCGGTAAAACAGCCGCAAAAAACGGTGACACCACGATCGATAAGTCGGTAAGACAGGTTGATAACACAGGCACGGAATCGATAAGCCGGTAAAACAGACCGATAAAACAGACACGGGGTCGGTAATCCAAGATCGATAAGCCGGTAATACAGGGCAGGCAGATGGTAAAGAAGGGCGCGTGATCCAGAACTCTCGTTTCCTATCTACTCAGTAATCAACCTTATATACTTGCGTATATACATATTTATTCGAAATCATTTATATACACTTTCAATTAACCATATATACTCGCTGATATATATATTCATATGTAATCACCCATACATACTTAAAAATACCCGATTGATTGGATCGATTAAATTCACGGATTGTAATTAGCTCAGCAAAAATATTTAATTACATTCGAAATAATTGTAATTAGCTTGATAAATGTTGTCAATTACTTTGGAAATTGTAATTCGAGTCAAAATCCGATGCCAATTACAATTTTAATTTTGAATTAGAAAAGAATACCGTTACTAACTACATTTGTAATTTGTAATTAGAAAGAATTCTAAATACTAAATACTTTTAATTTGTATTTAGGAAAAATATTAAATACTAATTACATTTGTATTTTGTATTTAGGAAAACTTCTAAATACTAAATACTTTTAATTTGTAATTAGGAAAAATATTAAATACAAATTACATTTGTAATTTGTAATTTACATTTGTAATTTGTAATTAGAAAAAAATCTAAATACTAAATACTTTTAATTTGTAATTAGGAAAAATATTAAATACAAATTACATTTGTAATTTGTAATTAGAAAAAATTCTAAATACTAAATACTTTTAATTTGTATTTAGGAAAAATCCTAAATACTAATTACAATTGTAATTTGTAATTTGAATGTAATTAATTACAAAAAGTAATTAATTACGCCCAACTCTGCCGCCAAGGACCACGTACTCCATTTTTTTTTTTATTTATTTTTTTTTAATTTAATTTAATGTCTTTTTTTTCATTGATTTTTTTCCGCAACTTTATATTCTTCCAATTGGCAATTCGGTTTGTTGTATTTTTATCTCAGTCTTCTCTAGTACTTCTATGCATGGTGCAGTTACATGTACTTGGCACAATGATTGATTTGGATCTATTTTTTTCAGAATTTAATTTTGCGGTTATTCTTGGGGAACGACTTTTTGGTGGCGATTGATTTTAAAAAATTAATGTACTTGGCGAGGTACCTATCTACACTCAACGCTCTGACTACGTTGCATTTTCCAAGTATCAAAATTCTCTCTCTTTAAAGTCTCGATCCGCATAAGCCCTGACGAACTCATTTTTAATTCGCGATTCGACACACGACACTATAACCGCAAATTTGAACTTGATCACGTAACTTGCACTAATTTCACATTAGATGCCTTTCCGGTATTCTGGGCCCATAACCTGTGATTGTGGCAATGAAATATATACGGCACAGTTACTTCTTAATCACAATTGGGTTTTATTTGACACAAAATAATAAGGACCAACGATGTAAAACCAACGACCTTTTTAACATGATAATAACCAAAGTCCAATCATAAGAAGATTGGATAACACCGCGTGAATTGTTATTTGAATTGTATTTAAGTTGGCGGTGCAAACCGCGCAGCGTGATCCAGTATCGAAACACATTCAATACAATATAATTCGCAAGATACGTAGATACACTTTTTTTAATTTTACAATATTGTCCTAATTATTTTAATGAATACCAGATATAAAGATACGATGACTTATTCATACGTTATCCATTATCCGTAATACTTATAAGATAATGAAATTCCGAATTCAAAAATAGCAGACGTAGACACATTTCTGATGAAGGTAAGAAGATGCTAGTCAGTGTGGTGTGAGGTCATCATTTTGACATCAGTTCCATTCGGGAAGTCCATGCGGATGCTGATTTCGTGAGCCGCAAGATATCCTGAGGGTGCTGCAAAAAAAAAATTGAGAAATCTCGATTAGTCGTCAATCGAACTCAATTTACTCGACGGATTCGTGTTCCTGAGTTCCAAAAGTGTGATAAGTATATTACACAAACAATTTTGAGAATATTACATTTTCAGCCCAAAAATCGCGGAACTAACTTTGATTTTGTTGTTGTTTTTCGCTCAGACGTAGCCTAGATTCTCTCGAAAACTAAGATATGTCGATGGGATTTATTCGTAGGTCTCTATGAGCTCAGAAATGGATGGTGCCGCTATTTTCTCGGTTCCGAATAATTCAAGTAAATGTTATGGAGCCCATTAATTTAACCAAAAGTCCTTGTACTTTCATTCACTATGTTTTTGGATGAAATTATTGTATAGATTCTGTAAATTTTTAATAACTCACCCTATCACAATTGCCACGAGCTTTATTCTCTAATAGGTTTTATCCAAATATCGTCACTGCAAAGGTGCGAAACTGCGAATCTTATACCGCTGGGGTGCCAATTTTTCCAGGGATGATTTCATCTCTTCAAACCAAATATGGGGAGCTGGAAAAAAAAACAATTTTGGCCTAGATGTCGCAATGAACGAAATTGGTGAGACATATACTTATTGTTAGAGAAGATATTTCCTTGTCAGCTAGTCGTTTGCTATCGACCCCCACGCCCCTCAAATTTAACTGTCTAATTTACTGCCTCGCTATATTATTGTAGTTATATTTTCTTCGAGTGTGGGACGGTCAGTTTTTCGAAGTTGTTGAAACCTTCCACTGGTGCGATGAATGATAACGAGGTAAGTTTGCCATTACACACTTTTTCTAATTTATAGTTCCTTAAACGTACAGATATTCCGTGTATAGTCGAGGATCTATAATCTCATTGTGGGGAAAATGTGGCGTAAAATTGAAATTATTCAGACCTCTCCTTTCCGAACGGGCAACATTTTTTTCGTGTTGATCTTCATAAAAAATAAGTTTACGTTAGTCCTAGCTACGACAATTCAGAACAATAATTAGCAGGCGTATATAATCATTAAGAAGAAAATTTCAAATTTTGTAATTGATTTTTTTTTCTACTCCAATTTTGTTTTTCATTAATTCTGAAAATCAATATAGCTGTAACATTCATGAAACATTCAACCCACTTTTTTTTTAATAGTAAAACTTCGGAAATTCTTCGTGCAATCTGAAAACAATTTAAAGTATAGAATTAAGTTTCTTTATTGGAAATGTAAATTCTACGTTTAATCATTGACAGAAATTGTTCCCAAGTTAAACAGAATTTTTCACTTCAATCGAACGATCTCGTAAGATATAGCATAATTACTGAAAGTCAATTACCTGTAATGTTTCTGATTATCGTGTTTAACAGAAAGAGTCCTAAATACTCCTAATTCTTATACATGATGTACACATAAAAATGACAGAAAATTTTTTGATGCGAACTCCAATTATGAGGCACTCTACTCGATCGACTAATAGTCCAATTTACAAAAAAAATTAAATGGTTTTTTACAGGAGCGGTCATCATCAGGACATCTGCAGGATGTTTCAAAAAAAAAGCTTTTGTGGAAGCTGCGGGTGTTACAAGAGAATAGAAACGGACGTCGATATCTCGTTGATGTTCTTCTCGTTATGTTTGGGATGGCTGGTTGGCTCGGTGACGTTGGAATAATAGTCGAAGTGCCTCTCTTAGTGAAATCCGCTCCTGAGGGTCAAAATTTACCCACCTATATCGCAGTTTTAGTATCGCTAGCCAGCATGATTTCAGTATTTTACGTTCTGTTTAAAAAATTCATTTCCCAATACTGTAGCGATTTCGCAGTAATTTCCGGTTGTCTTGTTGTTCAGTTCATTTCGATGGGTGTCCTAGCATTATGTTATGACATAAGATACATGGTAAATGGCAATAATTACAGTGTCGTTGTGCTGTTCATCGTCTTCGTATGCTCTATCGTAGCGAGCTCAAGTGCCCTAATCTTCATGCCATACCTACGCAACTATAAGGAAGGATATTTGCCTTCTTATTTCCTCGGCGAAAGTCTAGGCGGACTTGTTCCAGGCATAATAGCCCTTCTACAAGGAGTCGGCGGTGATGCTGTTTGCCAGAATAGCTCATCAAACTCAACTGAACCAGATCTTCCGAACGTTTCAACCCCGAATTTTTCACCCGGCATCCACTTCCTAATACTTTGCATCCTTCTTATCGCTTGTGCCGGTTCTTTCTGGCTTTTAGAGTACTTAAGAGCTCGAAATTTTTTCGATACAGACGACAACGCGCACCATTACAACCAGGTTCCCTTGACGGAAGAAATCATCACTGTTCGTAAGCCACCCAATAACGACCCGGAAATCCACCTACGTGAAAGAAATGAATCAGACAATCCTTCCGACCGCAGAACGAACAACGGCACCAGGGTATATATCTGCATATTGGTTGGAGTAACGTATTTCATAGGCCCCGGAATCGTATATGGTACACAAGCGTACTCTTGTCTACCCTACGGAATTGCTGCTTATCACCTAGTAGCAACTTTGATACAATTCTCTGGACCCACAGTCTACCTTGTCGGCTACTGTCTGCCCCCCCTGGGTGTACGAGGAGTCACCTGGATTTTTGCTGTTGTATTTGTGCTCTGCGGGTACATAATCTGGCTAGCGATCTCATCCCCCAATCCACTTTGGCACGACGAAACTCGAGGTGTCGTATTACTGGTGATTGCATGGGTCGTTGCATACGCCCTGATGGCAGGCATAAAATTATCAATCGGTGCTATCGGTCGGCGAGATCTGGGAAAGGATGGGCTTTATCACGTCGGGATATCGGGTCGAGCGGGAACAATCTTAGGTGCCCTCATCAGCTTCGTACTCGTAAATTACACGTCGATATTCACGCCGTACAAGCCGTGCCCATAGAATTGTTTACGGTTATCTGGATAATCCCGCTAAAGATGGCCTCGAACTGTTAGTAATACTTTAACTTGAATAATGTAAATGATAATCGTACTTCATCCATTACATGCTATAATTATTTTACACTACCAAGGATGAAAGATTACGCGCTGGTGAGTCATGTGGTGAAATTACTGATATGAGTATTTATTTCATAAGAATTCATCGAACTTGTATCAATATGTTATGCCCACGGAAATTTCAAGGTCTAAGTTGAATTGTTACTTCATTTTTAATGATTAGAAAACATGCATGAGATCACATGTCTGCTGCCTGAAGGCAAACATTATGCGTACCTGTTATCCATATTTTTGATCTGTTCTATCGTGGTCTATTCAAAGTTGACGAATGTCTGGTAGCGCAGTAGTTTGACTTCATCAGTAATTTGAAATTATAATTAATTTCTTAATTCTGAGAAACAAGATCAATTAGTAATAGCGATCATCATTTATTTAATGTCAGTCATTCAATAAACTTAAACTTCATTTTGATATTATTCAGTATTGTGTTTTTTATTTAATAATCTTTCACCAAATATTATTAATAATATTTTCAGTACATTATTATTTTTGTATGTGACAAATAAATTACAACAACAACTCAAGGTAATAATATTTCATTGGCTGAAAAAACTTTACTCGTCAAAAGAAAAAAAAATGTCTCAGTGAATAATCTTTGTTATATCAAAATTAGATGATAATTCCACCACTGACAATGAGATTAAAAATGTGATATCGACAGCCCAATGACCATGCGCCTAACTGTAGGCAACTAGACATACACCGGCAATTTGGGCTACGCTCGGTCTAATAATGAGCCAATTCTAAAGATCACAACTCCTTATGGCTTGGCTGGTAAATTATTACCAATGTTTTTTTTTAGTGATTTATCATCGGTCCAACTAGGAATTTATCGTTTGACGTTGGTATTGAGATCCATACATTTTATTTGCATTCTTTCTCGATAGGACAAACGGTTTTCGAAATAATCAAAACACCAGTTTGAAATAGAATACCGGCTGTGTATATACCTTGGTTTATCGCTATAAGTTGTTCAGAGTTACGCTAATGAAACAAGTGATGCGGCTAAATTACTATACTACGAGAAATTTGAAGATTTTGGAACTGTTACAACAGACCGGATGGCAAATCAAGCAGCAGATAAATATTCGATCTAATAATTACGTTGCAATAATTAAAAATTAAGTAACAATATAACATACACCTTAAATATTTCTGTAAGGATAACGTATCGATAAAAATTCGATGAATTCTTATGACATAAATACCTATACCAGTAATTTCATTAGTCGGCATGACTCACCAGCCTGTAATCATAGATATTTTATGGTGTTAAATGATTATAGCGTACGACAAATAAGGAGTAATTATCGTTGACATTATTCATATTAACATATCACACATAACCCGAGGTCGTCTACAGGATGACCAAAATAGCCGTGAAAAATTCTATGCGCACGGTTTGCTGTACGGCGTGAATATCGACGTGTAATTTATGAGTATGAAGCTGATGATGGCACCTGAGATTATTCCCGCTCGACCCGATATCCCGACGTGATAAAGGCCGTCTTTTCCCAGCTCTCGCCGACCGATACCAGCGACCGATAATTTTACGTAAGCGATCAGTGCGTATGTAACGACCCATGTAGTCACTAATAATACAACACCTCGAGTTTCGTCGTGCCAAATTGGATTGGGGGATGAGATCGCTAGCCAGATTATGTACGCGCAGAGCACAAATACAACAGCAAAAATCCAGGTGACTCCTCGTACACCCAGGGGGGGCAGAAAGTAGCCAAAAATGAAAGATGCGGGTCCGGCAAACTGCATCAGAGTTGCTACTAGGTGATAAGCAGCAATTCCGTAGGGTAGACAAGAGAACGCTTGTGTACCATATACGATTCCAGGACCTATGAAAGACGTTACTCCAACCAATAAGCAGATATAAATCCTGGTGCCGTTGTTCGTTCTGCGGTTGGATGGACCGTCCAATTCATTTCTTTCACGTAGGTCGATTTCGGACTCGTTATTGGGTGGCTTATGAACAGTCATAAATTCTTCCGTCAAGGGTACCTGGCCGTAACAGTACAGGTTGTCACCTGTGTCGAAAAAATTTCGGTCTCTTGAGTACTCTAAAAGCCAGAAAGCACCGCTGCAAGCAATGAGAAGGATGCAAAGTGTTAGGAAGTGGATGCCGGGTGAAAAATTCGGGGCTGAAACGTTCGGAAGATCTGGTTCAGTTGAGTTTGATGAGCTATTCTGGCAAACAGCATCACCGCCGACTCCTTGTAGAAGGGCTATTATGCCTGGAACAAGTCCGCCTAGACTTTCGCCGAGGAAATAAGAAGGCAAATATCCTTCCTCATAGTTGTGTAGATATGGCATGAAGATGACGGGACTCGAGTTGCCAATACCACAGCATATAAAGACGATGATTAGTAGTACGGCACTGCGTTGTTTGCCGTTGATCGTCCATCTTACATCGTAAAATAACGCCAGGAGGCCTACGGAGATAATTGCAATAACGAAATAAGTGGATATCCAGATGAATTCGTTGCAGTACCGAGGTGAAAATTTTTTCAGCAGAATGTAGAAGATGGGAGCCACATTGGCTACCGCAACTACCACGGCTGTATAGGTGGGCAAATTTGGACCGTCAGGAGCCGATTCCACTAAGAGAGGAATTTCAACCAATATTCCAATGTCGCCGAGCCAAGCACCCATCCCATACATAACGAGAAGAACATCTACGAGATATCGACGTCCGTTTCTATCTTCTTGTAATCCCCACAATTTTGATATGAGCTTCTTCTTTGGAACATTTTGCAGGTGTCCATCAGATGACCGTCCCTGCTGGGTAATTTACAAAATTATTATGCACACCTCAGTTTTTCTTTTAGATTTTGCTAATGATTTGAAAAATGAAGATTGGAAATAACCTTTCCAATTATACAAAATAACAAAACAAAAAAAAAACTTTTCAATTAACAACGATCTATCTGGAAGTTATTCCAAATTTTTTGTTACTTATTCATCACATATATTCGATGAAGAACAACACAACAATGAATTTCGGCTGACTTCAAACGGAAAGTGCTTACAAATGTGAATCTAACGCAATGTTTCTCATACAGTGAGATTGAACTTCTCTAATGCACACGAAATGTTCAAGCAAGTATAAATTGAGAAAATTTGCCTTAGTATTATCCATTGCGTGTGGAACGTTTCGACAACTTCGAAAAACTGAGCGTTCCGCACTCATTATCAGAAAATTTTTATGCGCCCAGGACAAAGAAAATATCTCTACATATAGCGAAGCAGCAGATTAGACACTGAAATTTGAAGGGTGGGGGCTCGACAGTGAACGAATAGCTGACAAGTAAATACCTACTCCGAGTATATTTGTAAAATTCGCCAATTTCTTTCACTGCGGGATATGTTATTTTCAATCGAAATTTAGGCGACAATTATTTTCTTTCTGGCCCACCATATTTAGCTTCAAGGGACTAAATAACCCCTAATATTAGACACTTTAAGGGTCGGAAGTTACATTCTTGTGTTTAAGAAAGAAAAATCGCTCGTATTTCAGTTCAAATTATTGCATTCGAAACAGCATTAAAAGACAAGAGTTTCATGCGTTTTTTGAAAAACATTTTAAGGGGATGCATCACCCTTGAAGTCTGCAGAGAATTCGATTAAAAATATTTTGTCAATCT
This sequence comes from Athalia circularis, assembly GCA_963978495.1. Classification (NCBI taxonomy): domain Eukaryota; kingdom Metazoa; phylum Arthropoda; class Insecta; order Hymenoptera; family Athaliidae; genus Athalia; species Athalia circularis. The sequence goes on along the minus strand of OZ021702.1, from coordinate 25,139,728 downwards.
TCGAAGCGTTTTCGTGAGTAGTTTTTGATTTTAACGAAATGTAATAGAAATACAGGGTGTATTCGAAAGTGAGGCATTTATTTTAACAGCACATAAATCGCACCAAAGTAAGTCATTGAGCCAAATATTGTTCAGATAAAAGTTATAAGATAACAGAAATACAGGGGTGCAAAGTTTTCGAATACAAACCCGCTGGGATGACACATCGATAAGTAAATAATAGGGTATTACATGACACATTGGAATGTCAATTAATAGGGTGTGAGTGGGGCATATCGCATTTGGAACCCGTTAGAATAACATTGAATTGTATTATTAATGTAACCATTTTTGTATTACCTATGCAAAATAAACGCATTTTAATTCGAAAACTTTGCATCCTGTATATTGTAGTGGGTCAAAAAAATGTCAGTCGATCAATGAAAAACAATTCAACTCTTGATATTTCAAACTGCACTATAAGAAATTCACGGATGATCTTTGGGGTTCAGAATACTACAATATGAATCATTAAAAACTCAGAAACTTAGTGTAAATTTCCGAAATTTCACTACCCAACAAGCTTACTCAATTATTTAACAGAACCACCTGTTCGGTTAGAGTATCGCTCGCGTCGCAATAACTAGTGACCTCATAAATTATAACGATACCCAAACATCCGTAGAATATTACGATTACTTAATTTCACTGTTTTTCATCGATAACAATGTACCGATATTTATTTTCTGACTACATAAAGAAAGATAAAGTGTAAAAAGGAAAAGGAAATGTCTTGTCGCCATTACACCCGGTGCAGATACTCCAGCTCGAAATAAATGAAAATATGCAAGAAGATGCCCCCGAAAAATTCATTCCCAAACCGTTATAAGTCAAGGTAACAGTTCTTCATATGCTCAAAGTTTGATTTTAAATAAAAATTTTGTAAAATTTTACAACGTCGCAAAAAATACGGAAATTTTTTTCATGTATTGAAATTTCGGTTTCAGATGTTTCGAGGGGTTGGTGACACACGCGTCAAAAAATGTAGAACTTCTTAGACGTATTTGAATTTCATCTTGACGTTTTTTCTCTACTCATACCACCCGATACATCTAATGGTTACCATAGCCACCGCTCATCCGTATGCGAATTTCACCCTCGACCATGGATTCTAGGACCTCCTGAAGCTTTGCCCGCCCTATGTGCAAATCTAGTTACCCTCGTTCACGACACTTTTATATCTCGATGTATGGATTTTATGTGTAGATATAGGTACGTACTAGGCGTCGCCGTGACCCACTTTTCCCGATATCACCCAAAGCTACGCGTACCTTACATAGGATTCTGTCCCAATTTGAATATCTTCATGGCGTTTCTATTGAACTTATTGAAATGGATATTCGCAACACTATGAGCTTTGCATGAAAAAACCAGAAATTTATTTACGAAAATCACGAGGGTGTTCGATATCGTAATCTTATTTATTCAATTCGGCGGTTCATCTGTATCTTTTTCTCGACGTTTCAAATCGTGCTGATAATTAATTCACTGGTCCAGAAGAAAAAATTTCTACAAAATAAATTCGATTCAGAGATTCGGGCGATGGTACTTTTTGAATTCAAAATTAATTCCATCTCTTATATTAGTCGAGCAAACGATTGGTCTGATGTTTTAATGAGTATAAATACGTCGTCAAATTTTACCAATGTTTGATGACGGCAGCTAGTCACACCCAAGGAAAATTGACAATGATATGTGTATTCGCATGAGGAAAAACAAGCTGAACAGACATAGTTGTCGTAATCATGTCATCTATCTTATGTCAACTCTGACATTATTACTAACAAGTTGCGACAAATACAAACCCCTCGATCATAGGGATTCAATGTCGAAAAAAGAAGTATGAATAAAAATAATAAAATTTTATTTAGTTATTATATATTTTCCGACCCAATGGTTGATACGTATCTAGGTTAAGCTAGCAGCGTTAAAAAGTGAGGGAGTAGTGTAGTCGCTTCTTTGAAGGTGCGCTTCAGTCCGACCTTAACTTCAATCGTTCTAACAGCCATTACCGAGAAACATGGTTTTCGGTTCTCAATTAGTTTTCCTAAAGATTTTTAAATTTATAGTTCTTATCCATTATTTCGCTGGAGTATTTGCATCCGCGGCCTCATCGTTCGAGACCGTATTCGAATGGAAGTACATAGACTACGATTGGCCTTCAGCAAAAGCTAGACAAGACGCCATTAAAAGCGGTCAATACATTCCAGAGAACAATGTGATCTCAGGGATGAAAATATGGAAGGATAAAGTGTACCTGACGACACCACGAATGCGTACAGGGACGCCAGTTAGTTTGTCTGTGATCCCAGCAACACCCAGAAATGGTCATACTGCTCCAAGGTTAGTTCCTTATCCAAACTGGAAGATGCAAACTTTGGGCGATTGCGATGCCTTCCAATTTGTCCAGGCTGTAGAGATCGACCCGCAAGGTAGAATGTGGGTTCTCGATACTGGAAGAACGAATACAATGGGGTTAGTTCCTGTGGCAAAATGTCCACCTCGTCTGGTAATTTTGGATTTGGAAAATAATGGCGCTATTCTTCGAACACACGTTTTTCCAAACAATGTTCTTGCGTACCTCACTGCACTTCTTGACGACATTGTTCTCGACCATCGAAACGGCGGTATGGCTTTCATCACGGATGCTGGGTTGGTCGATCCTGGAATCGTAGTTTATTCCCTGAAAGATAACGAGTCTTGGAAAATCAGAAATACAAGAACCATGAGAGCGCGAGTTGAAGCGGTACCTTTCGCTGTCAATGGCACACCCTTAGCAGTCCCCTTCAACGTCGATGGCATCGCTCTTTCGCCGCCAGGACGTAATAGGCAACTGTATTATTGTCCGTTGTCCAGCTATCACCTCTATCGCGTCCCATTGGAGGTTTTGAAGAACCGTTCATTAACATCCATTGACGATTACATCGTGGATCTCGGTGTTAAGGATTCGCAAACTGATGGGATGATGATGTCAAACACCGGTGTTATCTATATGGGACTTCTGCAGAACGATGCCATAGCTAGATGGGACACGAAGGATGGCTCAGAATTTTCAGAAGGTCTTGAAATTTACGGTCAAGATCACACGACTCTGCAGTGGCAGGACGGCTTTGCTTTTGACGATGATGGTCGGCTGTGGTGCGTCACAAATGCCCTTCAGAGATTCGTCACTCTCACCCTGGATATCACTGAGATCAACTTCAGGCTCGTACGTCGTACCACTGGAACGAAAAGTTATCAATACTTCAAAAATGGTAATGCACCGAGACTTCCGGAAATCACTCCATGTCGAGAATAGTCATTAAATTTGTAAGCAGATTCAGCAATTCGTCAGGAATTCACTTGATACATTTGACCTGCCACAACAGAATAACTCATGTTCGCTCTGCTTTTTTTTGATAGTTGTTGATTGGTGAAGTTTTTTTACTCTATGATGCGGAGAGAATTACAAAACCCATTGATGTATTCGTTGATCACAGCCTGAATCTCGGGGACTCACATCAGTTGGAACTTGATCGGATGACATCGTTCTCTTCTATAGTTCATTATAAAAAATTTACGACCTCTATCACAGCCATTTTACTCACGTACATAAAACAGAATTCATTGCATAGGATTTATATATGGGGGGTTCCACGCGAACTCGGACTCCATTTGACTTTTGCATCTCCGATTTTGTTGAAAATTTTTTATGTTTCAGCACTGGCGGGGACTAGCCTCCGTGATTTTTTTCAATTTTTTTTATCAAACCGTTTAGGATACATATTATAGTTAATAATTTGTGCAAAATTACGTTTCCGTTTGTTTAAACGCCTATAACTTTGCGAAAAATGGGGCAAATTAGACGTTTTTTTTTTTGAAATCTTCGTCTTGAAACGAACTTCTGATAAAATATATTGCAAATTTTTTAAACACCATATTATCATGAGATTTTTAATTTTCAAAAATGAATTGTTATTTTTAACAAAGCATGTACTGATTGATTTTTTTCAAAATTTTTTGTAAAAAACCACTCCCTATTTAACGAATTTTAAGCCTAGTCCGATAATGGGAACATGATGGCATCTATTTTTTTTCAATTTCTTTTTATTTGTGTTTTTTTTTGTTTTTTCGTTAATTTCCAAAACGAAGAACAAGAAAAAAAATTCATGAAAATTTCAAAAAAATACATAAAGATGGATATGTATATAAATGATCTCATTCATATCAATCGCCTAAGAATTTCTGGTTTTTAGATTTATCGATATCGTTATCGGGCAGAATCAAACCTTCAGAAACCGTCATTGCTTCACTGACCTATAGTATCTAATAATTAGAGTAAGTGATTCCTCCCCGCCCATACTATACCAGGGATATAGTTCAATATATCTATGACTATACATAGTATACCTATACACCGTGTAAAACGCCTGAATTCGCAATGCCGTGAAATGAATGTGGGGAAGGACGAATGAGCTCGAAGTGAGCGAGAACGTCATAGGACGCTTATGAGATAATCTTACCGAAGCCAACAATGTGAAAAATTTCATGTAATTTCAAAATGTCTACAATAAAGTGTCAATTATTACGATCACGAAAAAATCGATCACTTGATTATAATTACAAAAATAACTGACTATGTGGAAAAATCATGTCCTTAAAAAGTGGTTCATGTCTTTGGGATTCTAGATGATCAAAAATTTGTATTATTCAATTTTATTTTAAGTTTATCTCAATTTCTCGCAGGTGATGTTTTTTCAAACTTGCCGATCGTTTTAAATCAGTATCAGAGACGTCATTGATGATCAAGAACAGAAAATAAATAAATAATTTGATACAAAAACGTAACTCCGCGAGTTAAAAGTAAAAGTCCTATGCAGACTAGTTTGAGGTCTTATACTTTTATAGTAAAATAATGTTATCCCGACTATGACAAATCTTTTTTTCTGACTAGAGCTTGTAGAAACTAACCCGCATTAGCAAACCGTATAAGTCTGCAACGCTTGTAATTCTGTGAGCAAAGACAACAGTGACACAGTTGGTAACCTTCATGCTACGTTTGCCAACGATATTATGAGAGTTCCACTTTGGCCATAGCTGCTATTAATATTGACGTATACCTATTGCCTGATATAACAGCTCGTTTTGTTCATAGTATTTGGTAGTAGAAGCGCACGACGTATTTGATTTTTTTTTTTAAATTTTATTTTCAATTCAACTCGCAGCTGCATAGATGTTTCAAATAAAAATCATCATCATTGAATAATTACTTGGAGATTATTATTTGGTTATCAATCTCTTACAGCGTACGAATTTCCTACTATTCATTTATTGAATCAAATTATATTTAATCGTTTTTTCAAAGAATTAATCGTCGTATTATAAATGACTGAATTTTCGAAACAAAACAATCTTACAATTAATGCAATGTTCGAGTGGAGGATGATGAACCGTTCCTTTATAATATACAATACCCTTTACTATACAAACAACTGTACATGTCCTTCGGTCCAATGCCGCGTATGAATCATTCTAGGAATTTATGTCAATTACCATTTATTCGATAGCTGAATCAAATTTAGTGACGTGAACGAGTTACGAATGTAATATGTTCGCTCACTGCTGCGGTAAACGTTTATTATACCTACGTGTAACAATACGTGGGTATTTATGGGAAATTTTTTGTTTGACATCGCGATCGACTCGTCAATTTAATTTTTAAAAATTCGTATAGGTATGTCAAGATAAAACTGTTATGGACGGAGTAGCGAGTGAATTAGAATGCGATTTTTAATGAGAAAATATTATAGGAAACAATTTCTGGGGGTGAATCACGCTAACGCTAACTAAATTTAACGAAGTCGTGCCCTCTTGACGGATACGTCGTACACGCCCACCTCGCACGTTTCCGACTCTTTAATTTCCACCTCGGTATTTTATCATTTCATCGATCTACCGTGACCTGATCTTTTCCCAACGGCGCCAGTTGGATCGTGAATTAACATATATATATGTATAGTCATTTTAATTTCACCCCCGCTTTCGCCGCGCCTTATATCTTTTTCGTATTAACCCTCTGCACTCTTCAATACAAAATGGCGATTAATTTTTCCTTGCGAATTTTTATGGCAACATTTTCTACATGGCAGTATTTTCGTATCTTTTTCAAACAAATTTCTTTTCAACAATAAAAATTATTCAAGCAGAATATTCAACGCGATAGATCAAGATGGGCCTTGCGAATCACCTCCTCGCATGTTGGAAAACTTCTAATTCTACGGGTATAAGTTCACCTTGGCAGGAACTGATTAGTGCTTGCATGATAACAGCTTCGTGAATTATTATCGCTCTATGTTTTTCTTTTTTCAAATTTTTATTATATTTAATTTTTTTTGTTTCGCATGGAAGCGCAGGGTAGTTTGACCTTAGTTAAAATTTCAAATATAATACGCATGCATATCAAGGTTAATTGCGCCACGCAAACGTTAATCTGCAAATTGTTTTGTTCATGAGAAATTGCTGCTTCCCTGGGCTCAGTGGTCGCATCATGCGACTTCCAAGCTGTAATAACATGCTAATTTTCACGCGAACTTGATAATTTTTCAGAACTTCGTTGCTTTTTAATTTGATCTTCTTCATTTGATTCTTATCAGCCTAAAACACTTTTGCAAATCCTATTTTTCTGCATTTGTAAATCGTTGCTCCTACATCGTTTGACAGCGTCTCAAATATTACATAACGCGTGATATGCACAAGGTGTGTGTGAATAGTTAAAAATACACTCGACAAATGTTTAAAAACCATTTCTGCAATATTCACATAACTTTTACATTGCAGGAAGTAAACACGTTTCCATATTCAATTATTATATCGGATCAAATTTCACTGCTACACAATTTTTATTTTTCCGTATATATCGTATATCACAAAATTTTCGAAAAATTTGACTCGCTCGAATTAGAAGGTAAAAATCAACACGTGTGTAAATATACATTGCTCGATTCTTGGATACTCGGATCCGTGATTAAAAAAAAAAATTTTAAATAAATAAGTAAGAGAAATGTCTGTCAATAAATGCAGATATTATACGAGTCCGTAAATCTTTGGGTTTTGGGTAGTGCGAATTATAGTCCCACATCTAATCATTACGGCACGACGTTTGGCTCTGCCTTTCGTGTCCAGTCATCTTTTTATTAACTTACTTCCTATAGGTATATACCTATACAGCATCTGTGTCGCTATTGCCGGGTCTATTCCTGGAGACAGCGTGCGACGTTAGTAGGGCACCGGGATCAATGGGAAGAGGGAAGGTGTGGCCCGGTATCCTCCAAAGCCTGAAAATATGTATATAGCCAACCTCAACGTTATTCGCCCCAAAACCTGTTTTTGTTTTAATTTTTTTTTTTCTAATTTTCAATAAGATCCATCAGCTGGATTGGAATTTTTTTAAAGTCATTCACTCAATAATACTCAAAAACGAGGAGAGACAAATTTGCTGCGCAATTTTAACGAGAGCGACAATTGATAAGTATAATAAAAATGGAGCCGGCGCTGAATTGCTCGTATCTCGTAATGTACAATATCGCTGCACACATCGATGGGGTGCTTCGTGGATAACCCGCTTAGCATTTACGAAATACGAAATTGATCAAGAATTACGTCAATTGCAGATTCTCATGTCTCTCATTACTTTCTGGAAACAACTAATTGTAAATGTATAAGCGCGAATGTTACGAATCGTCACAAAATTCTAATTGTTTGAATCTATCCTCATCGACAGAATCGTTCCTTCCTTCGATATGTTTACAGGAATATCACGTACCGAATTCGACGTATGCATAATTGTTCCTCCAATTTTTTCTTTTTTTTTCTTTTGTTTTTCTGATTGTGCGGTTAAACCATTCTCGCGGCCTTATTCGTTACCATACATAAATACGTACTTACTGGCTTACTATCGCGTGTAAACTCAATTGGCGCAGAGAAAAAAAATAAATAAAATAAAACCTCTCGATGATGGTACTGACGGTGTCGTTAAATTTTTTGAGAAAAAAAAAAACAAAAGTTAAAACGATATGAAACTGGGAGGATATAACACACCTAAATTTTGAATAACCTACCTAATAAACTAAAATACACGAAAAGATTTGTGGCATTTTGCCACCAAGGCCACAAGATGCTATTGGTATAACAGAAATAATTGTAGTACTGCAATTCAGAAAGAGAGACGATCGCGATGACGATCAGCAGTAATTTGATACTTTCTAGGCTCACGTAATATTAGGCGTGCGCGTCATATTTCAATGACTATTAATTTGAACGAAAGATTGAAAAGTCTTAATTGAATTACTCACAATAATATTGCTTGTATGTACAATGATTGGATGCAATTGGTAGAGGGAATCCTATATTTCATATCTGAACAATTTCCGTTTGTTTTGATGAAATTTAGATATTTGTTGAGCGTAACTTCGTTGCGAGAGCGAAAGGCTACCCTAGTAAAAATCGATCGATGATGTAATGGACGTAGATTATGAGTGATATGGTTATACACGAGTATGTAATGAAACTCATTTGCCACCGGAACCGCGGGTGTTGAATTTCCAGTTACGGGTTTCGGTTCTCCAGCGATTCCGACTGTTTGCAAGCTGTGAACACCGTGAAACACCAGAAAACATATTAATGCTTGACAGTACACTTGGCACAATTATTGTTTATGGTGATACCTATTTTAAATTAGAATTACTTTATATTTATTAATATTTTTCAAGGACTAAGGGTAATTAGCAACGTACGTTGTATCAAAAATTTTGCACTTGATATTTGATGAAAGTCATTTTTTTCCCCAATCGACCGATAATCGTGACGATTCAAAATGATAAAATCGGATTGTCCGAACCAGGAGCCTTCAAATATCTGAAGGCTGAAACACAAGGAAACAAGTTATTATAATGCGTTTCATTGTTATTCTGAGCCACTGCAATTTTTTTATTGAATGCCGTTATGCTATGGAGTCCAGCCCGTAGGAAGTTGGATACGTGCAGCATGCGCGCTCTGTGTTTGGAATAATGATAGCTTTACATGTGGGCGATTATTAATTATCATAAAATCGTAATTCATCGAGTAAGCGATCATCGGTTCGTCGCATCCGAAATCGTAACGTTCAAACTCTACGTACTTATATAAGTATTCATTTTTATTGTGACAAAGTACAAATTTCGAAATGAAAAAAAAAATATATATATATGTCTTTCTACGATTTACTTAGCAATAATTATTAATCAGGTGCAAAATATTAAATTAGTAGAAGGCTCGAGTCGTCTTTGCTTTTATTGAAGCCTGCAGGCCATGGCCCCTGAAATTTGATACCATATCCTTTTTTTTCTCAATAATGTTGTTCAGGTTTTCTTCCAAAATATCTGACTTGTATTCGCGTATTTTTTGTTTTCCGCTCGTTAAACATTCTCATTTAGTTTATGTATTCTATTTTATTCGTTCATTTTGCAAGTGCGATGTGATATTGTGGAAAATGATACCATATATAATAAACTCTTTGCGCGAATATAATAACGCGAAAAAAGAACTATGGACTGTTCGTACGTACAAGTGTATAAATTAATTCGACCTACTTTTTGCTATATTATAACGCCTTCAAACGATGTACGCGGGAATTTATTTCGCCGATTTTATTAATCCCTAAGAATCTTGCGGTCTCCCTTTGAAAGGGAGGCCGTCCGGTAGCAGATTTAACTGAAATTCGAACTATAATATGCGGTTAAAAACTGGTATCATAGGTGTAACGACCTCCGTAGTCAATTTACAACTCTCTGCCTTCGTAACCGATGTCAATATTTTCATTAGAATAATTCTATCCTTCAAACTCTCTAAATAAATTTTACATACATAGTTGTTAATGAGGAAAAATATAAGAAGAAATATATCAGATCAACACTTAATCGCTTTATACCATTCATTTGAAAAAAATAAAAAATTTAAGTAATTAGCGACTAAATTCGAAACTTCACTTTCCCTATATATAACGTTTGTAAAATTATGTAACGCAACGAAAGTCGATACATACATATACTGACGATTAGAGAAGATTGTACCTACCTATAATTTATCCGTTTTCGGCCCGATGTGTTTTGCTATCTTCAAATGATTTCATTCTTTCAAATAATTTTAGCTCATAAACCTGACGTAATCGTGCGTGAGAAAAATATAACCATCAACAGTAAACAGACGACCCAACACTAAAATATTACCAGATGACGCGTCCGTGAGAGTAATTAAACCACGCGCATTTTTGAAACCGTAATTTTACGCACACGTACGTTTACGCTTTTCGTTCGTTATTCGTAGATGGAAAGATCTTTAAAAAACGAATAACATAAGCACTTTGACGAATTTTGAATCCTTCTGGGATTCTGCCAAATGAATGCAAAGAAAAATGAAGCCGTATTCCAAACGTGAATCAACCGGCTGAACAAATCTGCGAGGGGAACCGAGACTATAATCTTAAATAAGTTTACATCACGGAAAATTGGAGTAGATTCAGAAGAAAAACCTCGATGTTCCGATAATTTATAGCGTTAGGCGTTAAAATTTTGATTTATGATATTTGGATACGGTAAAAAATATATGCTAACCTCTAGAAATCCTCAATTTCCGGTCAAGCCAGACGGCTTTTAAAACGGATCGCTGTTAAAAGGATATCAAGTATTTCTTTTCTGGAACATTTTAACGCCTTAGATTATGGACTCGACTCTTCGTATGAATTATACATTATAAAATGCAATGAAAATGCTAATTTCTCAGAGAATTGCATCCTTTGTCATAACAGCTGCGGGGCACGCAAAATAATGAAAAATACCCACGTTTCACTATTATTGCACATTACGAATGAGACTGGACTTTCAGAGGGGGATAAGGTAACTGAATAAAGTCTAAATTACAGAGGAGGAAAATGAGCGGTGGGGAGATGATCAGAACCAACGACGCCTAGAGCTTACGCTTCGGTGCCGCTTCTCCGTCAGTCGTACCACAGAAGCGACCTGCGACGGATTCAATTTTCACGTGTACCTCGTCCGGTCCGTCTTTTATGCGCCTTTTCATCCAAGGTGCAAAAGCTAAAGTGTTGGGTGACACATATTAAGTAATAGTTGGCACGTCGCAGACAACGTATATGACGTATATCTGTACGAAAAGATATTAATAGTATACAGGAAAAGAAAGAAGAAAAAGTGTCGACGAAATTGCGACCCCCAAGTTTATAGTGCGGCCTTGAGGGGGGTGGTGGCTAATAAATTTTCAAAACTAGTGTAAACCATATTTTGTGGCTATCGTTTGAGGAATTTTATTATCTTTTTTAATCCCAACATTACCTCTGAAATGTTAAAGCTCGCGGTGCTTTTCTGCCTTTTGGCAAGCGCTCTGGCCGCGACCCATCCGCCATTCAAAGTGATATTCCAATGGAATGCAACAGAGTTCAATTGGGCCTCACCCGAAGCCCTTGACCAGGCTATAAAGCACAAAGAATACATAGCAGAAAATAACGCAATCGCTGGTATAAAAATATGGAAAAATAAAATGTATCTTACGATACCAAGGTGGCGTAAAGGGGTTCCCGTAACATTAGGTGTTACATCTGCGACCCCGATTAACGATGTGACCGCACCGAAATTGGATCCATATCCAAACTGGGATATGCAAACGATAGGCGATTGCAATGCTTTTCAATTTGTACAGAGTATGGAAGTCGATCCACTAGGTAGAATGTGGGTCCTCGACACGGGCAGGACCGAAACGATGGATTTAAAACCGGAACCAAGATGTCCGCCTCGCCTGGTCATCCTGGATCTGGAGAACGAGGGAGCTGTACTTCGAAGTTACGTATTTCCTAAAGAAGTTGCGCCCACCGATTCTGCCTACCTGAACGATATCGTAGTAGATCACGAGAACGGAGGTGCAGCTTACATAACTGATAACGGACACGATGATCCTGGAATTATAGTATTCACACTCAAGGACAACAAATCTCGTAAAGTCAGACATAAGTCGATGAGAGCGGAAGCCGAAGCCGAAAATTTTGTCGTCGCTGGTATGAACATTCTTTCGCCAATGCACGTAGACGGCATAGCCCTGTCTCCACCAGGAGGTGAAAGACTAGTTTACTATTCGCCTTTGTCTTCCTTCCATCTCTACGCGATCTCAACGTCGATCTTAAGAAATGATTCATTGACATCGATCGAAGATAGTCACGTTCAAGAATTGGGACGTAAGAGTTCGCAAACCGATGGTATGGTAATGACGAACCAGGGCGTTCTTTACTTTGGACTTTTAGCCGACGACGCCATTGCCATGTGGGATACGAACGTCAATCCATCCTTCGCCTCTGGTCTAAGGGTGATCACAAGGGATCACAGCCTCACCCAATGGCCCGACACTTTTGCGATTGACGAAAATAGCCACCTATGGTGCGTGACCAACGCTCTTCAAAATTATATGAACCACAAAGTCGACCTCAATAAACCAAACTTCAGAGTAGTAAGCAGTATGACTTCCGCGAAGAATTATCAGTATAACAAGGACGGTACGATTCCGGTACTTCCTGTAATCACCGCTGCTGCTGATCGCGTTAATTTTACACTATCAATCTGTCTAACCATCGTTCTCGTCTTCCTCGCCCGTTAAAATCGAAATTATGATCGTGACAATCGTGAACTCTATAGCTTATCTATCATCTTCGTATGTTACACGACTGTATTCATACCATGTATATGCAATTATCTCTGTGACCCTAAATACGACCGCACAAGAGATCAAATAATATTGAATCAAAGTGCAGATAAAGTGTGTGGATCCTATGGGAGGAAAAATAGACTCGAATATCTTCCACCTTTTACGCAAAGTTTGAATTTTCATTTTTTTTAAATTATATATAAGCACTAAATTTCCCGCAGCTCCATCGTTCGTCGTTCTCATAGTCATTCCTATTACTCATTTCTCGCCTTTATGCGGTTAGATCGACCAGAATCAACTGTTATATGATCTGTTATCTATTTATTTAATTTTTCCCCAATTTTTTCCTCTCCTTTCATTTTTTACAAATATTTTTGTTCCAACTTTTACTCGTATTTTAGCGTACCCAGGTATAGGTATAGATTGTTTTAATCAAGTACAATTTCGAATCATAAAAAACGGAACAAAAATCCCATCGGCTCCTGCAGGAACGGTGAAACGATGGATGTAAAACAAATTAAAAAAAAAAAAAAAAAATGTCATATTCTTATGTGTATCAATTTTTAACCAGCTAATTCTACCTGCACCTATTATATATAACATACATATGTATAAACTTAAAAATAATTCGGATCTTTATTGCGCATAATTGCTACGTACCTATATCCTATTTTTTTTAATTTAATTTTTTTGATTTCGTCGTTATTAAAGTAGAATCCTGCTGCACATCTAAAAGTATACGTTTCGCGCGCACTATTATCACAAAATATATAGGTATATATATACATATATATATACATATACAGTGGAACTGTGGATCAAAGAGATTTATTTTTTATTTATATAATATGATGACCTTTTGAGAAGGTCACCCGCCCTCCGCGATGTCCAGAGGGGCAGAACCCCGATACACTCGTTCCCTTACATCTTATTAAGCAGCCTTATTTTATTATGTCATAGTTTATAGCAAACCGTAGTATATACCATACATATTATATACGAATTCTGTACATACCCACGAATGTATTTTTATACAAAAAAATAAAAAACGGCGCGCGGAACAAAAATTTATACGTATATAATATATTCATCTATACATGTATATGTAATAATTATTTTATTTAATGGAATATCGTAGATAATGTGAAGTATTACATCTATTACTGTTATGTAAAAATTAGATTGAAAGTTTCACGAATGAGGCAAAAGCCTCATCACATCTAATGGAATAAAAAAAACACGCTAGCAAAGATATGAATTGATTATATATTTTGAATACTCGTACTATGGGCAGAGCAACAAAGAAAAAAGTAATCAAAATTAGTCTAGACTTAGGACCTGCACAAGATGACGATATTTCATGAAATTTTATGAAAGATACGTCTTTATTTAGCCACGATTCGTGCCCACGCATACAGAAATCCAAGCACAATTCAAACGGACTAACGATGTCCAACGACCGTTCATCGCCCTGCATAGAGACTCGAATTAAGACAAGAAAACGAATGAATAAAATACGCGGCGCTTCACGCGGTGCATCGACCCACGAGGTAATTCTATACAGTACAGCGATTTATAAACGGAGAGAAAATAGCTTAATTGTGAAAATATATACTATGCACGAAAAAAAAAAAATTATAAATAGAAAATAAAATAATAATAGTTAGAATCGCGCAATAAATGTTAAGGCGGGGCCTGAGAAACACTATGGGAAGTGAGTCATTAACTGCAATTCGGATATACGTACATTTGAAGATTTCCCAGAATTGCAAAATGGAAACGTTGCAAATCTCGCATCTCGATTTATATCTTCTTGAAATATACCTTCTCTACCTCTGTTGCAAGGTTTCATCAAGTTTTCCTTAAGCCATGAATGACGCACAACAATCTAGAGACTCATGGTCATGCGTATATTGTTTAAAATAAAATAACAAAATATATACACGTATATAATGCTGTTTAACAACTAATACCACGGAGGTGAGGTAAATATATGGACACGAGAACGGTGGACGTGTTACATAAGCGGCAGGTGACTTCATCGTGGATAAAGGTTAGATAAACTCGAGGTTGAACGTATAACGATGGCTACCCCAGAGAAATCAAGTCTTTTTATATTCGTTTAGAAATATCTATGGAAATATCGAGGCATTGGCCGAGAAATTTACTAGTCAATATGGTGCCTTTTGGCCACACGCTGATCCCGCATCGCTGATGGCGAAGAATAAAGTGATTTTTTCACCGCTGTTCATTCATTCCAATGAACACCTCATGATTAATTTATAATTTATGTAATTCATCTGGTAGTTTTCCATTAAGTTAATATCAACGAATATTCAAGATCCTGATAACGTCAGCGTAATATTAACATTAACAATTTGCGAGGATGTTTAAATTTATGTAGACATTTACCTGTATAGCAGCGTTCCATCGCTTGATGTGAATCTTCGGTCGTTGGTAATCGAAAAAAAGGATGCGATTGAAATTCGCGACGATGATGTTTTTGCTGGATTGCATACATAGCCGTTTTATAATTGGAGCGTCTGTAAATCATTTCAAGAATAATTAGATAAAGCAGCTGTATAATAAGTGTCGTGCGTGTAATTGCACACGTAATTATTAAAAATGCGCAGGTTAATTATTATGTGCAACGTGAAAATAAAATATTACATGAATTGAATATAAATTCATTAAATACGATGAAACTCCGCAAAAAATAAACGGTTGCGAAATAATGTCATGTATTAAATATATCTATACACATATATGTATGTAAACAATAAAAATAGTTAGTGTGTATTTTCAGCAAAGAAAACAACTGATTTTTACTATAGAATACAAGAATCGGTTAGTTATTTTAACGTTGATAATTCATCTATACGTAAAGATTACTTGAAGTAATTTTTTAATTGATGCTAAAAATAGGACGCCGTATTCTACACACACCTGTTGCCTCGCTTCTACGAGTATGAGCCTTGCGAGCCAATAATCATCCCGATCCGAAAAAAAATCCCGTCTTGCTCATCCTGGTGGAATAATCGATTCTGGTGAGTCAGAACACGCAAGTTTCTGAAGGTCGTATAAACGGACACAGCAGCTCTTTATCCCGTCATGTCTATCCATATTGTCACTCGGTGTAAATTGCATTCGATTCAATCCAAGCGGTTGACCAGAATGAATTATTGGTTTGACTGTTGATTGCTTTGGTTATAAGTGAGTCAACCATATAATAAACATGTTAGACGAGTTCAAAAGTATAAATTCGTCATAGCAGACTCATCATACTCCGTTAAATTCTGAAGGTGAACTTTAAAGTAACCAAATTGACTTCAGTTTGCGAAAACAAAACTTGATTTTTTTGTTTTCCAAAATCAACTTTGTTCAAAAATCCATTATATTGCCAGCTGTTTGGAATAGAAGTATGTAGATTATTCCGAATGCAGTCGAAGAACTTTTTTTCTTTTTTTTTTAGTAAAGGTTTTATACGTGACAATATATATTGCTGCAGCTGTATAATCATCACCGTTGCAAGTGTAGGGAGACGAGGAATTTGCATATCATTTGATGAATATGTTATTGCTCTAAAACGTATATGCAATGAACGTGATATACAACATACCTTATTCGCCGGTCGGTGCGCGATGGATCAAATTTAATTTACGAATTTAGCTCAATGCTAGATGTAATATTGTCATCTTATTCCTGCATATTATATCCCAGCTCTCAGCAATTGAATTGTCTTCGACTAGAGTTTGCATATAAAAAATAAATCATATAAATAACGATTACTCGTATCGACGATCGTAATAATTCGATGTTCGTACTGTTAAATATTTACCTGTTCTGAAGCGCAATCAGAGCGTGAACAAATGAGCTATTAGCATTGCATTGTGTTGGTGTACAGTACTTGACCCAACCCGAGCTATTTGAAATCGTTGAAAACTATGAACACCATCTTCCAGGGATGCTGCGACTCTCACACGTACTGCAGATGAGAAAGAAGAGTCGCCTATAATATCTGGTAACATAAAAAGCGCTGTGAGCTGCAACCTCCGGCTTCTGTGACTTATCCATGACTGGATAGCCAAGGATTGGTATAGAAGCACCAGTCGGCAAGACAGCTTCTAATCTTTAGAGGCTAAATTTATTCGAACTTATCAGCAATTTATAAACCTGGAATAATAAACTTTGCATCGCGTCTACAGACGGCCCTCAGAAGTCAACCTCAGACATTTCGTGGTTGAAGGGGCTACACATTTTCAGGGACGAGTTGTCATAGAGCATTGACAGTGGCAAAAAACTCGTGCAGTTCTTCACGTTGTATTTTCCCTTATCATTTATCAAGAGACTCTGTAGAGTCTCGCGCCAAGTACATTCAGAAGAACGGGCGGACTACCGAGTATCTATACCGCTAGGCGTTGACTGACCAATCATCAGTCAACGCGCTAGGAGAGCAGAAAAGCGGTGTAGGGCCTACCGTTCTATCAAGTATCTCCGAAATCATGAGCTTTTCGGGAAATTTGGATGCACTTTTCCGATGTAAATCAGTGTAGCGGGTTCATTTGCGCCTGATTTCAATAAAATCGGTGGTCGGAGAGTTGAGATCTGATAATCTTCAATTACCGGTACCGTTCGCCGCGCTGGCTGCGTGAGGGATTCAAAAATGTCCGTCGTCCGCTGCCTGTTCTGCTGACAAGTCTAACATGGCGGAGGCACCTTGAAAGTGGCGAGCTTGTCATTGCTAGAATGTGGGTTGTATAACACATGTCCTTTTGACAGCCCTCTTAGTTTCGTAAATGAACACAAGTTATCGTAGATAAAACTCTGACCAGCGCAACACGTGTTTCTACCCTATCGATAATTACGACGTAGGGTGTTCACTCGCCAGCTTGCTGACTACTTGTGAGGTTACGAGGAGAAAGCTCATCGAATTGTCGGGGATCGTTACCGGCAGTGATAGCGTAATGAAGTTTTTAATATATCACAATATAGGCGTATTGAATAATGGTAGGCTGGGTGTTCAAGTTTGTTGAATCTGCGCAGCAATCGCATGAGTAACAAACAGCATGGGTATGAGTCGATCATAAACTTTGTATTTCTAACGTACTTACTGTATCGAATTAAAATAACTAATATCTGTCCCTGTCTCACAAGCATACCGATATCAAAGAATGCAGCGGTTTCTGTTTCAATACAACGAACCAAAGGACCTACTCCCACAGATGAATTGATGTCAACAAATTCTTTGGATCCTCCTGTGTTAATTCATAAAGAAACTCAGTCCTTCTCCCAGTATATCACGAAAGAAGAGCTCCTCTCAGATTACTACTCACCGACAAAAGTTACGAACGACTGAAATGGCGAGAGAGTTTTTAAAACGAAGAAAGTCTACGAAGTGCAGCCAAACCATATCCTTGTCACCTACCAAGCAATTATTTGTGAGCCAACCACAATCCATGCCTTTTTTTCATACTAAGTATACCGATTCATAGAGACTAACATTATCCTTTTTCTTGAAAGCATACCAACATTGAAGCAAGTATCAGTTCTAGTCCCGATGCCACGAACCAAAAGTTCCTGCTCCCTCAAACAAATAAGCAGAAGTTGAAATGCTCAGCATTTCGTTTATGTTTTCTGAGAAAATTCGATTTTCTTCCTGGCACAATATGAACCAAGAGCTCCTCTCCAATTTTATTCATCGATGAAAGCTACGGCCGAATCCAATGTAAGAATTTTTTAAATGAAAGTCTCTCTTCGTTATATTTCATTGTAAACTGCAGTCAAACTGAAACCTGGCCATCTGCTTAACAGTTGTTCATAAGTCAACTATAATCCTTCTTTTTATTTCATACCTACCGTACCGATTCATTATAACTAACACTCTCCTTTCACGCACAAGCATATCGATAATGAAAGAAGTATCATTTTCTGTTTCGGTATCATAAACCAAGCAAACTGATGCCAAACGATTCGACCCTTGCCTCCATCTTACCAGAAAGGAACCGATCTTTCTCCTAGTATGTTCTTAAACACTGATAAGCTGCAGCTTCGAACCCAAGATCCATTTCGTCAAACTAATGATCTGAGGATACTGCACCTGGTGACTTGTGATAAAACTGCACAAATATATCTTGTGAACTGAAAAACCGTGGACTTCAAATCGCAATTTAGCAGCTACCGAGCTTTCTTATTCAAATAGAACACATCGTCTGAGGCATATGAAACCGACCCGCGAAAGAATTAATCGTTGGATTGCAAACGCGTAGTACTATACCGAAATCTTTTGATATCTGCTAAACTTATTCGTCATAGTAACAAAATTTTTCTAACCCGTCTAACATCTTACAACAATAGTATACTAAAGAAAGCATAATCAATACTACAATATTCTTTAACACCATACAAAAAGTTATGAAATCCCCCAAAAGGCACCTACGGTGTAAAAAAATTCGCCAAGTACATTAAATGTTTAGAAATAACTACTACCCAAATATCTTCAATGAAAAGAAAAACAAAAATTCATTATTAGGTAATTAGAAAAAAAAGATCCAAATTAATTATTGTGCCAAGTACATGTAACTTCGCATCATGCATAAAAGTTCTAGAGAAGACTGGAATAAACATACAACGAACAATATTACCAAGTGTAAGAAAATAGACTTGGGAAATACATCTATGAAAATCAATTCAAAGAATCAAAGAAAATCAAACAAATAAATTTAATTAAATTAGAAAAACAAAAAAAAAATTGGAGGTAGTGGGGCTTGGCGAGCTTTTTCGGGAAAAAATTAGAATTCTTGAAGGGCAATATAACATTAGCTCGCCAAGAACCACGTTCACTAATTTTTTTGTTTTTTTAATTTAATTAAATTTATTTGTTTGATTTTTTTTGATTCTTTGAATTGATTTTCATTGGTGTATTTCCCAATTATATTTTCTTACCCTTGGTAATATTGTTCGTTGTATGTTTATTCCAGTCTTCTCTAGAACTTCTATGCATGATGCGAAGTTACATGTACTTGGCACAATAATTGATTTGGATCTTTTTTTTCTGATTAATATTGAATTTTTGTTTTTCTTTTCATTGAAGATATTTCGGTAGTAGTTATTCCTAAACATTTAATGTACTTGGCGAATTTTTTTGCACCGTAGGTGCCTTTTGGGGGATATTCATTACTCTGAGAATTACAGGGCTCGGCCACGGCATGGTGGAAGCGTTGCTGACCTAGCTACCTACACACGGTCATTATAGACTTTCCGAAATGCAAAAGAACCGAGAAGGCTGGATTTTGGATATGATGTAAGGGGGGTCCAGAAAAGTCTAACTTGAAATTGTCGACCAAGATTTCCTATGAGCTTTCTCCGCCATTTTGAAAAAACCGTAAATTTAGTTTCTCCGCGATAACTCGGTTCTCGGTCATGATACGAAAATTATGATCAGGAACTTTTTTGTTGCTTTTTTCATGCTTTACAATTTAGGCCATATCAATTTTCACCTACAATCGATCGTTGTCCAGATATCGAACGAAAACCTGAAAAATTAAGAACTTGAGACTGTTTTTTTTTTTTTTTCTCCTTTCTCGTGATATATACATCGAAAAAATGTTTATTATCAAACTTATAGAGCATGCTGATACCTACAATTTTATTTTATTTTTTTTTTTTTTACCAAAATTACGACTTGTGGAGCGCCGTAAAGTAGTGCGAATATGGGAAAATTCCAGGTGAACTCGATAAACTAAAACGGTAACCCTCTTCGATTTTTTCAGCAATTTTCTATATGATAGCTCTTTGTTCAAAACACTTCACTGATTTTTTTCAAATTTTTTGGTCCAGCCGTTTTTGCGTTATGAATTTTTGAAAACTCAAAACAACGCCGTGAACAAAAAAAATAGAAAAAAAAATCTGTCCACTTTTTCGTATAAGCAAAAAATGTTCATCGTTGGCTATAATATTTTTGAGAATTTTTTCAAAAAAATCGATCATGGCGCTGTTTTGAGTTTTCAAAAATTCATAACGCAAAAACGGCTGGACCAAAAAATTTGAAAAAAATCAGTGAAGTGTTTTTGAACGAAAAGCTATCGTATAAAAAATCGCTGAAAAAATCGAAGACGGTTACTGTTTTGATTTATCGAATTCACGTAGAATTTTCCCATATTCGCACTACTTTACATTTACTACTAGACATTCTTTCGATATATATCACGAGAAAGGAGAAAAAAAAAGACAGTCTCAAGTTTTTAATTTTTCAGGTTTTCGTTCGATATCTCGACAACGATCGATTGTAGGTGAAAATTGATACGACCTAAATTGTAGATCATAAAAAAAGCAACAAAAAAGTTCCTGAGCATAATTTTCATATCATGACCGAGAACCGAGTTATCGCGGAGAAACTAAATTTACGGGTTTTTCAAAATGGCGGAGAAAGCTCATAGGAAATCTTGGTCAACAATTTCAAGTTAAGCTTTTCTGAGCTTCCCCTACATCATATCCAAAATCCAGCCTTCTCCGTTCTTTTACATTTCTTCGCCCTTTTTTTGTCTATAATGACCGTATTGAAAGGATCTGGATCAGATGCGTACCTTGTGCAGCTGTTACGAAAAACCGCACCGGGACTCGTAGCTCGGGGAGGTGGAAAGGTACTATGGAAGGATGGGTCAGGGACGAGCGTTATAACACGGGCAGGGGTACCAAAAGTGCTCTTGACATTTACAGCCCCTCATGAGTCGATCAAGGCTGGCTAATGCCACCGAATGAATCTGAAAGAAAAAGGAGCTATTTCACCAATAATACTCAAAACCGAATGCAGCCACCCGTTGTTACGAGCCATTGAGGGTGAGAGAGTCTCATATTCTTCGGTTATACTTATGTGTACGAAACAGCAAGTACTACTTGATTTTTTGCATCGACAAAGGGATGGTCAACGCGTCCTGTAATCAATTTTACAGCCGACCTTGCGCGCGTATCTGTCCGCGACAATGCCTACCATGATTCGTCTTGTTCCGATTTGCCGCTGGTTTGTCGTCTTCAAAATCATTTCCGAATCGAAGCTGCGCTAAACGTACATCGTCGGACGCACTCAACTGTGTAGTTGCTCTGATTTTCAATCTTAAAAACCAGCACGAGAAGTTGAGAAACCGAGTCGAATTTCGGTTTGGGGTATGAACATCGATTGGCGTTTTTGTTGTTTGTTGAAATTTCCTGAAGAGCCCGCTCGACACGCTACTGTCGGCGACCAGTGACGGCTGGAGGGGAAGGTGAAAGAGAAAGAGAGAAGGAGGATGCCAGAGGGAGACAAACGAAGTGAAAGAGAGATGGAGATGGTGGAAGCGATGGCGACGAGTACCGGTGCTGCAGTAACCGGCTGGCGTCCGTTGCATCTCGGGTCTCGAAACGTGGGCCAAAAATAAATAATTTTTAGATTCGGACTGTAGTAGTTTGTTGCCTTTAACACTTCAATTGTTTTTAGTAAATAAAATCGAGCTGGATTAATCACGGCTCACAATACTTTCCATGTCAACGCCACGCACGCTGTCGAACGCAGCGTGCTACGCCCCGTGGTTAGAGACTCGACATCCTCAATTTGTTTCGTTGAATTCGGTGGTTTTTGAGGATAAATTGGTAATATTACCGCCTCGGGAAGCTGTCGGAACACCAATCAAACAACGGCAATTTTGAGATGAGCAATCATGGCTGCATACACTTGAATAATTTCAAAGCAGCCAAGGGGATACAACCATACAAAGTAATACACTCCTATTTCGTGACCAGCACTTCAACCGAGGCACGCGTAAGGAAGGTGCGACATCTTTTTACACATCTTCAAAGTTTTAATATAGATAATCACCTAATTACAAAAATAGAAAAGATATTCGGCATTTTAATTACCTCAGACACCAGACATTTAAAAAAAAAAGATATCAAACGACACCGAAACAAAACACACTTGATCGCGATAGTGTTTTGTCGCGGACTGCGATCGTGCGGTGTCACAGGCTCTTCCCGACCTAACTCGACCTCACTTTCGAACTCATACACTCTTGTTCATTCACATTTTCACTGCCAAGCGTATCGTCCGACTCTCTCCATCCTTCTCCGATGGCTCACTCACCGCCTGATCCGCATGCAACGTATCATTCTTTGTCTGCGTTCGAATTACACGGCTGAAACCTTAATGTGAACTTCTAAGAACAAGAAATTCGAAAACTTCGTCTTTATTCTACGAGGACATGTCAGCCTTGATGCTTGGAATCTCTCTCACTAATTGCACATAAATATCTCCTGGGCGCGTCCTCGTAAATTTCTGTTCATTCTGCATTACAATTTGCCATATGTATCTGCCAAATATTCTCTGAACATCCTACCCACCCGTTTTACAGCATTATTTTACTACTTCGCAAAACTTGGAATCTTTACCCCATAGTCTTCACGCTCCGCAAATTCTTGTTGGAGCAATCTGTCTGTAGGCATACAGTCGACGATTTCGTCTGTTCCCTACCACTTTTCCCCCTTCTGCCCTTCCTGAGGAGACTTTCTTTCAGAATTTTTCCACAACGTGACAGATGCGTCGACATATTTTTCTCAATACGGAATTATAACGATTATCATAATATACTTTATCTAAAAATTTCAGATTGTATTCACCCCAACTCTTCATACTTACAGATTTTTTTGTAAAATTTTTTCTCTGTCTCACTGAGTCATGAGAATATTAACCTCAATATTCCGTGGGGAATATATCCCACGGATAGTTGCTTGATGAAAATAAAAAATTTAGCACAACCGCAGGGGGAGGGGGGGGGGCTTATCCAACCAGAGATGAATTCTGATAGTAGATGTAGTTTTGGTAGTGTTATAGTATTTACTTTCAGCAAACAATAGACCCGAGCTAGAAATTGTCGATTAGAAATATGCCTATTAAATTACACAAAAAAATTGCATACAGCTTGAGTGTTAAATTTACATTCTATTTAGAACTATTGTGCCAGTGTAAATATACGTACCATTTGTCCGATGATGCCTTTCAAACCGAATTACAGCTATACATGATGGCTTAAAACGGGCATTTGGAGGTTGATAAGTATTCGACAATCCATTCTCCTGATATAGATGTTCAAACTTGTATCTCCTCTGAAAGAACAGTGTGTTTAAACCATGATTATTTATAACAAATGTACAAATTGCATAGCAAATTTATGAGACGAGTTATCTGGTTATCTCCTTACCGTAGCAATCAGCTCGTAATCGCTTATCTGACTGTACTTTAGAAAATTCTGCGCTTAACTTTGTTTGAATAAATATACTTCATGATTTAATAAAAATGAATCTTGTTTCCTCATTTCACTGTCCTATCACTTAAAAATAAAATCTTTTTAGATCTTATTTCAGAATCTTTGTTACATTAGATGCTGAAATATAAGCATGGATAATTTTTCTCACCAAATAATAATAATATATATACATATTCTATGAAGTAACAAGTATGATCTGATTTTCACTAGTATGATCCCCAGACTTTGTCATGATTCAGATTTAGGTAGATATTGCTTTTCCAACAAATTTGAACGATAATTTTGATAATGATGAGATTTATGAGATGGAATCGTTAGCTAATGGGACGAGATGAGCTATAAATGTTGAACGCGGTTACTTCCTAGGATAGTAGTGCTAATTTTTTTTTTACTTTACAGGCCGTGAGCTGTTTGTGTCATACCTGTAAGACGTACAAGGATCGCCTCCATTCGTGCCTGCACTGCATATTTTTTGGCTGTTACTTGAGGGGTCACATACAAGAGCATGCCAAGACCAAAAAACACTTTCTAGGTAATATGAGATATCCTCTTTAATGTCATATTACAGCCAGAAGAATGTTAGCTTGTATTTTCTGTTCTTTGAAACTTTCTCGAGTCCTTGCCTGGGTCTTGCCTAAGGACAAAAAATTGCAGTGTCCTTGAGTCATGCAAAAATGATCTGTAGATAATAGAGGAGCAGCCCCACGAGGAGAACGACTAGGTAGACAAATAATCAGATATATATGTCTGTAATATTCATAGCATATTCGCAGGTGTTACTGAAAAGTCTATTCATAGAAGCAGGGACCCATTTGATATAATTTACAATATCGAACATTTTTACTACCAACAAAGAAACTGAAATACTGACACCCGATACAATAATACTACAAGGGCTAATGTTGAAATAGATAGGGAGTATTTATATCTGAAGGATAGAGACTATAGAGATATTTGTGACTATTCGCTATTTAGCCTTGCAGATGACCTCCAGTGCCTGTGAAGAACTAGTATTAAGTTAATTATGGCTGTGCGCGTCAAAGAATCAGTATAATAATGCACATTTTTTAACAAATGAATAAGTATTTTTCCAAAATTCCGTATTCAGTATTTTCGTATTCTCATTCTAAAATTAATGGTGTGATTTTTTGAAATTATAGCCGTCGATTTGAGCTACGGTAACATCTTGTGCTTCCAATGTGGCGACTATGTATACGACAGGGAACTCACAGCAGTTGCGAAGTCACAGTGGAGCCAATCGGCGAGGTCACTTAGCCTGGGGGAATTTTATCGAGCATGGGAACCGACGCAAGTCGAGGCAGATTTGCTCAGGAAAAATCCACGCCGACGAAGGATAGTGGAAAACTCCACTATAGGTAAAATAGTATTCATGTTATGGCCATCTGAACAGCCCCTACTTCCGTTAGAAACAGTGTCATTTTCGTATATTTGTAATGCCCAAATACGCAGTTTCTGATGGAAGCTCTAAGATAAGCTGGTTCCATTAGGTGCGTCTTTCTGTTATCTCTTAGTTTCAATGTTCTAAGTAGGAATCAAACTTATGACGACAGATAGTGTCAAATTACTTGTCTTCAACTTTTGCAAACAAGGACAAATGATTTCAGGTCTTAGAGGTTTGATAAACCTCGGAAGTACCTGCTTCATGAACTGCATAGTACAGGCATTGATACATACTCCTCTCCTCCGAGATTACTTTCTGGCCGATCGACATCATTGTCCACAGCCAAGCCGGTGTCTAGTTTGCGAAGTGTCGCACCTTTTCCAAGAATTTTATTCGGGCAATAAAGCTCCTTTAACGCTTCATAAACTTCTTCATCTCATCTGGACACACGCCAGGCATTTAGCTGGCTACGAACAGCAAGATGCGCATGAATTTTTTATTGCAACGTTGGATGTACTGCACAGACACTGCGAAGCTGCTCCTATTCTGGTCAAAGATAATCCTCATCATTGTAATTGTATAATAGACCAAATTTTCACCGGTGGTCTTCAAAGTGACGTCGTTTGCCAAGCCTGCAAGTAAGACCCAATTACATCTGCAAGTTTCGTTTTGTTTTAATATTTGAACTGCTACAGGTATTTGTATCAGAATAAACAGTTTCTGATCGTTAAATATTTTCAGTGGGGTATCAACCACTATTGATCCATTTTGGGACATATCCCTAGATTTGGGGCCCACTGCTGGAGCATCTGGACCAGATAGCTCAGGCCCACCTACCTCGCTACTAGACTGCCTAGAACGTTTTACACGTGCAGAACATTTGGGTTCAAGTGCAAAAATAAAATGTAGTAATTGCCAAACTTACCAAGAAAGCACCAAACAGTTGACCATGAAACAGCTACCAATCGTTGCCAGTTTTCACCTGAAGAGATTCGAACATTCTAGCATCCAGGATAAGAAGATATCAACCTTCATAGCCTTTCCAGAACAATTAGATATGACCCCATTCATGTCGCATAAAAGAAACGGAAATAACAATGCTACGATAGATGGCTTACCAAAAAATGGCGAAGACACAGCATTCAGCGACAACAGGTATTCTTTGTTTGCTGTTATCAACCACGAGGGATCTTTGGAAACTGGACACTACACGGCGTTCATCAGACAGCAAAGAGATCAGTGGTTCAAATGTGATGATCATCTTATAACCAGAGCCAAGTTGAAAGATGTTTTGACCAGCGAAGGGTGAGTCTTGTATGAGGCATTCCATAACTGAAAAAAGCGCACACATATTGCGTGTCAGTTACCCGATAGGATACAAAAGATGAAATTTTGAAACTGATATACGGTTCTCTCCACAGGTACCTCCTTTTTTACCACAAGCAGATTTTGGAGTACGGACGGAATAGCAAAGTATGAGATCCAAATCATGTAATTAAATTATTTATCCCGATGACGAAAGGTTGAACGATAGATTTTAGGTTTCTTAGGTTAATTATATCGTCTAGTTAGGTTTCTATGTTATAAATTGATAATTCAGCGTTGTTTGATGACCGTTCCTAATTATCTGCGCAATAGAACGAAGTAGGTACTTTCGAATCAATTGTATATTTATTTTTGGAAATAATTGCAACAATTTTAATTTAGAAAAAAAAAAAAAAAAAATCACTAGTATAGTTAATTTAAATAATAATTTATAACTGTTTAGTTTTACAATTACTTGATACAACTTTTACCTTCATGACATATTATTAGGGACAAAGTAATTGGCTGCGGAACTATCTTCAAGTATTGTAAACATATTGATACAATGATTAATTACGTAAACTATGCTACAGTTTTAATGGAGGCATCTGGATAACAGTAGGATTTGCAGCAGACCCTGCATATTTCAATATTTATTCACTTTTCATCACTCAAATGTTGCGTGAGGTATATTTACCGAATCTACTTGATAATGATGCTAAATAGATACAAACAAGGTTTTGTCTCCGTGTGTATCTCTGTGAGACTTTTGAGGTTTTCTATTTAAGTAAAGCATTATCGGCAACAAACCCTAATACTCTTATTCTTTATGGATCCTGTTTATTTGAAGGAAATATATAAATGCGATCATGGACAAATGAAGATAAATCTTTATATACATTAAAATGGAGCTCAGAAGTGAAATATATTTGCCATTGTTTTATGCCTGCAAAATGATGAACCCTATATATACGAAAATACGGCTGTATTCTAATATCCAGTATAGTAAGATTAGTTTTTAAGATTAGCTCAATTTTCTTTAAATTGCCAAATGCAATTTTTCTATACCACTGAAAACAGTTATATTTTTTCCCCGACTATTATACCCGTGTATACACCCTAAAAGCCATAGCTATATGTGCGGTTCATTCAGTTTTTTGAGTCTGAAACCAATTGATCAACCAATGATCGTATCGAAACTCTCCATCTCTTTGCTGTGATTATGTAATCATGTTTAGTCTTCTATCGATTTTTTATTATAAATCTGAATGTGAGCGCTTTCAATTTATTAATTACGATCATTGAGTGCGTGCATAGTCATGCAGTTGTCCACACAAGTGAGCGATGTTCATGAATCAGAATATTGTTTTGCTAGATGAATGTGAAGCGGGCTGGCTGGTGTTACCATATTAGGGACAAACTCCAATATACTGGAATGACCGCGCATAGAGTGGTTTTAAGAACAAACAAATTTTTGTACAAATGAGCTTATGATGTTGAAGTAATATTATCTATTTCAATGCGATGGTTTACGTCCGATTGTGTATATTAAATTATGATTTGAATAAAGTTCTGGTCGCCCGCCATTGTAATTTGTGTTTAATTTTATGGATCATTATTTATTCTTGGCGAAACATATCAAGTTGGATAATTATAGAGAAACAAATGTTACGTAGTCTAATATATTTCAATTAAATTGAAAATAATCTAAACCAGTGATACGAACGTTTTGAACGAGGTATAGACAAAATGACCGGCGTAAATCTCAAAGTCCGCTAGCCAAATAGGTGCTGTTTGTTCAACGAGAGCTTGATCGACTTGTTATAAAAATTCAATATAATCGTTACATCGGCCTCATTTTGAATTCCGAAAGAATTATTTGTCAATGCGCATACGCATGTCTGGCGATAATGAAACGATTCAAAGATGGACGCTCTAACAATTGGTTCGCACAGGTAAACAGACTGGCGGAGATCCAATATTTCGCCGATTATTTTGCATGTGATAGATGATCAGATACATAAAGTTATTACTTATGTTACAGATTAGTTCACCTTGACCTTAAAGGTGCCCCGCCTCGGGTTTGTTACTTCGAAAAGGTTTGAATGATCCGAAATAATATGCGCAGCATTTATTGTTTACGTCTAATTATGAATGAATGACAGCTGTCAAAAATTCCCACGTTTCAATTGTTTAAACAAATAACGTGATCGGTTGTTGCCACTTTGTCGACGATGATCCTTGTCATTTGTATTGTAGTCATGTTAAATTATGACAAAATTAAACCATCGCAAGTGTTAAAAAATTAATTTTACAATCAACCTCAGAATTATCCACAGATATTAATAACGGATATTGGTTTATTTCCAGTTATTTCCTTTACTAAGAACATGGGGTGCCACTGGACTTCTTTTAGAATGGGAAGATACATTTCCCTACAATCGCGAACTTACTCAGATCGGAAGCAATGGCCCAAGCAGCGCAGCCAATGGTTACACGACGCAGGAGGCTCAACAAATATTACAAATCGCCGGAGACTCTGGACTGGCAGTTGTGCCATTGATTCAAACTTTTGGTCACATGGAGGTATGTTTGGAGGATAGTAACGAACGAACAAATCTACCACAATCTTTATCCAGAAATAAAAAAAATATATAATAATAAAAATTTCTTTTCAGTTTGTATTGAAGCATGACGAATGGCGATCTTTGCGGGAAGTCGAACTCTTTCCAAGTTCGATGTGTCCTTCAAATCCAGATGCACTACCACTTGTGAAGTCTCTTTTACGGCAAATAATATTATTCCATCCTGACATACAATATCTACACATAGGGGCAGATGAAATTTGGCACATGGGATTATGCTCAGTTTGTAGTAAAAGAGCAAACTCCAACAAGCACGGAAAGTCCTCGTTGTTTTTGGAACACGTGTTAGCTGTTGCACAATATGTACAGGAGATGTATTCTCATTTAAAAGTTATTATGTGGGACGACATGTTGAGGAACATTGACGTACAGGTCTTGAACGGTATGTATTTTTAACGAGTACCGCAGTTTTTGAATTGAACACAAGTCGAAGCAGACTTGTTGCATAATTCTCCTAACCAAATGAACATTTTGATAATTGATGTTTAACAATTGGTTTATTACCATCATTCCAGAGTATTACATCGGGAAATATGTTGAACCAATGATATGGCATTACAACTCAAGTGAAACATTTGGCTTGCCAGCTGGTAAGTTGATTACTGTAGTTGAGGGCATTGAATTGACTATGTACATCTATTGAAATCAATTGTTTTCAGGTCTATGGGACAAATACGGCGCTGTTTTTCCAAATATATGGGCAGCAACAGCGTTCAAAGGTGCTACTGGTTCCTGTCAGCACATACCAATAATACAACATCACATTAGTAATCACGAGCGATGGCTAGGGGAATTAAGTACTCATGTCAACAAAGTTTGCGAATTCCGTGGCACTGCATTTACTGGATGGTCAAGGTAGGTACCCACAAATGATTCTTCATTATTCTACCTGATAGTGACTTGATAAACTGATCTGTATCCCATTCATTCATATCGAATAAATTGCAATCCTATGACTTTATCATTACGATACGACTATTATAGGTATGACCACTATGCAACAATGTGCGAACTCTTGCCCACAGCAATACCATCTCTGGTCATGTGTTTGAAAGTTTGGTTACATGGGTATTCTGAGGAAAGACATCTAGAAGTTGCGAAAAGTTTAGGGTATATAGATCATCCACTTCACATTGTACCTCAACAACGTCCAGTTCCAATACCGAATAGATTACTTTTTCCGGGTTGGCAAATTGCCGTGGGAATCGAATGGTTTCTAAATTTCAGGACTAAGTATCATCACGTCGTGGATAGCGATCAGTAAGTTATTGATAGGAAAATTCTCTTCTTTTTTACGTCGATAGTAATAGTCACAGAGTATTTATTCCTGAAAACCTTTTTTTTTTAACAGAGTAGCTACTTGGCTGAATTCATGGCAAATCGCAAACAATTATACCAATCCCATGCAAATAGGAAGCTTGGTGACTGCGATAAGTGAGTGAGTACAATTGTCTGATTATAATATGTTTAGCTGTTTTGCAATGAAATTTTTATCTGTAGTAATTCTCTATATATTACGTTGCGATTTAACATCAAATTTCAGCTTGTTGTTGGAATTATCATCCCTAGAAGGCTATCTCCGAGTGCAAATGGAAGCAATTTTGTTCCCTCCGACACTTGACGAATGGACGGGTACTCATATTCATCCACTAAAAAGTAAATTGAAACAATTGAAGCTCGACGCAGAGACTCAATTGAAGCTTGGCTGTAGGGTTTGAAAATTGAACTGTTAAAAAATGTCGTCGCGATACCAGCAACCTATCATGATAAATTGGGTGATGCCTCATACTGACAGAACATTGTACAGTATTGAAATTGTATGAAACACAACTTTCATTCAGATGAAAGTAATGTACTCTACAATTATACAAAGTAATAAAAAAACATTTCAGTTAAAGTTGCAAGAAATATTTATTTATCGAGCAAGACAGTGGGTTATGCGAGGTACGGAAATAAACGAAGATTGAACTCGTTTTAATGACATGAATTTCGTTCATTCTGACCTTTGCATGTGTACGTATAGGTTTTATGTTTTTGAACTCACCAGTTTCACAATGCAGTTGCTGTGTAAAAAACAATCAATGAACACATAAATTCAATAACTGTCAAACAGTCACGTATAAAACTAAAATGTATAAATCAGCGAAACTGATCGAAATTCAGAGATTCTAAATTCCATTCAAACATTTAAGAGAATGTTGTGAGTGAAAGTATACATTTTTCATCTATACAACCAGTGGAATATATTAAGGAAACTAAAATGTCTAGACCAAGGGAACGAGACGAACAAGAGGCACTTAAGTTAGATGAACAATTTAAGGATTCCTTGGCCCGAGTCAGGCCTTATATTTTAGCACTCACAGCGCCAGAGGATGTACAACTTTGTCGACTTTGGCTTGACAAGCTGAGGTATGCATCCACTCAGCGAGCACTTCGAAATCAGTACCTGATTGAACTTTGTCATCAAGTAGAATCTGGACATGTTGGAGGCTTATTTAGTCAACCCCCTCCTAATGGGTCATTACCTGCGTTACACATGTCGTATCCTATGGTGAATATTTATGACAATATTTTTCACAGTAATCAAATGTTTTTTAGCCAATAATATTACATGTGCTGGTAATTGATAAGTATGCATTGTAGAGATGAAATTCTTCAGGTAAACGAAAGTTCTTCTCAGAGTGAACTATCTGATGCGAGTACAATCCCATATTGTAATTCTACAAAGCCTTACGCAAGGAATTTGCAATGCCAGTTTGCCAGGAGTAAAACACCTACCCACAAGCGTGACACTGATTCCACTAGCACAGGTCGTTGCAGCCATGTTACAAGGAATATACCAGGTTCTCGTTTCAATGGGGGAAGTAGAAAAGGGGCAAATCAAATTACGATCTATGAACAGAGACTAGAAACATTAACAACCATTGTTAAAGAGCTACAGATGCAAAACGAACGTTTGAACCAAGAATTGCTTCGTTGCCAGGAAAATTCCGCTGCAAAAGAAGTTCCGCACTTACATTCTACTGTCAAACAATTATCATCAGAGGTCTCAACATTGAAGGCTAAGTTAGTATTGTATGTGATTGATAAGTGACACCTGATGTGACACAAAATATTATGTTTGCAACAAAACTCGTGGCATTAATGTGGTTTGTATTACACGTGGAGATTGGTAGCTGTACAAAAGATCAAGGATGCTTTAGAAGCAGACAATGAGATGATTGAACAACATAAGCAAGAGATGATTCATCAAATTACACATTTGAATAATCAACTGCGAGAATGTCAACATAAAAATATTGCATTAGAAAATAACGTTACTACGCTGACCGAGAAAATAGAAAAAATTATTTGTACAAAGGTCCGAGTATGACAATATGAAACAGCTAAACTTCTATTCTATAATTAGGTTCATGTAATGATCGCATTAACTGTTACCACAAATTTTAATTGTCTAAATTACAGGATGAAGAGGTGCGCATGATCAAATGTGAATGTGCTGAGCGGCTCGAATCTTCCCAGCAGCAACATGAACAGCTGATTAAAGAAAAAAATGAGGAACTGCAGATGAAAACCGAAACGTTACTCCAAAAAGAGGAAGAATTGGGTGTAATGGAAGCAGCTAGGAAAGCTGAAAATGAGAAATTTACGAATGAAATCAAAGGGCTGCAAAAGACACTGGAGCAAAAAAAAGATGATGTGTGTATAATTTTCACCCTAATTCAACTTTGTTCTCACACGTTCAGTATTTGGGATGATGTATAATGGTGTATAATATTCCAGGAGGACAAATTACAGGCTATTATGTCAGAGCAATGCTCAACAATGCAGCAGGAATTCGATAAAATGAAATCTAATTTGGAATCAGCAAGTCAAAAGCAGAATCACAACCTTCTTAATAAAATAGCGAGTTTAAAAAAGGGGATCCACAAACTTGAAAAATCTAGGGAAAGACTTGGCCATGAATATGAGAAGCGTATTTATCACATTGTGAAGGTGCGATTAACCGACATGTGAATTTCATCAGAACATATGATCAACTTGATTTAGCTGTGCCATAGCTTAGATTTCAAAAGGAGCAGTTTAGTTGACCCAAAATATTTAATCTGCTCCACTAATTTTAGGATAAAGAAATGGAAATCAAGGCACTACAGCTGCAGCTTCAGGGTCAACGTAGTGAACTGTCGATGTCTCTGAGTTCAGAAAAGCAATGTGAGTTGGATACGCTAGTTGGCAGTTTGGAGGAACGCTACAGATCTCTATTAGCAGCTGCTGATGCTAGTACGAGTCGTCAGCGGCAAAACTACCTCAGGGTATAATAACATACTATCCTGATTTTCACATGGCTTATTGATTATTATATCAACGGAATAATTCTTCACATTATAGGTTCCATAAAAACAGTTGATAGGGATCGCTACCAGGTTATATTATATGAATTTTTCTCACCCATCATTTGTCGTTGGAATGTAAATCGTCTAAGTTGTCTGGAAATATTCACAAGCACCATTCAATAAATAAAAATTCAATGTCATTAACCGATGTGTTAAATCATCGTCCTGAAGTAGAACGGCCACTGAAATTTTCATACTCCAAGAAATTATCGCAATCTGAACAGCCTCCGTGCGGGTTTTTAGTCAAAATCATAGCTGTTATTGATAATATAATCGAATCTGAATCCAAAAAATTCACTGCATTTCTATTTGCATTATACCTACACTTTGCATCACTTCAACGTTTTCTCTACCGAAACAAGATAATTTACACATTCCAAATAACAAGTGAAAAAGGATCCGGAATAGATTTGATTGGTGTTGTATAATGCGTCAATTGTTTGTTTACACAAACTGTCAAATGATCGATACATAATTGATTTTACCATGAATTTATTATCACCGTGTAAACAAAGTGGTAACTAAACCTTAGAAAAGACATGTACCCGAAC
Organism: Athalia circularis; assembly: GCA_963978495.1. NCBI lineage: Eukaryota > Metazoa > Arthropoda > Insecta > Hymenoptera > Athaliidae > Athalia > Athalia circularis. The sequence goes on along the minus strand of OZ021702.1, from coordinate 25,105,384 downwards.
AGTGCCTTATTTTCAGTTTGACCAGATAATCAGTAAATTTTTTCTAATTGTGTTCGTAACCTTACTTCTACAAAAATTCAATGCCCGAAAATCATTACTAATGGAACTCGTAGCCTGTGTTTACGCTGATCCGATCGATTTCATCGAAATTGTACGGCCAATAAAGTAGTTTAAATCAGTAACCATGTCACTCTACTTTGATACTCGTGTTAAGAATCCTGAAACTACTTCTATAAGTACATACGCTGCATGGCATCCAAATTTTCCGCTCTTAGCGGTCGCAGCTTATTCCCAAGATAAAGGAGGCTTCGTTACTATTTATGACGACCTTGGTGAGCCATTACAAGATGTTGAAGCACCGGCTCACTCGGTTGCTCAAGTTACAGCTCTTGGGTGGCATCGTGACAGACGGTGGCTAGCTGCAGGATGGGAAAGTGGCGAATTGCGGGTTGGTACAAGTTGTCCTAGATATTTGCACTCGATTGATCTTCACCTGAGTTAATAGTAGTTATGCAGAATTTTTTGCATCTTCAAATGAATCCATCACTCAGGTTTGGCCTGGGGATTCTGGGATAAATGAATTCAATGTTATTGTAACACCTCATCGGGATCCTATAACTATTTTGGAATGGAGTCAGCAGGGTGGAAGGCTCGTATCAGCAGATACAGCAGGTTCTCTGATTGGATGGAAAATAGATCCTAGAGGTCAACTTCTCATGGTGTTTCACCATGAATTGAAAGATTCTTTTACGCATATTGCATTTAAAATCGCTCCACCTAAGCCAACCATAGATATCAAGTATATAGGACAATGTTAATTACAACTAATATACAACTAATTCTGTGGAATGTAATGCTTTTATATTGGTGATCTTGACTTTGTCATTTTTTAGTGGTCTTGCCAAGGCAGCTGTAGCTGGTGATGAAAGAGCACTGGATCTATTCAGTTCTTGGCGTCCGAGGACAGCCGCTCCTATGACAGTTCTTACGCAAAGAGACAACCACACATTTTACATCGGTACTGCAAATGGGGTTGTTTACTTCGTAGACAGTCAAGGGCAGTGCATCGAAGTCCTTAATACAGATGGGGCATCTCTACACTGTTTATTACACCATCAAACAAGAGATTCCGTTGTTGTTATGACAGAGGGTCTTAACATTGGGCATTTCCAAGCAGACCCTACTACTGGCCGTCTCACGGAGCTCACCAAAGTAAAAGACTCAGTTCCTTTTTGACTCCTTGCCATTACCAAAAATAACTACTAGCTAATGAACATCTATTGTTTGATTTTTTTCCAGGTGAAATTGAGTGGCAAAGCAGATATATCTCGGTCTGGACCATCTCTCTGTTGGGCCGGCACAAACACTTTGGCTGTTTTAACTGGGGAATTAGCTATCAGATGTTGGGATCTACATACCGGAGATACATACGTTCTAGCACCGCCGGAATCCACTAATGCAAATATTGCAACGCCTCAAGAAATTTGTACAAGTTTATGTTACTGTAAAAATAATGGTATGTGTATATGGATATTTTTACTCACTCTAGGTATTTTCGATTTAACTTACTTAAATTCCATTTTTATAAACTTCATAATCGGATAAACTCTTTACTTTGGTTTGAATTAAAGAAACCTTGGCAGCCGGTACAAATTTGGGAACAATTTACCTATGGAAACATAAAAAAGTATCAGACATCGAGGATAATGGTTGGCCTGCCATTCCTGAATCTTGCATGATTCATGGCACTGTGAAACAGGTAGTATGGGGTGCTACAGTTCTACGAAGTCCTCTTTTAGCTGTGAACTGCATTACCAATGTCTTCATACTTCGCCAACAACCTATGTGTGCGGCCTACAATGACAACATATGCGCCAGTCAATTAGCTCCGAAACAAATACTGATTGAAATGCAGAACCAAAATTATATTATGAAAACTGAGTTGCAGGTGCAAAGTGTTGCGGTAAATAAAGAATATGTTGCAGTGACTTCTGGAAGGCAAGTTGCCATTTACAAGTTGAACAGAGAGAATTCTGTAAGTACTACCCTGATTGGGTCTTTTAATTGCGATGCCGAGAAGATACTCATTTATGAAAGTACTTTGATCATATTAACACCACTTGTGATTCAACTGAGATCGATAGAAGGCAGCATAAATCAAACATTACCTACAACACCGGAAGAAGGTGAACCCATAACTATGGAACTAACGAGTCGATATTTGACTGTGGCGTCGCTAAATGGAATACTTAAGATATGGGACGTTAGCAAACGAGAAGCAAAGCTATATACGAGAGCAAAAGCTATTTCCGAAGCCATCAACGATTTTGCTGAAATTATTGAAGCTAGATGCAATTCAGATTGTAGATGCGTTTCGATCACCGTTGCAATGGCTAATCTGATGCCAAGTTCAATTTTGTATGTTTGGGACATCGAAAGCGACCAGATATATGTATATAATTTTGCTGATCCTGAAGACAGCCACGAAGAGTCCGCTACGTGGGTACAAATTGCATACACTCAATCCCACTACAATTTTGATAGAACGAGCTATTTTATGGCAATGTGAATATTTTCAGTGCTATGCAATGTAAAGGACGATTGGTAACGTCCCATTGCTGGGATGACGAGGATCCACGACTTTTAGTTTGCCGCGCGCAAAGTCTAGAAGCTCCTGATTCACGACCCCCATCACAAATTAACTCAACTACTGCTCAGGTACGAAGACTTTGACAAAGAACTGCTCACACTTGAGTCATCTTTTTTTTTTGTGTGCCTTACAGGAACCTGTAACTAGTGTGGCCTTGATAACAATGTTTACAACATCTGATCTTGGCATAGTAGTCCAAGATGTGCGTTCAGTTAAAGATGAAAATTGCAGGTTATTGGGTGTTCGAACTCCTCATATAATAATTTTAAATTCCGAAGTAACCTTGGATAACGATAGCAAAGTGTGTCATGTTGTCATGCGTGATTTTGAAGAGCTAGGCACGTGTGATGCAGTAACAAAAAAAGCAATTCTAGATTTTAGTTTTCACATAAGCACAGCCAACATGGATGAAGCTTTCAAAGCAATTAAAACGATTCAGAACGAGGCTGTTTGGAAAAGTTTGGCGAGAATGTGCGTCAAAACCAAACAACTGAATATGGCTGCACTTTGTTTGGGTCATATGAAACACGCTCGAGGTGCCAGAGCATTACGGGAAGCAATGCAAGATGACAATTTGAATTTAGACGCAAAATGTGGAATACTGGCTGTACAACTTGGTTTATATGTAAGAATGAAAATATTTAAAAAACTATGATTGCTATGAAGTTATCATGATACTGATTCTTTCAGGATGACGCAGAACGTCTCTTCAGAGAGGCCAATAGATTGGATCTTTTATGTTCAATGTTGGAAGCGCGTAACAGGTTCCCCGAGGCAATAGAAATGGCAGCTAAAGAAAATAAAATTCGTGAAAAAACAAGCAGCTACAATTACGCAAAAACGCTAGAACAAGAAGGCAAGATATCAGAGGCTATAGAAATGTACACAAAAGCAGACTGTCACAGATTCGAAGTACCACGCATGCTTCTTTCCAGACCAAGGGAGCTACAAGCTTATTTGTCCACTTCAGAAGATCAGTAAGAGATTCGAAATTTTCGAAATATCGTTATCAAGTCTTATCGCTTGAACAATGTACAATTCCTCATCTTATGTTACAGAGAAATAAACATCTGGCATGCTCAGTACGTAGAATCGACCGGAGACATGGAGGCCGCGCTGCGTCTTTATGAAAAAGCAAACGATACGTTGGCTATGACTCGTTTACTGTGCTATTTGAGCCGGGATACTGAAGTGTCTGAGCTCGTTACTAGAACGAATCATGCAGCTTCTGCTTATCATCTTGCCGCACATCATGAGTCTAGAAATAATGTCGTACAAGCGGTTCATTTTTATAGTGCGGCTAGGGCCTATACCAATGCGATTCGCATTTGTAAGGTAGGATAACAAATAGTACTATAGAGGCTCGATTACGCAAAAATTACGGACCTTCGTTTCGGCTTGTGTTGGCAGCTCATATGTAACTTCACGATGTTTAATCGATGACCTTTCAACAGGAAAATGACATGTCTGAAGAATTGTGGCCCTTGGCTATGCTGGCACCACGTCATGCCCAAATTGATGTGGCTAAATATTTCGAAGAAGCTGGTCAGTCCGATAAAGCTGTCCTGTTATACCATAAGGCTGGAATGCTTCACAAAGCCTTAGATTTGGCATTTAAAACTCAACAGTATAACGCCTTGCAATTGATAACAATGGATATAAACGCTGACTCTGATCCCGTATTGATTAGGAAATGTGCTGATTATTTTGTACAAAATGAGCAAATAGATAAGGCCGTCGATTTACTTGCAACTGGTAAAAATTATATGGAAGCCTTGGAACTGATACAAATTCATAATATCGTACTCACTGAGGACTTGGCAGAGAAATTAACCCTCGAAAAAATAGACAGTAATCCGAATCAAGAGGAACTGCGGACATCGACCCTGGAGAAAATTGGGGAGATTGCATTTTCACAGGGAAATTACCATCTTGCTACCAAGAAGTTTACTCAAGCTGGTAACAAGCTAAGAGCTATGAAAGCTCTGCTGAAGTCAGGTGATACTGAGAAGATTTGTTTCTTCGCTCAAGTTTCTCGGCAGCGAGAAATTTATATTATGGCTGGAAATTATCTCCAGTCGTTGGATTGGCAAAACCAACCGGAAGTTCTGAAAAACATTATTAATTTTTATTCAAAAGGCAAAGCGATGGATTTACTGGCAAACTTTTACGTAGCTTGTGCTCAAGTCGAAATAGATGAATTCCAAAATTATGAAAAAGCATTCGATGCTCTAAACCAAGCAAGCAGATGCTTATCAAAGGTTACTACACCTCGTGATCGAAACTTACACAAAAGAGCAAATGACATGGTGAACAACAGAATGGCCACTATAGAACGCTATTTGAATATTAAAAAGTATGACCTCGTTAACGTCATGTCAACTGATGATACGTGTCTTTGTTTCATTGACTGAATCAATTTTTTTCCACAGACTATTTGAACACGGAGAAACTGATGCAGCGGTATCTCAAGTCCGCCAATTAATAGACTCGCAAGGAACCGAACTGGAGCAATCGGTAAGGCGTGGCGATTTATTTGCTACGTTAACGCAACACTATGCAAATATTGGAGAGACGGAAAAAGCGCGTGGAACAATCGAAGAGTTGAAGCGGCTTGTCCCAGGAATTAATTTAAGTTATTACTACAACGTGAATCTGTTAGAGGCTTTAGGATACAAGATTAATATTCAAAGGGAAGAAAGTTCAGATAAAGATGATGGTATAGAAGAATTACTAGGGGAATAATTTTATCAAGCCAGAGTTATAACGGAGCAACTTTATGTAATATACCCTCTCGGTTGACAACTTTTCTTTCATAGTAAGGTACGCTGTGCCTTTTATACGATAATTTCATTAAGAATGTTCAGTAGATTGACTAGTAAGTTCCTAGTAATCACCATCGAAAAATTGGCAGAACTATGAATGATCGGTGCCTCAGCATTTTCATTGAGAATGCACTTATTGGATGATTCAAAGCTCGATAAAGTCTCAAAAAATAAATTTATATGGGTATATACTTAGAGGTTCCATGTACGTACCTTCAGTAATATAAAATCCGTCCACAAATAAATTGAATGTAATTATAGAAAACCATTGGATTTTTATTTACCAAGATCTAACTTATTAATTACAGCCTTAAGTAGTTTTATATAATATACAAAGTTGTGATCAGTAGCCAAAGCAAGCTTTAAAAGTATATACTTCTTCTTCTTCTTAAAAGTAACTGAACAGTATCAAGAATTTTCATTCTAGTTAAATGAGTAATAAATAAGATACGAATAAAACACGTGACCAACGAGAAGGAAATAAAAATAAAAATAACAAAACGTATTGAAAAAATCGACATTATTTGAGACGTTAAAAAAATTCTAACACAACAGGAAATGTTTCATTGGGATTTGAATGGTTTGTAGAAATTATGTGGGGTTGTGTTTCCTTAATGACATAACAACTTACCACAGTTAGACAGGTTTTTCAGGCGTAGGCTTCTTGCACGGCGATTCGGTTGCAATCTCAGGTTCTTCCATTTTACGTTTCTTACGCACTAGATGCGATATGTCGGTAGCAGATTTTTGATTGGTGGAGCTTGTTTCCGCGGCACTTGAACTGGCACCATCACCGCTTGGTCCTGCACCATTTAGACAACCAGCAGCTACTTTACTCTTTATTCCTTCTACCATAGCTCTGCATGCTTCTTCTTTGAAATCTTTCATATCTGCGATTTTCTCTTGAATTTCCGGAAGCAATTCCTTCAATTCTTTGATTTCGCCCTCCACGGTATAGAAAGGATCATCGTTTTTATGTGAACCTTTAGCCTCTTCCAATTGCTGAATGTGAGATTGCAGGAGCGACGTTGCTTCCTTGAACTGCTCAATGCTTGCGTCGAACTCATTAGCTAATGAATATGCTAATCCGAGCTGGTAATATGTTTCAGCAATGGCCCTTGGATCACAAGGTTCAACTTTAGCCAGAAGGTCCAAACACGCTTGCAAGTCGGTCAAAGCTCCTTGCTGATTGCCGCTTTCCATGCCAACCTCGCCAAGTAATCTGTGAGCTTCTGCTAAATGTTTCCATCCAGGTGGACCACGTTTAAGTAGAATCAATTTTGCGGATTCTAAAATTTCCCAGGCGAGCTGCAAATTGTTAATGTCATCTTCATCTTCTTCTTTTAAAACATCCTCCTCGTTATCTTCCTCGTTTGCTGATCCATCACCGTTTTGTGTTACTTTTGCTGCTGCGTGACTAGATGTCGACGCAGACGCAAGTTCACAGGCTTCAATCTTCTGTTTGGACTCTGTTCCTTCTGGTTTCTCATCTGTTACCTTGACTTCATTCGCTACATCACCTTTTTTTGAGACGTCCTCATTTACTGCTTCGTGTTTGATTAATTTGTCGTATGAAGCTGTTAATTTCACTTTTCTTTCCGTGTTATCTTTTAATGCTGGGCTATCAGCCGTTTGTTTGTCGTCCACAGAACTTTTGTCAGGTTCATCAGCAATTCCAGAGCCTGAGTCGGCCTTGGGCATCTTCGAATCACTACCTTCAGGTTTTGTTGTAGAATCTGCTTTCCTGTTAGCTTCATTATCTGCCAAGGTTTCCTAAACGAACGAAAAATCGAATTTTGTACAAATTATGACCATGTTCATCATAAATAATACACGCTTACTGGTGCTACCAAAGATTTCCACTCATTCCTGTAAAAAGTCATCTAGGGCCTAATCGCAGTGTGCTTACCTTTTCGGCGTTAGTAGCAGCACCATTGGATTTCTTGGCTTCAGGTTCCTCGTCGTCATCTTCATTATAATCTTCCTTTTCGTCATTTGCATTATCCTCATCTTCGTCGAGTTCCTCTTCAGCCTCAACCTCATCAGAGCCAGGAACTGCACCACCCAATACTCCAGTTTCTTCTCTAGCCAAAGCGAGTAGAGCTCTGCCATATAAGAGATAGGGTTCTCCTAGCTCATCGGCAGTGTCTCCGTGCTTTTGTGCAAGTAGTTCGCAAGCCTGAGCAAGAGCCGTCACGGCCATTCCATAATCACGAACTAAGAGGTGACGTTTACCCTGAGATATGGCTGCTATGGGGTCGGTGAAGAGTGCGTTTTCTGCTACGTCAGCCATCTGGAAATGGAAAACAAAATAAATGGTTCAATCAAAAAAGATGTTCTTCTAATAAATAAACGAAAACGATCATAGACGAAGACAAAGCACCCGAACATCTTCTTTCAATTAATGGTAGGATAAGGGCCAATAAATGGACATCTAGCTTCTAAAACGAGGCAAATCACCCCTTCGTATAGTTGCTACTCAAATACGTCGTTGGTTCTAATGTAGGATCTGTTTCCAAAATACCCTCGCAGCATCAGGAGGTTTGCGTCGCGCATCGTCGTCGTTCGATTTTCGCACCCCCGTTGGTGCAGATGGCTCCCTCATCGCGTAAAATAACCACCCCCGCGTTCCTCTGCTCCATGGGCATCGTCGACACGTCGAATCTGCGACCTCTGAAGCGACGCGAGTTTGCAGATTGTTCGCAGTCGAACGTCAGGACGAGTGGACGAGTTCAGTGCTTCAGTGGGCCGCTGGGGTCGGGCAGGGATGGAGCCGTCTCGTGTTCCCGGAGGACCTGCGCCACGACTTGGCTTCCTGTTGGCCACGTTGGCCCTCACCATGGCAGGTCAGGAAATAATTTCGATAAAATGTTTCCATAAAACAAGGATGTCATTACCTTGTTTCCGCTCTGATTTCAGCTCTGATACCTTCGATTGTTTTCATCTTAAATGCATTGGCTAGAGATTCCACGGTGTTATTATTTCGACACTTGTCGCTGCATGACGTAAGATGAAACGTCAATTTGTCAGTATTTTCAAAATTACGTACACCACGTGGACATTCGATTGAATTTGCCACTTTGATTTTCTTTTCAACGTAATTCTCGCAGTCGCTGTGGAAGACCATAGAATTACGCGACTTATATTAGTAACTGAACCCTCGTGAAGTATAAGAATCCTGCTCGTCTGCATAACAACAAAAACGCATTTAAAATACACACCCCGCAGGAACATAGAAGACATACTTTTTCAAAGTTAAGATCTATCATTAAGATCTATAAACTTTAGTTTTAGTATAACAGCCGCATTCTCTTCAAACTTTAATTTTTAACTCCAACGTATAACTGGACTTTTATTTAAGCTTGTGGTTCAAAGTCACGATTGTTGAGAAATCCCTCGACGATGGTTTGCATTAGAATGTCCACTTGACTGACCCAGACTTTCATTTTAATCTATTAAAATGTACGCGAATGTTATTTATTTATATTTTTTTCTTCTTAGAAATGAAGGGATAACCGAAGGCTCATCACAAAAAAAAAAAAAACATTCAAAAGCTTTGATTGAGTGACTGGACACGATGTGCAGCTTGCCAAACTGGCGCATGGGATTGGGGGATGGGATTGTTCGATGTGTGGAAAAGTGGAGGGATATTTATTTTTGCAGCTAGCTTGTGGGTCGCGTGATGGATCGGGAGAGCTTCAGTCGCTTACAAGTCACTTGTCATAAATTTTATACGATGTCAGATGATCCATCACTTTAAGATATGGTGATTCCAGAAAAATTCTGATCCCTCTACAGGAAATTTCTTTTTCCTTTTTTTTTTATACGTACCTTTCATGTCATTATATATTGCCAAGCTAATCCCCTCGATTTTTTAATCCCAAGAACCAGCATCGGATTATTAGTCAACAATAATTGCTCTCCCAAGGATAATTTGCGGAGAAAATAAATCCTCCTTTCGTCCCCTGAGATATCGGAATAAAAACAGAGCTGAGAACGATAATAAGAAAAATAAAAGAAAAAGGAATTATTTGGACGAGATTCGATTCGATTAATGCCCTTCATAATTCACACGAAACGTCGTTGCAGCAACCGGTATGCTGTGCGGTGCGATAATGTCTGATCACTGGGAGGAAGTCACTTGGGACAAGGAAGTTCTCATGGGACTGGCCAATATATCCACCCCCACTTGGTACCTCGATGGACAGATAGCCATGTTAGAACCCCACCCTGGACACAAACATCATTATTTTCACAAGCAACCGGCTTTTCTCGTACCGATGCACGGGGGAATTTGGACACTCTGCGTGTCGCTCACTGGTAAGTAAAAAGAAAAGAAAAAAAAATATATTAGTTTCGCTTTTCTCAAAAATTTTGTAACAACGACTTCGAACCACCGAGTCAACGGGCAACACGTACAAGTTTGCGGTTGAATGATTTCCGCAAGATCTGTGGGTTGCCCAAAAATTTACTTTGAGATTCGCGTGAAATAATTCTAACGTCGCTTGAGAAATTCGAAAAATCTTGAATTTACCATAGGGCGGTGATAATCTCTAGGTCTACGCGAAACTTCCCTCATAAATCTGATGAGTATATTCTATGATTTAATTTGAAAACTCTAATCGTGCGAGTTCCGTTCAAATGACTTCGTTGCGCTGTATAATCAATACGTAAACTTTCCAGTGCAGAAGCTCTTTTCTCTTTCAGGGATGAATAGCCGAGGTTCGTGAATAAATCTTCATGTACGGGTACGTTGCCTCCGAAATATTTTGGCAAGTACGATTTCGTCGGTATAAAGCTACGTGTATGCATATAACGATATTAGCCAACCCTTGGGAATTCGCGCGGGGGTTAAAACCAGCAGCTAGCTACCCATGAATTTCTGGAACTTCTCCAGATTCGGTGAGCTCTGCACGCCATGTACGCAGAAGTTTTGTTCAGTTTTAGTGGGCCCTCGGAACGGACGTCGGTGAATAAATAGAAGAGTGAAATAAACGGAGACACGAGTCGGGTAAATATTTTTTCGTCTTTTTCTTCCCCTTTACTTGAAAAGGGCGTGCGGGAAGTATAAACAAACGAAATTACGAAAGTATATATCTACATAAAGTAGGTACCTACGGGGGATGAATAACGAGATATTTTTTTTTTGTTCTTTTCTTTACTGAACAGCCGAAAATTCTATTTTCTTCAACTCACGATGACAATGTGAATGTAAAGCTAAAAACACCCGCATCCGCTAATTTTCGACACGCGAGAGGGGTGAGAGTAGAAAGTATAAAAAGTCGTCTATTTTTGAGGGCGTAAAATTTTTCCAAGACTTAATTAGAAAGTCAACGAGGCTTTATTGTTGCTTTGCTATCTTCGTACCTGTGAACTCTCAGGGTAAAGTTGTTTGAGCGAATTACGCCCATATATACATTCGCCAAACTTTTGCGGTTTCTCAGAAAAAAAAAAGTTAAAAATAAAAGTAACAAAAAAAAACTAAAAGTTGGCCTTTGTGCGATGTTCCCCATGAAAAACAAGAAACCAAAAATTAAATTCTTTTATTCCTACCAAACTTCTACAGATGACCCCTATTCTTGTCATATTGGCCCCCGATATCTCGGATATAACGGTGAATTTTCGGCAACATATTTTGTGAAAAATCGCGTGATATGAGGGTACGTATTATGTAACCATATGTACTATATTGCAGCAGGGAGAAGTCGATTTTATGTACAGTATATTTAGAGCTCAATCGTGAAAGCATCTACATGTATTCGATGCACATACACAGGTACGTACATGTGTATAAAATCGAGGGTAAACATTGCAATCGGTTATATGGATGGCTATTTTGAGATTTAGGTGAGCGCGATTAGCGGCGATCGGGTATTACAACTCGAGGCCGACCGTATGGATTAGGTGTATTATCTACGATGAAAGTACATTGTAAAAGTATACGAGGCTAGCGAACCTTGACACTGACCGACATGCAGGTATATAACAAACTATCGATCTTCCATATGATTAAGATCCAAATCAGGTGCTCTAGACTGACAACATCGAAGAATTCGACCTCACGATCAAACGCAAATGCTACAATCCTCCCCTATTACTGTGTTGACTGCACTGCTGCTGCAACGAACCTTTATACTTGAACCATAGACTCGGAACCTTGGCCATCTTTCTTCAGCTTTGACTCTCGGATAAAAATCTGAAATAATTTTCAATATCCGATGGATTTTCTCCACGCCTATACGAGATAATCCCCGTAGTAGAGCAGCGGGAGTAGCATCGGCTCGAGAGATAAGCCCTGAGGAAATCTGTCTGTCTAGCTAGCTGTATAGGGAGACGAGATGTTATAGATTGGAATTCTCGACGTCCGACCCAACTTCGAGGGCTTATCAATAAATCGTTGGGTTGTCAACAGGGACCGATGAGAACGCGGAATCGTTTCCAGTTATACTGATTGAAATATAGAATTCCGTGCGCTGCTTTTTATATCCGTATGAAATTCATTACCGATTGATCAACCGCTACATATAATACAAATTTGACAGATCGTCGATCGAACTTTCTCGCGGATATATCCCTATAAAGGTTATTTTTTAGACGGATGAGTCGAGATATATTTAAGTAGAAATTTTTATCGACCCGCGTTTGCAGCGTATACCGTGAGCGTATCACGCGATCGTGAAAAAATTGCGGAACGAAAAATACATGTGTACACATATATTTATTTAATTTTTTTTTTTTCCAAAATTTAGGCAACAGAATCGAGCAGGATCGAGCAGGTACGTTTCGAATCGCGCCAACTTTACATCCAAACATATTTTAATAAATTTTTTTCTTTTGTTTAAATAACTTTTACGTCGTGTTGTGTTCTGCCGGCAGTACAGGAAAATTTTATACAGGATACCTAGCACAAGGGGAAAAAAAAGAGGTCCGCGTTCCACCGCGATTGGGCCTCGCAGATATACAAACCCAATTTCATTCAGTTGTTTTTATAAGCGCGAGAAGATTTTGGATGTTACCTATCTAGACATCCGGTTTTTTCGTGCAGCAATGAAATTTGCGAAATTCTTTTCGGGCGTGCGGTGTTAGTTACTAACGCGGTCCTAATTGGGTAGTATAAACCCGCCGTTCATGCGGTTCCGTTATTGAGATTCCTCCCCAACTTTCCAGCACGTCCTGGAAGCTGCACCAGCCAAATCAGCCCACTCAAAAAAAATGAATAGGGGGTTTTCTTACTTTTTTATTACTAATTTATTACCACTTTACCAAATTTTTTACCCTTATCAATTCCGAGTAATCGCCTTGCGTTCTAGCTTTGATCTAACAGGCCTACCTGATGTCAACATTTCTTACTTTTTTATTACTCTCAATAAATATCGATCAAAAATTTTTATTTCCAATTTTCGTGAAAAACAACCCTTATTCTCTTATTTCATTCACCGCAACTATCTTACGCGATAATTAGAGGCCGAAGTCGATTCCATTAAGGGCTAGTTGCCACCTGGAGGCATATGAATGAACCTTGAAGCAATATGGAAAGTTTGGAAGGCAGCGGGCTATATGGTAATAAAAAAAAGGCACGAAAATATCCGATTCCAGCGAATTTGGTCCACTTTTTGAGTGGATCGAACGCGTGACTTACCGTTTTTGGATGCACTGCTTGTTTTCAAAGATATCCTAACTATTTCAATCGTTTCAAACGGTCAGTGATTATTAAATCGTTCGTTTCAATCATCTTTCGAAGTAAAATCTCTACGTTACCCCATGCGATTGAGGAACCTGAAAATCCTATAAGGTACAAACCTATGTTAATGTGGATCGTAAAACTGTCTACCATAAATTGGATTTTACTAACTGGATTTTTGGAAAAAAAAAAAAAATAAATAAAAAAAATATATATATTTATCTGTTTGCTTTATTTTCATATTTTCCGAGACGCGATTTTTGTGCAATTTCCGTTCAGAGATATATTCATTTTCGGTTTTAAAAAATAGGTTATGTTTTTGGAATATAAAATAGTTTTCATATAATAATATGGAAAACCTGTACTATGGATGGGAAAAGTAATAGAATTTTTCATCTTTCATTTCTTAAGTTTCAAGTACATCACTGCGGATTAATTTTACTTATCGATGAAACGGATCGGAGCGTGTTTCCGGAATAATGTTATATATGCGGGTGTGTTGGTCAAACTGCGAAATTTAATCACCCGGAATTTCGATCAAATTATCATCGATCACTCGCAACAACTATACGACTCGACGAATGAAGGAATCGTCGGAAATTCGGATGTAAGATTATGCGCGCTCGTAGTCCTATTGTTTTAGAATATATATACGAATTGAAACACTTCCCAATGAAAATCACACTGTAGAAATTTCAAACTTTGAAAATAAAAGTAGATATTTCTAAATAGGGGGAAAAAATCTTCGCATTTGTCATATTGAAAACATATTTTTTCGAAGTCAGATTATCGTAGTTACCTTTGACATTTCCCTGATCCTAAACGGCGCATCGATAAAGAAATAAAAAATAAATAAATTGCATAGTGGAAAAAAGAAGATAAAAAAACGAAATAAAATAATGAAATACTTGTACTTTATCCATACGCTGTCGAAGGAGGGGATTTAGAAGACGCGAAAAAGCTAGGCCGGGGTATGTAAAGCGCGGTATTATATGTCGGGGGGAAAACGACGTCTGGAAAGGTATAATGGCAGCGTGTCACGCCAAGCACCGACCATCTCCGCGGAATCCGCGTAGGTACAACATAACTGCGTGTTGATACACATCGGATATCGTGTTCGCTAATTAACGAAACAAAATTATTCGCTTTTTGAGTTTTTACCATACAGGCCGTATCGCAAGCCGCTTATCTCAATTATGATCCGACGACTTTATATGGTTCTGTTGATATACGAACGAGCCGCAGGCTATTTTATTTTCTCCTTTTTTCTTTCTTTTTTTTAATCTCCTCAGAATTATACGGCGTGTACAGTTTACACATATTTTATATACGTACATACAAGTGGAACGATTAATTTGCACCGAGGATTTTATAATACACCCACGCGGTGGTTATTCATCGTCCCATAAGAATGTCGTTATTTTTTTTTGTTCATTTTCATTTTTTACTTTTGCTTTTTCATATGTATGAATGAATATGTACATTATATATGAGTAGGAAGCATTGCTTGAACCATTTTTTTTTTTTTGTTCAATTTCATTTGACTTTTTCCCACTAACTTTCTTTACGTTGTATTTTAAATAATTCTGGATAATCGTATAATTAATTATGAATCAAATGAAAGAAATTGAACGGCAAGAAAAATTATACCGCGCTCGAGTTTCTATCATCGGCGTGAAATATCTGTGTATGGATAGTTGGAATACATCTATAGTAGAACACGTAACACGTATACCAAAAGTTCAATTTATACGAACTGCAGAAACGGCCGAGGTATCAACACAGAGCTTGAATTGACCTAAAAACAGGAGAATCCGACGCACCGCGATTAGTGAAACGTACTTAAACCTGATTCTATCTAATCGGGTTATAGCTGGTATAGGAAGGTTCTGATATTAAAGTTCTGCGGTATTCGGAGCATGCAGAGTGGGAATTGCTGATAGTTTCTCAACCCTCTTCTATAGCTCGTTGTTCGCCCACTATGACTGACGTACATGTAATTTCATGTGCGCAAAGTTCCTATCGCCCCCCCCCCCCCCCCTCCAGCCGCGCATTCATAACTTGATTTTCAGATTATCTATAATATGGATGAACGACGAGAAATTTATATAATATATGGGCGACGTTTATATATAAAACGGAGATATTGCGAAGTTTTCATTAGATTATCCTTTCAACTTCTGTTTGTGCAGAGGAAGAAATTCAACTACTGGGTCAGGTCGGCTTTCCGCAGGATAAATGCATCAATTATTTAACCCCTGACGAAGCACATGAAGAAATCCGAGCTACGTGGCAAAACAGTGAGTAAACTTTTCTTCGTTTCGTTTCTGAAAAATTTTCAAAATTTCATCTCGATATGTTCTTTGGTCGATAGGCGGCTGTCAATTTTTACCTTATGTTTTTTTTATCTGTAAGATTATTTTTATAACGCATGCATGAAAAAGTCGCTTTATTGTGTCTGCGCAGCGGGCATAATATGGTACTTTTATGACGTTTTCGCGAACCGTGTTGTAATAAACCATTAATGCACGGTAGATGTGCGCATAGCGTTCTGCGCATGTTTGGCGTGCATTAAAATTTCATTAAAACCGGCTGGCAAATCAAATGAACTAACGCTGCTGGCGCGATGTTTTTAGCACGCGCCGTACTCTCCCCGTGTACGAAATTACGAAATTGAATAGCCATACCATTTTTGGACTAATTTTTTGAGGTTTCCTGCATTTGTGATAAAAAATGGTGTTCGATACTTGTGCAAACTGCGAGGCGTTTAGGCTCGTACGATGTTTTCAGCACTCACCTTCGCCTCAACACGGTTCGTGCTGAAAACATCGCACTCGCCTATAACGCGCCGCATTTTGCACTCGTATCGAAATGTACTATTTCACACGGACCACGACGGTGTATAAAAGCAACACTTCAAATCTTTTTTATCGACGTTGGTGCGGAAAACGAAATACGTTTCGCATTGAAACGAAATATACGAGTTTACCTACACGGGTTTAAAAAAATATACGTACTCACGAACCTTGTTTGAAAAGGATCGAAGTAAAATTATTTTACAAGGGATGATTACATAAATTATGTACAAGCACGTCGAAGAGTTTGGTAAACGGCAAATAATTAATTTGGAAGAAAAAAAGCATTTATACCTACGTATATTCTGCACTGTGTATTTCTATGCATGTACGTGTTATGTACATGGAGTGGGGGTGGGGGGGGGGGGGGACACACAATTCAGGGTGAGACGTGGATTACAATAAAGCACAGCCGAGATTAATTCTGGATTTAATTAAAGCTCTCTATCGTCGTCGCGAATTTATTTTTTATTTTTTTTTACCCCCTTTATTATCAGTACTTGTGACTCGCGGGTTGAACGTAGCTGGGAGTAGATTCTGCTCCAGTAATACGATTAATCGAGGCTTTGATTAAACTTGGTCTAAGAAAATAAGAAAAAAAAAATTAAATAAATAGGCAAAAAGTTGATGACCGTCTACCAAAGTCGTCTTCTTAATTTGGTGTAATTATATAGGTGTGTATGGGGGGTTCCACGCGAAACCAGACACTTTGAAAACCTTTTTTTCTTTGATTTCCTCAATTTTTTTGAATGTTTCAGTATCCATCAAAAGACTCTTCCTGGTAAAATTCGAAATTTTTTTGACCACCCGTTCAAAAGATATCGGATTCTTACAAAAATCGCACTTTTTACGGTGTTTGGCCCGTAACTTTTTAAAAAATGGTCCAAATTTAACTTTTTTTTTTCAAAATCTTCGTCTTGAGACGTAGTTTTGATACAAAATATTTACAATTTTTTCAAAACGATATCATCATGATATTTTTTATTTTCAAAAATGAATTGTCATTTTTAACAAAGTATGTATCCTTCGATTTTTTTCAAAATTTTTTGTAAAAAACTACTGTCCATTCAACGAATTTCAAGCCTATAGCCCGATGATGGGATCTTGATGGGATGTATTTTTTTTTTTTTAATTCGATTTTTTTTTAAA
The DNA here is from genome assembly GCA_963978495.1 of Athalia circularis. Classification (NCBI taxonomy): domain Eukaryota; kingdom Metazoa; phylum Arthropoda; class Insecta; order Hymenoptera; family Athaliidae; genus Athalia; species Athalia circularis. The sequence goes on along the minus strand of OZ021702.1, from coordinate 25,088,224 downwards.
TTTTGTTCTTGTTTTTAGTCGAGTTTTTAGTGTTGGACATTAATGAGAAAAATTTGTTATGTTTAGGAGCCACTATCAATCATTTTTTCCATGCCAAATTTCCAAGTCTACGATTTCGCATGGAAAAAATTATTGATAGTGGCTCCTAACATAACAAATTTTTCCCACTTATGTCCAACACTAAAAACTCGACTAAAAACAAGAACAAAATTTAAAAAAAAAAAAAAATACATCCCATCAAGATCCCATCATCGGACTAGGCTTAAAATTCGTTGAATGGACAGTAGTTTTTTACAAAAAATTTTGAAAAAAATCGAAGGGTAGATACTTTGTTAAAAATAACAATTCATTTTTGAAAATAGAAAATATCATAATGATATCGTTTTGAAAAAATTGTAAATATTTTTTATCAAAACTACGTCTCAAGACGAAGATTTTGAAAAAAAAAAGTTAAATTTGGACCATTTTTGAAAAAGTTACGGGCAAAACACCGTAAAAAGTGCGATTTTTGTAAGAATTCGATATCTTTTGAACGGGTGGTCAAAAAAATTCCGAATTTTACCAGGAAGTCTTTTGATGGATACTAAAACATGTAAAAAAATTGAGGAAATCAAAAAAAAAGTTTTTCAAAGTGTCTGGTTTCACGTGGAACCCCCCGTATATATGGGGCGTTCCAAGTCAGGCGGGCCACTTTTTCCAAAATATTTTTTGAACTTGAAACTTTTTCGACATCTTGAGGGGTCTCAGAAACCATGCTCAGACCACTTATTAACGCCAAAATTCGAAATTTCCAAGAGCTACGATTTATGGTAAAAATTGCAAATTTCGACGTTTCCGCTATTTTCGATATTTATGCCCCGGTGGACCCAAAAAAAAAAAATTGATATAATTACATATTCGATAAGATTTTACCGTACTTTCACGCGAAATTATCTATTCTGTTATAAACAAAATGCACGACCACGAAAACACGTGGTGAAAATTTCAATTTCACTTTTCTCAAAACACTCCATGTTTAAAAATGTTTTTAAATTCTTAAAAATTAGTTTATTTCCTCTACTTTGACCCCTGTAAACTTCAAAATGGGCTGAGAATCCGTTCAATGTAAAAATCTATTTGTTATTCCAAAATGTGATGAAAACACAAAACTTGGGGGACGTTTTTATGACCAAATTTTTTGTTATCAAACGGGATAATATAAACATAATTTTATAAATTATTTAAGGATTTTTTTTTTAATTAAAATTTTTTTTTCCAAAAAAAATTGAAAAATTAAAAAAAAAGTTTTGATTGGAAAAACAAACTCCAATTAATTTATAAAAATGTGGTTACCCCTAGTAATATTAATCGGTTCAATAATAAAAAATGTGGCCCAAAATTTGGCGCTTTTTTCATCCCATTTTGGAATAACAAATAGATTTTGACATAGAACGGATTCTCGGCCCATTTTGAAATTTACAGGGGTCAAAGTAGAGGGAATGAACTAATTTTTAAGAATTTCAAAAATTTTTCAAACATGGAGAGTTTTGAGAAAAGTGAAATTGAAACTTTCAACACGTGTTTTCGTGGTCGTGCATTTTGTTTATAATCTCGCGTGAAAGTGCGGTAAAAATCCTATCGAATACGTAAGTTTATCAATTTTTTTTTTCGGGTCCACCGGGGCAGAAATATCGAAAATAGCGGAAACGTCGAAATTTGCAATTTTTACCATACATCGTAGCTTTTGAAAATTCGGAATTTTGGCGTTAATAAGTGGTCTGAGCATGGTTTTTGAGACCCCTCAAGACGTCGAAAAAGTTTCAAGTTCAAAAAATATTTTGGAAAAAGTGGCCCGCCTGACGTGGAACGCCCCATATATGGGCAATTCCACGTGAAACCGGACAAAAATGACCGGCGTATTTTTTAAATCGATCGAAACTTTTTCTGTGTGATATATGGACCAAAAAAATTTACACGTGTTTAGCCGTTCATCCAAAATATTTTTTTTTCAAAAGTTAAAAAATATGAAGTTTTTTGCAAAATGAGCGCCCGGTAAACTTCAAGATTTAATATCTCCGGTTCTATTTATCGTAGAAGGATGTTCTACAGCGCATTTTAAAGGTGAAAGAATAAGCTTTTAGCCAAAATTTTGTTCACCCGGAAATCATTGCAAATTCTAATTGTTATTAACAAATTAAATGTTTAATGATTTTTCATCATGGAAAGAGCCATTTTTAAAATTCTGAAAAAAATATTTTCGGATACCTTATTTAATTCTGAATAGAGAAAAATTTTCTTTTTCATGGAGGTTTGATGGAGTCTATTTTTTATAGAATTATTTATCAGTCGCTGTGTCGCGCCGGGCATGATCGCACCGCGCGCGATCACTTCGGGACCATTCACTGTGGGATCCGAATGGTTCCGAAGTGATGAAGGCGCTCTCGGGCGCTACGCTATGAGTCGCGCGCAGTGCGATCGGGCCCGGCGCGACACAGCGACCGATAATTAATTCAATAAAAAATAGACTCCATCAAACCTCCATGAAAAAGAAAATTTTTCTCTATTCAGAATTAAATAAGGTATCCGAAAATATTTTTTTCAGAATTTTAAAAATGGCTCTTTCCATGATGAAAAATCATTAAACATTTAATTTGTTAATAACAATTAGAATTTGCAATGATTTCCGGGTGAACAAAATTTTGGCTAAAAGCTTATTCTTTCACCTTTAAAATGCGCTGTAGAACATCCTTCTACGATAAATAGAACCGGAGATATTAAATCTTGAAGTTTACCGGGCGCTCATTTTGCAAAAAACTTCATATTTTTTAACTTTTGAAAAAAAAATATTTTGGATGAACGCCTCAACACGTGTAAATTTTTTTGGTCCATATATCACGCAGAAAAAGTCTCGATCGATTTAAAAAATATGCCGGTCATTTTTGTCCGGTTTCACGTGGAATTGCCCATATATAAATATATTTAATGAACTTAGTGAGGTTCTTTAAAGTAAAAACACCCGGTTGATTCGTCTAGAATAAGAAGTTCTATTATAATTGATCATAATTAACAATTATATGCTTAGTTATTACAATGTTACTAACCTAGAATAAGAAGAATCAACAATTTGATGTTCTTGCTTCGTCTGTCTGTCTGTTTCTGTTGAGCTCTACTTTGTAAGTCGGTAAACTCTATACCCACCGATATAGACCTTACCGACAAAGGACCCAGATATAGACAAAGATATAGCCAAAGATATAGGCAAAGCTTACATCTCCCCGCCGCCCTCAAGATGCTTAATTTTCTATTTATAGGTGCAAATTTAGCATCTTTATCACAGATCATTTGACATAGGGATGAGCTTTGTGACGTGATATAGGCTCAGTGATCTTTTTGTATGTCCGGTGTCTATTTTATAAATCGAGTCTGATATTTTTTCTATTATTTGGAGTGGACCGATTCTAATTTCATCCATTTTTTTCCTGTTTAGTTTATTTCCATTAACCACGTAGACTAGATCTCCTTTTTTAAATGTATGTTGTATTCTATTTTTATCAAATATGGATTTGTTGTAGTCGTGGTATTTCTTCGTTCGAGATAGTGCTATTTTCCTGTCTTGTGTCAATTCCTTTGTGTCTTCATTTCTTACTTTCAATTCCGGTGGTAATAAGTCGGTAGATTCTCCGCTTAGTAAGTATTTTGGTGAAAATCCGGTAACTGTGTGATTTGTCTCGTTGTATTTGTTTTTGCATTCTTCTGCTGTTTTGGACCATGCTGATTTCTTTTCTGTTTCGTTGAGTTTACAACGTATTCTGTTTACCAGTGTCTGATTCAAACGTTCATTTAGACCGTTAGAGAAAGGTGCATCTGTTGCTGTAAAAATCAGTTGTATGTTTCGATTTTCAAGATACTTTTTAAATTCGCTCGAGTTTAGAGCCGGATATTGGTCTGAAAGTAGTGTTTCAATCGTGTTTTCCTTCGGGATTTTCTCCATTAGTTTTATGAAGTCCTGGGCAGTTTGGTTTTTTGAGCATAGGATGTATGCGAATCTCGTGAAATGGTCCACTAATAAATGTAGGTATTTTTTTGTTGATCTTTGCCCACCGAATCCGCCGATAGTATCCAAAGACATAATTTGGAACGGTTTTTCAGCTGGGCCCATTTGTGACATTAAACCATATTTTTTGTTGAGTCTTGTTTTGTTTTTTATGCAAACTTCACAGTTTCTACATATCCTTTCGATGTTTTTCGTTATGTTTGGTGCCGTGTAAAAAGCTTTTATCTTTGCTTCCATTTGCTTGATTCCTATATGACAGTAGTCTTCATGAACTTTCTGCAGTATAATCTTGCTGTATTTTTCGCTTAGTATTATTTGTTTCTTTTTCTTTTTTCTCTTGTAGTAAACTCCGTTTTCCCTAATGAAATTTTTATTTTCTCTTATTTGTTGATTTTGTGCTTGATCGCTTTTTATGTCCTCTAGTTTTATAATATTTACCGTTTTTAGATTATCAATATTGTTCTCGTGACACTGGAAAACTGGATTTCTGCTAAGACAGTCCGCCTCTTCGTTTGTTTTCCCTGGGTTATATCGTATAGTACAATTGTATTGCGACAAATAATGAGTCATGTCGCCTAATTCATCGTCGGTTCTATTTTTTACATTGAGCTTTTCTAGTGGTTTATGATCCGTATACACGGTGAAAGAGTTCCCTAATAACCAATGCTGCCAGAATTTTAGGCTTTCTTTTATAGCTAAACATTCCAAAAAGGTGGCTTTTTTTTTCTTTTGCGATTCATTCAACTTTTTCGAAAAGTATCCTACAGGTTTCTGTTCTCCACTTAATTGAGTCTGTTTAAGAACTGCTCCTAAACCGATTATACTAGCATCCGAATAAATAGATATTGGTAATTTCGGATTAAATATTGCAAGAATTGGTCTAGAACATAAGTGGTGTTTTATTATCTCGAGTGTTTTTTGACAGTCATTCGACCAATCGAATTGTGTATTTTTCCGAAGTAAATTATGCAACGGTTCAAGAATTATTGACATATTTGGAATGTATTTTCCGTAAAAATTTATTTTTCCTAAAAATTGCCTTATGTGTTTCTTGTTTTGTGGAGTTGGAAATTCTCTGATTGATTTTAAGTTATCTTTTAGAGGTGTGATAGTGTTTTCTTTTATTTCATGTCCTAAATATTTTACCGAGTTTGTAGCAAATTTGCACTTTGTGAGTTTTAATCTGAATCCTTCCGTTTGAATGGCATCCAGCAATTTTTTTATGTGTACTATATGTTCATTGAATGTTCTTGAAAAAATTAGTATATCGTCGATATAATTTACTGCAAATCCAGATAAGCCATATTTTTTTATAATGTTTCCAAGTATTCGTTGAAAAATTGCTGGAGCCGTCTTTAGGCCAAACGGAAGGCATGTCCATTGGTAGTGACCTTCTTGCGTTACAAATCCTGTTTTTGGTCTATCCTGAATTCTTAGAGGTATGGACCAAAAGGCTGAATTTATATCTAAAGCTGTAAAATATTTACAATCTACCGTCTTTACCATTAGGTCCTCGATTAGAGGAAAAGGTTGAGATTGAGGAATTATTATTTTATTTAGATCTCTAAAGTCTACACATAACCGATTCTTTTTCCCCTCGTCTCTTTTGATTGCTAGTGTGACTGGCGCTGCAAATGGACTATATGACTCCTCGATTAACTTATGTTTTAATAGTCTAGCTATCTGTTTTTCTATTTCAGTTCTATCTGTAATTGAACATCTGTATGGTCTTTTATAACAATATTTTTCTGTCTCTAGGTCGATGAACGCTTCATAATTTTTTACTTTGCCTACATCGTATTTATCTATAGCAAAAATTGTATTATATTCATCTAGTATCGCGGTTATTTCTTTTCTTTGATATAAATTTAGGTGTTCAGTATCAATTGTAAATTGGTTTGTATCTATTCCTTCGTTGAAGTTTACTTCATATTCTTCTAATGGTTCTTCTGTCTTCTGTTCTTCTTTTATATTTCCTTTGTGTTTTTTTATGATTAAATTCTCATCATGGGTCAATCCAAAATTTTGTATGGTGTCCAACCCCAGTATGAGATCATCATCAAAATCTTCACTCTCTAATATGAATGCATTTATGTTTTTCTCTTCACCCAATATTCTTGCTTTCAACGTTATAAGTCCGTCAGTTTGTTTCCTACCATTAATCGATTTTAACGCACTGCTTCGTCGATTTTTCCCTCCGTTTTTTAATTTTATCAGTCTAGAGTTTATCACTGTGACGTTTGAGCCAGGATCATAGATCCCTCTGGCTTCTAAGAGGTTGTTCAGTAGCACGTCGATTTTGATTAATGGTGGCAAATTTAGTTTTTTGGATCTTCTGTATTTAGTTCGACCTGTAAGATTGAGTTCGTGTACATCTTGTTGTTTTCGCTTGTATTTTTTTCTGACTTGTACCAACATAGATCTTCTGGGTGGTACCGGTTATTCTTGCCTTTTTTTTCACAAATCTTGCACGGCTTTTTATCATTGTTTCTTGTTGTTTCTGGTTTTGTAATTCTTTTTACGTCTTTATTATCATCTGTAAATTTTTTTATAGCTAGTTTTTCGTATCTTCTTAGTTCGTTGAATAAGTCTTGTGAATCTTGTAATTCTTCTCTATCGATCTTTTCTCTTACAAAGCCCGGTAATCCTACGGCGATCAAATTTATCAGGGTTATTTTATCTATATCCTTGTTCGTTTCCAGTAATAGCCGTTCTTTTTTTAACGCATAATCTAGGAGTGAGCCATTTAGAAATTTGTAATTGATTGCTTGCATTATCGATGACCAGCCCTTGTCTGCGAACGTCTCTAAGAAGTTTTCTTTCCAAATTTTCCATTCTGAGTTCAGTGTATTTTTTATCAGCATAGAAGTATGCCAGTCTTTGCAGTTATTTTCTAGGAATAATCTTAGAGTTTCAATTTTTTCCACATCTTTCGTAATATCCAGTCTGTCACATTCACTCTCATATGTCGATAGCCACTGATTTGCACTAGCATTTTTCCCATTAAATTTTTCAATTAAAAATTTTTCAGAAATTTTATTTAGATTTTTATTTCCCGAAGTTGGGTTTTCATTTTTCTGTTCCGATAACTTTTCCAAAATCTTTATTAAATTTTCATCTAGTTGTGTTGTTTTTGGTAGGTTTTGTCCTTGTTGGGTGTTTGATTCTTGTATTTCTTCCAAGAGATAGTCTCCTATTGCCATATTTCCGCTCTCATCCTTGTAATTATTTAATATTGTATCATCTAGGTTAAACCATACCTTACGTACTTGCCCTCGTTTTCTGAGTGTAGTTGCAACTTTTTTGTACTCCGACCGATTTGTAAGCCCTGCGTGATATTTCGGATGTCCCAGACTCCTTGGGATTTCGAATCTTCTATTCCCTTCATCCGTTATTTCTGTGATCAATATAATGTTTGTTTTCGGATCCTCTGCTGCGGCGACTTCAAATCTGAAGCTTAACCTTGCCATGCTGTCGTATGGTAATCCTTCCTTACGAACGAAAATTGTTGATTTTTAATGAACTTAGTGAGGTTCTTTAAAGTAAAAACACCCGGTTGATTCGTCTAGAATAAGAAGTTCTATTATAATTGATCATAATTAACAATTATATGCTTAGTTATTACAATGTTACTAACCTAGAATAAGAAGAATCAACAATTTGATGTTCTTGCTTCGTCTGTCTGTCTGTTTCTGTTGAGCTCTACTTTGTAAGTCGGTAAACTCTATACCCACCGATATAGACCTTACCGACAAAGGACCCAGATATAGACAAAGATATAGCCAAAGATATAGGCAAAGCTTACATATATAAATATATAGGCGAGAAATTCTTCGAGCTCTTTCAGTTATGAAAAAAAAAACGAATTAACTAATTATAGCGATGAATAATGAATAATATTTTTTTTGCAACTTTCATTCTTTTTTCAGGAATGCAAAATCTGAGCATATCCTGTTCGTTGGTTTGCTTGATCGTGCTCACCTGTGCGGCCGTCGTTGGTATCTTCGGTCTTTGTAGGCACCAGATATCGGCAGTGCTCGTCACAGGAGTCATGTATCTTTTGGCAGGTAAGCTGCTGACGATATGACCTCAAATCTTCAAGGATCAATCGACGTGCAACTTTCTACGTAACGACGTCGTAATCGACATAAGGAGAAAAAAATTGAAATTTTTTTTACTGCTACACATGCAGCTTTGTTTTTTTTATATTCAACTATTCAGATAGATCAGATCATCATCCTGTGTCAAAGAAAAAAAAGAGACAGAAAAAAAATCGGGTGTAAAATAAGAAAGGAAATGATTGTAATATTTTCACTTTTTGTCGAGTGCGAGTGACGAGAAAAAACAGACGAACTACGCGGTGATATCGCCGCTCCCGTGGTTCTTGACTTTTAATAGTAATAGTTGGGTGGACAGAGGTCGGATGTTTCGAGGTGAAAACGACGTAGGTTGTACAGAAAGTTAAGTGAAATCGTATTGCGGAAGGGTGTATATACCGAGTTGAAAGTAAGAGTTTACGATTATAAGCGAAATTGAAAGTGTTCAGATCCCCGTTCCTGACCTGCCCGACGATCCTTCGAAAGTTGGCGGGTCACGAACGAAAGTGAAAACGCGGCCCCTACCGGGATTGTCGGTCGTTGCCAAAATGAAAATTCACATCAACCTAACGGCACGGTACCGAATCAAGGCCAATGTCTAGGATCGTACGAAAATCAAGATGGATTTCTTCTTTCTTTTTTTACCGTCCTCAATAGCGAGAGAAATTGATCAAACCAAAAACTTGGACGATCTTTCAATCTCGATTCACACGACGAGGGGTGAAATATGTTTTAGAAAATATCTGTTTTTTCGCATATCCCTCCAATCTGTCAAAAATTGACGACACAATTTCTCTCATATGATTATTGATGTTCATACCCCATACTTCATGTTCCAGCAACATTCGCCCTGTTCACCCTCACGATAATCCACTTCAAGCGAGCCCAAGACCGGGGGACCCGTGTGCTGGACGGTCCAGAGGATGGAGTAGTGGGAGGTCCTGTGCCAAAGAGCGTTTTGAAAGCCCGCAGGTTCATAACATCGTGGAGTTTGGATTTCGGATGGGGTGGGGTAACCCTTTGTGCCCTGGCTTCGGTCGCATGGATTTTACTAAGCAAAATAATGCGGTTCAGTCCCATAGCCGCCCTGATTGCGTAGCAGTGGGAGGCCTTTGAGGTTTGAGATCGATCCGGAAACGGTAACGGCAACGGATGCGTTAGAGCTGGATGCAGGAAAATCGGATGCCCCATTCGACGCCAAAAAATCGGCCAAGCAATTGAAATGTTGTGATCCACCCCTCGTCACAGCCACGTGTGCGCGCGTATTTTCCATCAATCTTTATTCTAAAGTATATAATATACGGTACGTATTCAATGTTTTATATTTATTAAGTACGTGTAACATCAACCAACTCTATCGAGTCTCGAAGAATTAGGAAAGAAAATAAAGAAGAGACAGAGTGAGAAAAAGGAACGCTACGTTCAGATATGGTTGAAACCTCGAAAGACATAAAAGACATGAAAAACGAAAAGTTCCCTTGATTTCCCACGGGATTTTTTTGATTCTTCTAAACTTCGCGTGAATTAACTACTAACTGTCGATATATCATTTGGGGATATTCGTTGATCCGTAGGTATTTCATATTTGAGATTTTAGCGCGAGCATTGAAAGGGATTATTAATAATCGTGAGCAAACAGGACTACCTCGAAGGTCATACAAAAAATAAAAACAGAACGAAAAAAAAAATAAAAAAATTACACCAACAATTATGTTGCGCAAATATTATATAACATACTACATAACGATTACAATTGTTCTACACAAAATGATAATTGATAAGGATTAATGTCATGCATCGAACAACCAAACACATTACATACAATGTAGCTTTCCCTGATAATACGTGCTTCGCGCAATAATTATAGTCATTAGTATTTTTCATTCATCGCATTTCGCGGTAATAAAAGAAACGAGGAAATACGCTATAATAACGCTAATATTAAAATATTTATTGATGTAAAGTATTTTATTTAATAAAGAAAAACCAAAAAAAACAATTATGTCAATGATAGCATATTAAACGAATGCCGCCTGTAAATACGTATGAAAGAATTAATTAATAATTATTAAGATAGAAAAAACGATATCTGGACCAGGAGGTATAGCTTGGAAAAATTATTAAATATTCGATGAAAATAGCAAGTTGAGTGTTTCGAAAAATCGCGGAATAATTGTCTAGTGGAGAGAAAAGCTGATTATAAAAAAAGCATAAAAGAAAAATAAAATATAAATATCAATTATAATTGATTAATTCAAATTAGGTGCCCGGCGGCACATGATATAAAAACTTTTTTGATTCACGTAACCCGCTCTAGTTATTCAGTCGCCTGCAATTCATTTTGTCTAAATAATGAGATCTCGTCTCTAGTGATTAGAGAGTTAATGGGAATCGAGTTTTTTGTTTGAAAAAAAAAAAAAAAAAATCTTCCAATTTGTTTAGTTTTATCAAACTACTCTTGCCCTTTCTCTTTAAACTTCGTGTAGCAAGTTAAAGTTTGTGACGTCGACGCAACAAAATAAATATATAAAATTCGTCAAGTTATTATAATTTGATAATTATAAGAACAGGAAAATACGGGGCACAATTATAAGAAAAATTCAGTTTCTAAAAACCGAAATTGAATTAAAAAGAAACTTTGTTGCATTAACGTCAAGAATTTGAACCCTCCCTCCATCATGTACTATCAACCATGTTTATAATATATTATATATATACCTATACATTTACTAATTAATGTCATCAAGATATCTTTACGCTACAATATTCAATAATTGATCTTAATCTTGAAAAGTAATAAATAATCAGGCCAAATATGTCCAGTGGTATTTAATTAAACAAACCGCCATTTTACGCGTTAATAAGAGGAGAAACAGAAATAGTGTAACTAATCCTGATAAGGTTTGTTACTTTGAGATAGGAAATATACAACTGGGATAAAAATGTCGGAAAAAAACTATGTAACCTAACTTAACCTACTTATAGTCATTCGCATCTAACAATGTAAAAACTATCCTCTTAAATTGTAAAAAGAAATGAACTGGTTCTCTTTTAGTCGCTAATGAGTAATACGAAAATTTGCAGGAACATACATACATAGGGCCCTAAAAGCGTACAATATCATGCAACGTCGATATTACTGAGAATTCATTACAGATAGAATTATTTGAATTAAAACTTGACCGGCGCGGCCTCGAGTAGGTAGCGCTTGAAAGTAGCCGGGTGTTCAACTTTCCGTTGGATCTCGAGTGTCATTGGCCAACGATTAGCTTTTGTAATCAAGTGTAAAATCTAGTAAACAAAACGTCATTCTAAAAGTACGTTCGAAGTATTCGACTAGCCTTGATAAAATAGAGGGGAGAATAATTCGTCCAATATTTCATAAGCCCTTGATTCAAATTTTTAGAGGGAACACGCAACGTGTCACGATTCTAGAAAAAACGTGGTCTCTCCTGATCTTTGAGAAACGGAATGCGATGTTGTCGGTTTCCTTTTTTTTCTTGAATGATTCGACCGCAGATATGATACATTTATGTATTTCAATCTATTTTCAACCATAGTTATGGTGGTATGAATAGCCTTTACTTACCACGAGCATCGTGATTGTCTGATAGTTTCTGATAAACATTAAACAAGTATTATAACCGGCAAACACGTTTACTCTTACCTCGCTGTGTATCCTCCTTTATTCCACTTTCACACCTCTGGATGCCCAATTTTCCAGTCTTCTCAATAATGTAGATGAACGAGAAGCCGATGGGGAATAATTGTTGGAATTAAGTCGACTGCGAAATAGTTAGCTGATGTAAAATGTCCACTCAAAACTCTCCAACAACCGTTAGGTTAAAATTCTTCAACCGGTGTACCAGAGGTCTACTAATCCGTACGATGTGATGGGACGAAACACTAATGGTCTGCGCAGATGCGCAGAGCGACGAAATCACCGGAGCATGCGCAAATTTATTGCCGCCAAAATTCTCGGCGACTGCACGCACTGACTAATTGAACATACAATACCAGTTCCCAAAAATACCTCAATTTACGTCAGCTGATTTTGTTCATGAGATAATATTAATAGGGATTATATGAGATAAAATTGGCAGGTTTGACTGCGAATTGGAATAACTTATGCAAACTCTGGTTACAGCAGCGTAGTAGGATCTCGATGACAGGTAGCGCTTTTCGACGCCAATTCAGGGTAGTTAGGTTTTGAAGGGGAGAAAACTACACCACCAGGTGGCGACACAAGACCGACCCTACTTGCGCGGGGCTCGACGGAGAAAGATGGCGGGAAAAACTGCAGCCCAAGATCTCATCAGGCTTATCTAGAAAAGATCCCTATTCTGTCAGCCTGAATTCATACTCTGGAAAGCAAAAGACAAAAACGAAAAAAAAAATTCCCAGTCTCAAATGAATACACGTATAGCTGATGATACCTTAGAATACTTACAGGAATTACTTTAGGAAAGTCTGGACGGTTCTCTCAAGTTAATTAGCAGACTGCAGTCGAAAATAACAGCGACTTAATTAATGGAGACTTGAATTTTTACAATTTATCATAGAACGCTAACCACGGACAGTATATAGTTTGAGCACGACATTTTAGAGGGGTATTTTGTACGGCGCATTTTCAAATTCTTAGATGTATATTTTTTTCGCTCTTACTAGAGTGTAGGCGTTCGAGCTTGTCTGTGGAAGAGGCAAAATACTTGCATCCAGTTATGTACAGCTAAAAAGGCGAGCAGAATCTCATCACGTTTTATGTGCAATCCATCCAGAAAAAGTCTTACGAAAAACACAATGATCTCAACGAGTATCACGCAGAGCTGCATCAGAAGCCACGGCGTATGCAGCATGGGGTATTCCTTAAGAAAAAAAAACACATCTCGCTTCAAAAAGCTGAAAAATTCAACGAGTCATGTAGAAAAAATCATTGACGATTGATTTATATGCACCGTAATAGCTCCGAGCATGATTAATGTGTAATGTTCAATTCCAAGGATCGAAGTCATCAGTTTGAGATCCCTTTCGACGTCCATTGGCACTATAATGGAAATAAGTTATTTTATTTATCTTTTTCTGAGAATTCTGCTCAATTATTGAGAAAAACGGATTGCAGACTAATTTCTACATAGAAAATCAACAACCTCCCACCTTCTTTTCAGTTAACTGATTCATATAAAATAAAACTTTGAGAGATTTTTGAAGATCACGAAGAGATTGACTCACCAACGTCACCTCCACGTTGTCGACTCGCACATCTTAGTGGGGATTTTGAGTTCATTATGCGAATTATATCAAAGCCTGTTATTACCTGAAAGTAAATCACCATTAATTGTTAGGATTTCTACATCGACGAAGGTATTTGGATTATATTGAAACGTAAAATGATCTTAAATATATTTCAACGATACAATTCCTTCAGTAATTTTTGAATCACAATAACTAACCGTTCCAATAAGTCCCAACATTATTACGTATGCTGAGGTCCCGAAGAAATAGTGGTCGCAAATATTACAGGCGATTTTTCCCAAACGCTGAAATAACAGAGACAATTGGTTTATTCCAACAGGCAGGGATTCTGAATAACCTTCTTCGTCTACATAACGTTCCAAAACTCGATGCGGTACAAAAAGAACGAAATAAAAAGTTAATGGGAAAAAGCTTTGTAATATTATCTATACAAATCCTGAGGAAGCGGCGGATTTTCGTCGGCTACGGAATCCCATAGTTCTTTCTTGTCTCCCCCCGATTATAGTCACGTCTCTAACATATCTGAATGAATTGATGACATTTTACGTGCCTTCCTTCTCGCTCTCGCGTCTTATGACAGAATTTACTGACAGCTACAGCTGGTGCTGTTGACGAATCGTGTAAATTACGTCTTTACAGACTTACCGATCTTTTATTTTTGTCCAAGACAGAACTGACACCGCAAAGGTTGCACTTTCTCGAAAATCTACCCATTATTTTTTTTAAAAAGGATGTCTTGTTAATCCCTCAATGCATTTCCAGACTAAAAATTTACGATATTTGTTTGTGCTACATAAACTTGGAAATTTTTAACCCATGTACCCTTTTGAAATTGGTTGACATAAGGTACGAAGAGAAGAAAAAAAGTATACGTGAAAAAGAAAGAAAGCAGACTGGCAAATCCTTTTTATCGTTGCTTTCTTCAAAAGCTCAGCTGATGTCAGTGCGAATCAGTGCGAATGTTTCATGGCGTCTGAAGATATTCAGATCTCGTTTCGAGGCATAATTTGGTCCTGAAATGAAAAATAGTTTTACTGAAATCTACAGGCATGAAGAAAATTATAAAAAAATTAAGAAGAGGCGGAAAGGGACTGCCTGCCCAGTACCAGTAAAGTTAAAAATTTTACGCTCCCTTTGCTCACGTGAAATTCTTTCGATTTCAAAAATGTTTTCAGGATAAATCAGGTGACTTTAAGTCCAGAGACGATGATAAAAGCACAGTCCTTAAGTCGTCAAGTTCAAACAAAACCCAATCCCTCCAGCTCACGAAAAACCGCGAGCTTTACTGTACTCTTCAAGCAGTTTTGCTTGCCAGTTCAGTTCTGGTGTTGAGTTACAGTGGCGTTCTTTATGGAAAATCAGAGTATAGATTACTTGAAAATGGACCGATCGTTAGCGGTTTTGTATCGTCAAGTCGCACCGTTGTCACCTTAAATCTCGGCTATTCGGCGCCTTACGCCCTCGTCTCTTCGATCGCCGCTGGCATGCTGCTTTACTCCCTTGTAACGGTGAGGAAATTCAATAAAATGAAGTAAATAATTTGTAAAGAAATTAATGGTTAATCGGAGCCTCAATTAATTACCGTTCTACGAGTAACAGAGAGATGCGCAATGGAGTTTTCCCTCGTTGCTTTTATGTATGGCCGACATCGTCTGTGACATAGGTGACGCAGCAGTGGCGATATGGCTGTTTTTTGGGAATCTGAAAACCACGACAGCTATATTTTACACCGTTGGAACAGTCGTTATAATTCGTACGTAGAGTAATGAATCGTAGCAGCGAATATGAATAATCCTTTTTAAAATAAAAATCAAAAATTATTTTTCAAGTCGGAGAGTGTTGGATGTGGTTGGGAGTTCTGGAGCTCTACGAAGACAGAAAATTCCGATAATAATTATACCTTCGCACTCATTTTCGAACCTCCCAAAAATCAATTCCGTTCGTTCGGAAACAGACCTTTTCCTCACCATACATTTTTACATTTATAAAACTTTTATGATAAAACGTATATAATATTACTCGTACTTTGTGACACGCTTTTTTTACACATTTTGAATAAAGTGTTTTTTTTTTATTACTTTATTTATTTTTCTTTAATTAATTTTAGCACCAATTGCTATACCGATAAGTCAATAAACTATAAAAAAATCTTATTCTCTTCCGACTTTAGTTTGTCCTCAATCTTTTGGGACGCCAAATCCGGAGGGCTTAATATCGTCGGACAGTCAAGATGTTTTTTTTCTCTAATCGGTTCCGAATTGTGATCAAGTATTCGGACTCCTGAACACCTTGTCATCGATCTGAAAATTAGTTTTAAAAATAGTGTAATGCGTGCAACGGATTTTTGCAACTGTCGATTTCGCCTTACTATATTAACCTTGGGCAGAAATTAGCGATTGCTCTTTTCAGAGTCGCTTCTTGATCCGGAAACTTTTCGATCGCTATTTGTCGAATCAGGTAATCCATGAAAGCTTGACACGGCACAGTAGATGCCTGAACATCCCCATTACGTTCTATGGCTGCTGTTGTATCTTTTACGCATCCGTTTTCCTCATCATTCCTCGAAAAAAAAAAAAAGTTCAGCCATCACAAATTCCTAAAGAAATATTTAAAATCACGTGTTTAATGATTGATAACAACGTTATACTGACTCGCAGAGATACCCTTTGAGGTATTTCAGACTATGATATAACGCAGGGTCCAAAGCAACTCCAGGATAATTCCACAGGACGTAAGCCCTGGCCGCCATTTCCAGCATTTTTTCATTGAGGTGATCAGAAATCCCAGCTAGTCTCGATCTACGTACACCAATGACAATAAAAATTTACGTAGCGATGGAAGCACGCGTTAAATATGCATGAAATGGATTAAGCGTCACGTCCGTCATTTTTATTACACTCGCTGGGCGCAACAGCCGTATATATTTTGACGAGCATTGCTTTCGATTTTATGCATGTAACACCCGCATTATTTTACCGCCCTATAAATCAGTAGGGTGATTAAATTACCCGTTGAAAAAGCGTTGAATTGGAACGTCGATGGTTTTTATATTCACGTTAAATTCTTCCAGCTTTTTCCTGCTTCCTCTGTCGTCGGATGTTGTCGCGCTTTCGGCCATCTCGGTTAGTTTCCCAATAAATTGACGATGATCGTCTAAAATATCTAGCGATATTGTATTGCCTGCGTAAGAATTAGTCGCTTGATTTTTTTCTTCCGGTAGTAGCTTCAGATAAAATTTGCTAGAATTGGTTAGATTTTCAGCCAATAAATTGATCAAGTATACCTGTCGGTGCAAAGAATGTTGAGTATTAAAGAAAAGATCGATGGGTGAAGATAATTATTTTTGGGGTCGGGAATTAACTGACAGAAAGATTTTTGTAAGTCCTTGCGGTGGTTTCAATGTAGCATAATTCATGAGGCTGCCATCTGTGGTTTTCGTGTTTTATAAAGTAGATGCTGGGAAGATCGTTTACGTGTAAATTCCGTGATACCCTGGGGAAAAAATTCAGTATTAGATGAAAATCAGACCTTACAAAATTGAGCTAAATTCAGATTCAGTTTTCTGAATTATTAAAGACAAATGAAATTGTACCGGCACCTTTCCCCGGAGGGAATTACGAGGATGGTTGTGATGACGCTGAAAAAAATAACAGCAGCGAATGTCAAACACCCGACAATAAAAGCTGCGAAAACATGAGCAGGCCACCGGCCAAGGTGTCTTATGGCTCCCCGCGGAACCGCAGTTTTACATATCGGCTCAGAAGTGAATCGCAATCTTTGGGAATCCAGAGCTAAAACTAGCAGCGGTTTATCCTCGTCGTAGTCAGAACCTACGTGATAGGGTTGAAAAATCATTCCACAAATTAACTCAGTATGCGTATCATTTAATTGTTCATTTCATCTATAAAATATTGAATATCTTTATTATATCCCGAGTCAACTTGCGGGAAGATTAAATTTTATTTTTTTAAAACACTACGTGCGTCCGAATTGACGCACTTTGCAGTGCCGCAATTAATCGTTATGATTATCACCTTATTTACCTCTAAATTGGATGAAATGAAATGGCGATGATATACTAATGACGAAATATCATATGAAACGATATATGATCCATTGCCCTAACTAATTAGGAATTCCAGCAGACCGCAATAAAATTCGATATGTACTTTAGAAATTAAGACTTGATTAAATTTATTTAATTTACTTACACTTCGTCTTCATCGTTGCGCGACTTTAGCGGGAAAACTAACAGCTTCGGTCGTAGTTTAACAGCGTCGATATTTTCACTGTTGTCAGCATTTCGCAAACAAGAAAGTATGTCTTCGGGTGCAATACTCGCCTATAATGAAACTGTATTTTAAATAAGTTGATACAATAGCTGCTACGAAATAAAAGTCGCCGCCATTGCTGCTCAGCTGCAGACAAGAGCGAATTCATTCACAGTTGTGAAAACGACCAAACATGTTATCGCAATTCTTGATTTTATATATCGAGATAACGTTCTGACGATTCTTTACCGTTTGAGTTTTGAAATTAACCTAATGCCGACTAGTTGTAGAATGTAATTTTGAAATTTAAAAAAATAGCGTTGGGCGCGCTGCACCTCATTGTGTTGTTGCTTTGGCTTTTATCAAAAGAATGAAGATTTCTCGTTTGGTTTTAGTTGTAGCTTAATTTAAGCTTTGTGTTTCTGAGGTCAAAATACATTAAAAAAGTATCACACGCTTGATTTTAAAAATACTTCATTATTGGCCCAAAAATCGAAAAAATCCAAAGGGACCTTACCCTAGATTTTTGTCGATTTTGGGGTAAAAAAAAAACTTTTTTTTTATGGGGTCTATAAGGTATTTTTATGTATTTTGAGCTCAGGAATCCGAATCTGCTAGTTAAATTGATCATGTCGAATGGACCGAACTATCGCCAATTTTTCCCTTTTCGAAGCAAAAAAATTGAGATATCTCGATGGATTTTGTTCGTAAATCAATTTAGTTTAAAATAAGTTAACTGAGCCGATCTGCACTTTGTACGTTTGAACAGTTATATACATTAATATTGTATACGATAAATTTTACAGAAGTGGATATTCTTATGTTCATAAAATTCAATATTATATAATGTAGGTTAAGTTCATAAGAGTAAAGTAAAACTAGATGAATTTTCGTTGTTCGATTTTTACTATTTTTATTTTGTGCCTTTTTTTTCATACAACACGTTTGAGGTTATTAAAATCATTATAACCTGGATCTGGCGGAGGAGGGAAGACGTACATACATACCGATATACAATAACATATGTGTATATTTGTGTATATGATGTAATAAAATTACGATAATATCTATCAGCTACGTGATTTTTAATAACAATAAATATTGGCTACTTATTTCGGGCTAAGAATATTATTCTTTTAATATTACAGGACCCTTGTCACGCACAAGACAACTTTTTGTTGTTATTATATAATAATTACATATATTTTACCTCGATATACATAAAATTATGTATGAAATCATATATTCTCATAAATATATTTATGTATTTACAACATTCGGTCACCGGTTTATATCACTTCTCAGCCTTATACTGGCGTACACGATGTTTTATAAATAAATGATCGGATTAATTTTCATCATTCTATGTGTTTGTTGTACTTTTTTCAAACTGTGGAAAATTTCATCTTATCACGATTCCGATCATTTCCATTATACCTCTGCATACCCCTCATTTACTTACAATCAGCAAATGTTATATGTACGTACGTGATAAAGGAAGTACATAGAGATCGTACAAAGGAAGGCACACGCGGTTGGTCCGTATATTGTACATCAAACCTATAGGTATAAAAAAATTAAGAACGTTCAGAACCGGCCAGCGGTCTCTATCGATTCAGTTTCCTTCCCTAAATTTCCCTGATTCCCAGGCACACCCTGCTCCCCTAGACTTTGTTATAATGCTCAGCAAACAGTCTTTCAATGGGATTTTCCTGAAGCTATAAATAAAATTTGATCATATCTATCGTTCATCGATTTATAAAGTTTCCCAGGCTCGGTCAGACACTGGTGTAAGGAATTTTCTGTTTTGGTAAAGTGACGCCGGTTTTTCCAGGCAAAATAACAAGTGGGGCACTAGCCGATTCGCTGTCGGAAGAACTACTTCCGCTTGCCGTTCTGGTCAGTGCTTCGTTGACGTCTTGAAGTTGTGCGTGTTCATAGCTCCGCCGATTTCTCGCGATTACTGAGCTCGTTGGGAGTTTGAGATCTCGTCTTGTGGCTTCCGGACTCGAAACCGTCGAGCCATCTATGATTCCAGATTCTGGAGATAGATCCGAGGGAGACAAGTAGCTCGCTAAAGCAACCTGCTGCAGATTTGGTGGCGTGTTTTTCCGGGCTACACCTTCGATTTGGATCTCAATTTCCTTCTTCGGCTTTTCAAGCGCTTTTTCAAGCGCTTTTTCGTTCGGCTTTTGTCGTGGTCTTTTACTCTCGTCATCTGTGCCATTTTTTGGTTGTTTCGTAACCGGAGCGCTCCTTTTTATCGAATTCAGGAGCTCTTTACTACCTGTGTGTCTTCTGGAACCGATCAAATTCTCTTTACTACCGATGTTCAAATTTCTAACACTGCCATGAAGACTTTCAGCCTTGTCCGAAGGGGTGGTTAGATATCTTTTGACGCTTAAATTTCTTCTTGATCCGTTTAGCGAGCGCTTATCATCCTCTTGGACTAAGTTTCTGCTGCTCAGATTTCTCCGAGAGCCGCTCAACGATCTTTTATCGTCATCGGACATCGGATACCTGATAAAGTGTCTTCTTCCATTATTGGCAGGTCTACTAGCCTCCAGGATTTCCATGTTTTTTTTACTACCGAAGCCCTTCATGGATACGAAACTTTCGTCCCTTGCGAGTCCACCCTGCAGGTTCGGATCTTCCTCGTAAACTATTTCACGGCTATTTTTCAGGATCTCTCGATTCGTAGCGTCCGGAAGCTGGTGCAAGTTGTCCTCATCGATCACTTCGATCGCATCCAGGTCGACGCCCAAACGATCGAAGACCTTATACTGTTGCAGATTATTCTCTCTGTTTGGTTGAGGGAGATGAGAAGCAACAGAATTATCTCTGTATAGACTCCTACCAATCGCACTGTCTTCTAAGCTATTATCGCTTCTCGTACTCTCCGCGTGAACCAAACGGTGCCCAGCCATTCTCATACCAATTTGATTATGATGACCGATTTGCAGATGATTGTCTTGGTAAGCGTCAATCAGAAGCCCATCTTCGTCGACTAGGTAACCTGAAAATTCCTCTGGGGTTCGAAAAAAAAATTTACAATGTTCAATCACCAGTTAGACCAGCACCTATTAAAATTTGAGTTGGTTTTTTTAACTCTTCCGAAACCGAAACCGGAACCGAAACTTCACGAGCTCGTGATTTTGATACTCATTCTCTGTATTTAGTGGATGTACAAGTTATGAGAAGATAGAATTAGTGCCTTACGTTTGAGGTCATAAGAAGTTACCGAGTGTTAACTTGTACGTCACCAATTACCAATTAGGTACCATAGTATAGTCTATAAAGATTTGCATGCATAAAAAAAAAACCGTTAATTATTAATCAGATTCTTTGGCGGACAATGGACAGTCGGACGATAACAGATGTGATAACAAATAGCCGGAGATCTTTTAGAGCACTCGCATTCGGTGACAATCAGATTCTTCTTTTCTCCACAACATCTAGGACGATCTTTGACTTTCTACAGGAACTTCGTGACGAATAACTTTAAAGTGTACAAAGATGGCACAGCCAAATAAAGCGACATTGCGAAGATTCGTCATGAAGAAACAATAAGATTGAGATTTCTTCTTTTCCTTTCTCTGCTTCCTCGTATGAACATATATTACAGTTTGACGTGACACGCACATATTCAAGGACGGACCAAACAACGAGGTAACATCAGCGTAACAGTTTGGACAAGACACATTCGTTTCCCAAAATGAAAAATAAATCCAATCAATAAATCAGCTGGTAATTTTCCGTAATTTCAGCATCCTCATTCTCATCGTCATCAAACTTCGGGTGGTTCACCGATCACCGGTATGTCTAGATGAAGTTTCTGCGGACCCTGCAGGATACCCGGGTTGAAATGAGATCCAGGACTCGTTTCCGGATGAACTGGGTGCGTCAGGATTACAGGGGCTGTTCTCGGTTCGCTCGGGATTTTCCGCATACCACCGCCATCTGCGATACCAGCACCAAAGAGAACAATCAGAAAAAAGACGTGACCACCACTCATCCGGTGAGCCGCAAAGCTCCCGCCGAGCGGTGGATTGACAATGCAGAGGAACAGAAAAACAAAGCAATAGAGAATAACAAGTAAAAGCAGATGATCGGTTCTGTTAGGTTTGGTAAGTCTATTCAAAATACTCAGAGTCTTCTGATTCTCCGACTCCAGATTAGTCGGTCAGTACAGTCAATGAGTTAAAAAAGAGGCACCTTCGCAACTTGTAAGCAAAGAAAGATTGCGTTTGAAAAAAATAATAACGATAATAACTCACCTCCACCATGGCGAAGGTCGTCTTGAACTCTGTAAAATTCAGCGAGTTCTCTCCCTGAGCAAAGGGGAGTATCAACTTGAACGGTGCTGTTGAAAAGCGAGTAATCTACTTCGTATCCTTGTCGTTCCTTCGAGTAACTGACCATGGGTTCGAATCTATGTCCCCATAATATTTCTTGAGTAAGATACGAAGACCTGGCTTGTGTCGTTTGTCCAGTCGACTCGATCGTCCCCTCCAGTATAACGACGACTTCAAATCGTTCGGTGAGCATATTTTCAGCAGACATATTGTAAAGTGGTGATTCGGCGTTGATCTTATGGACTATAGTGGTCGGCCAGATGAAGAAGAGGTCCCCATTGTTACCATCAGCATTAACATTTAACTCCTGTTGATGTTGCGACAAAAATTCACCCTCTTTTGTCGTCCTCGAACGAATTACCTGGGCCCTTACTGTGGCACCAATTATGTGAGATTTCCTCATATCTCCCACCCGGAACATCAAACAAAGTTCACCATCCCGTTGACAGATTACCGCGTTCCTCGAGAACAGTAGGGTTTGGGTTCTCTGCTTCGGTCTCGTCATCTTCGCAAATACGATACCAACCATAAAAGCCTGTATCATAACTCCGGCAATACTCTGGATGCACATAACGAATATCGCTTCCGGGCATTCTTCGCTGGTTGTTCTACTACCGTATCCAATTGTGTGTTGCGTTTCGATGGAAAATAAGAAACAACTTGTAAATGAATATATGTTATACACGCATGGTGTCCATTGGTTGGTAACCTGAGCCCCTGGAAGGTGTTTAGCGTCGAAATCACCATGGGTAAATGCTATGAGCCACCATATAACTGCAAATCCTAACCAGGAAAGTAGGAAACTCAACGTAAAGCACAACAGCGTCCAACGCCACTGAGTGTCGACTAGGGTCGTAAATATGTCCTGCAGGAAGCGAAGCGATCTTCGGGATATCCTCGACTGGAGTACGTTGCATTCTCCGTTCTTCAACACGGCACGTCTACGGATTTTACGTGCTGGGCCTGCTCTGTACCGGCTCCTAAAAAACAAATTACAGAACACAATGTAAATTACACGATAAAAATAGTCTTCCGTAATAACCATATAATTTCTAAGCATCCATCATTCATTAGATACCGATTAACGGTCGAGGATCATGAATGATTGATTTATAGATGAAATTATTGATTCTCGTTAGCCATTATAATATCGGTACAGCTCATAATTTATTCAACTTGCGTAACATTCGAATTATGGGAATTTATTAGCATTTCGGTTGAGGAAAAACTGAGATTTTTCAAATTTTCATTATTTCATCTATGCGTGAACTTGCATGTAAATACTACCTATATACCTGTATTCATAGCTTCTACACGGCCTTGCAATTTTGACATCGATTTTATTTTCCGCGTTATATACCGCTAAGATATTCTATTTACACAACTGTTCACACGTAATATCCGCGATTATTATTAATATTATTATCAACTTCCAGTACAGATCGTCCTTCTAGTTTTCATTCATTGTCCATGTTTTTTTGTTTTTTTTGTTTTAATTGTTTAATATATTTTTTTTCTCTTTCTGTGTAGCGACATTCAATAATTGCAGATCAGTTATAATGAGGTACAATTGAAATAAGGTGGTTAGGTAGGCGCTAACATATCGTAACAAATGATTTATCGGCTTCTTATTCTACATAAAAGACTCGTAACGGTTCGCAAGACTTCAATATCTCACTGCGTCAAGACATATCTTACCTTGTGACAACACGAAACAATCTTTGCATAGGAAATTCATATCTTTCGCTAAATTATAGTTGTACCTCGGCTAAAACTTCTATGTGAGGATATTGTTCTTTATTTTTTTCCTTTTTTTTCAACAAATCATTAGAACTGACCGTGCTCTACAGAGTTCCCTTTTGTGCAAAATAATTGTTATTCAACAGAGAACGGGAAAAGTACAAATTCGGAATCGTAATTTGAAAAAGAAAGAAGACTGAAAAACGACGAGATCGTATACGTGAACGATAAATTATTGCAAACGTACGATTGAAAAATATGACGGGGAATGACCTACGATGGCTTCCTTTGCATTGCACATCGCAAAATCTGTTCTTCTGCGTTCTTCCAACATTCGAAAATGATAATATATATATTTTTCTTCCAACACTTCTTGCAGTAGATGAGCGAATGAATTTCTTTGTTTTATAAGGTTATGGAATATGAACCATTCATGTATTTAATATCACAAACTTTGATTAATCCGAGTGAAATCGTAAGAGATCACATACTTTAGATCCGAAAGTTAGGAAGAGATCGACAAAATTTAATAAAATAGCAGAGCGAACACGATCACGCGTTAAACGATATCTGGTATGATATTAACACCTTGCGCAAACCTGGCGAAAGCCTAACCGCAGTATTCGCGTAATTTTAAAATATACATGTCTAATTAATGAACAATAATTATCACTGTTATCTGGAAACTCGTAACAGCAGAATTTATTGCGCGCGCGGGTATAATTAAGCGATCATGACGTACTTGTGTCTGTAAAATTAATTTATAAATTATATGAAAGGAAGACTTATGAAATTTATACGAAGAAAACTTATCACCGTCCAATAATATAGGCATAAGAAAAAAAAAATCGATCAACAGGATAATTTTTTATGCGACAAAAATCAACGACTCTAATTTTCTAACACAACAGAACCTTTTCGAATAAATCGACAATCAATTTCAATCATTCGATAATCCGTCGCCTTGCACTATATTTCAAAATCTAGATTAACGTTGTTGCCCTTTAAAATGTACGAGGAATCAATTCATCAAAAATTACCATCTCGATATTTCAACAGTTGTCATTAATTCCATCTAATTGATTTCAACAATTTCTCCATAATTATCGAAAATTTGGAGGAAGATTGTTTATTTATTTTTTCCTTTTTCGGTAGCTTTTTTTTTTTAAACTAATCATCGGAAATGACATAATGAAAATCGTTCCTCGTATCACGCGACCTCGATTCGGATATACCTCATATCGTATATCGTGTCCTGATTTTTTGGGCACATAATAGAAACATCGTGACATACATACTTATAGAGACGATAATGATATCGTAATGTTTTATTTCTCTTTATAACCGCCATTGAGTTTCAAATTTAAAGACCAAAGAATTCTTGTACTGAAAAGAGTGTTTGAAAAAAACGCGTGCCGCTTCATAATCGTCGTTACACATTTGTTAGGTTTTCTTAAACGATTTCAAGGCCGGAACCATCACATCGCATCACATCATGGTATTCAAAAAAGATAAAAGGATTTTCTGAGGTCACAAAAGCCGAGGTACAAGGCTCGTGATTGTTTCACCTTAATTATACAGATCTCTGATTGGCTCAGTCCCATTATACGACACTCGAAGTATACCTACAATACACGCCAAGTGTTACAATACACGACTTGTTAAAATATTTGCGGTTCATAAGTATCATATCGATAATTTAACACGTGTCGGAATGGTGTGCTGATTTATTGGAAATCGGACGTCGATACAAAATGTATTCCGCCTAATGGTATTTTCGGTTATAGAAATGAAACAAAGAGATAAAAAATTTACAATTATTCAAACAATTTTTCGATTAATTAATCAATAATACCTGCTCCGAAACGATGGATTTGGACTTTTCGGAAGTTGGACAATAATCGGCAGTTGTCTCCATCCCGGAAGTAAATTTTGTTCATCTCCACTGTCCGGAGAATAAGAATGTCCTGCATTCAAATGACCGTTCGG
Source organism: Athalia circularis (assembly GCA_963978495.1). Classification (NCBI taxonomy): domain Eukaryota; kingdom Metazoa; phylum Arthropoda; class Insecta; order Hymenoptera; family Athaliidae; genus Athalia; species Athalia circularis. The sequence goes on along the minus strand of OZ021702.1, from coordinate 25,062,486 downwards.
AATTCTTCCGTTCATATTGTAAACCGTTTTGAAATTCACTTCACTATATCTAAATCATTTGACTTCTCAAATTGATTTTTTTCTTTATTCTGTACCCGAGTTTACTTGCGTGAATCCAAGGAGTGAGAATAAATCAAAAATTTCCCGATGTCTCATAAATAAAAAAAATAAATCAATAAATAAATAAAAACAAAAATTCGCGAATCCGTTAACGGAGTCTTTATAATCTTTCCGAAGAGGCTACACACATTTGATGTGCTTCACGGTTACGTATTTATTATCCAACTGATCGCTGTGAATATCTTCGAACGTTTTATAAGGTCCTTCGAGTGTTGACTGTCCAACCACTTATCATTGGTCTCTAAACGACGAGTTTGCTCTGGTAATTCGCAAAGAGTTGCTCACCCACCCGTCGATGCGGAACAAGTTAAACAAATCAGCGTCGCAATAGATGCCACAAAAATAATTTAATTACCCCCCGATTCAATAATTATTTACACGACTGGCACGCATAGGATCAAAAAGTTTCGAAAGCTATTAACACTGATACACAAAAACTTAAAATTCGTCGTTTAATTCTTTTTGGTTTTTTTTTTTCTTAATTTTTCGGGGTCGAACGGCGTCGTATATTGCCCCGGTGATATTGCCGAAAGATTGTCGTACTTTTTTTTTTACTCTGCAACTGTCAAACTTGATTTTTTTTTTCTTGATAAAACACGACGTGCGTCAAGTCTATGCGAGTGTATCACAAGCATGAAATGTGAGGTGACGGAGGTTTCGAGACTATCAGGTTTTGCTCGCCAGACCAACCAGAGTTCTAATTTCTTATCGTAGTCTCCAGTGTCTTACGTGTTTCCCACGTTATCAAGATAACTCGCAAAACTTTGTAAAAATCGCTTAGATTAGATCCAAACGTGTCGCGACGATGGTGATTGAATGATAATTTTTATACACGAGTTCCCCCAAAAGGTAACGCAAAATTTCACGATTCTTCAATCTCGAGGCGTCCATCGTCGGTACAACTACGATATCCTTATACATACTATGTCAAATCAACGTGCTGATTGCAGCAAAACTGCGACTGTATACATTCGCGTATTGTACAGCAGTAACGTCTACGTTAATACGTGTCTATGTTCTCTTTTTCTACATTTTTTTTTTGTCTTTTCTTTCTCTAACTTCCTTTGTCCAATGTGTAGTATTTACGTTATTTTAAGACAATATACATTTATGACAAATTAATCAACCGTGTCGGGGCCAATTTTAATAACTACCATATTTTCGTTATCGCGCCCGTGTACAGAACATCCGACATTTTCTTTTCTCTTCTTTTCTTTTTTTTGTTTGTTTTTTTCTTAACTTCACATCTGTACATATATCTATGTAAACCTGTGCTAATATATAAATATAATTATGATAACACTACACGTCGTATTGCGTGTAAAGTTAAAAAGCTGCGTCAGTTGATCGTCATTTTTGTGTCACACGCATTACGGAGCAGAGCAGAATTTTTTTCATTTTTTTGTTTTTTCTTATCTTTCACTTTACCGTTCTATCATTTTTTTTTCTCTTTCTTTCATTTCATATCTCGGTAAATCGAATATCGCGGTTTCCGAAATCAAGTAAATGAATTTTTAACGACCAAGGGAAAAAAACAAAAATGGAATTAAATTAAATTAAACATAAAGCTATGGTGAAAAAGTTTAACGTTAGATTAATTTTGCGAGTTACGTCCTTCTGCTCCTTACCCCTTGATGTATATGATCGAAACCGTCTGCGGTGTACCTGCATAATTTAGTTACATGAAAAAAATACTTCATAAAAACGTGACAATCGATGAGAAATTAAAGCGAATTATTTATAGCGTATAATATAAATGTAAATAATTCAATAAACTTTGAAAAATCGATCGAAAAATAGCTTCAATTTTTTTAAAAATTATCACCCGATGTTAAATTTGAAAAGTGCGGTGAAAAGTGCGCATTCGTATTGCGTTATGTGCAGTACGTAATACTAATGTGTTGTTGTTTTTGTTTTTCTTTTTTCAATGTTTCAGTAGGTACGTTATTTTTCATGTAAATTACATTCTCCAACAAATAGCAATTATCATCAGTGTATATTATAGTCTTGTTATTTATTTTCGCTTAATCGTTTTATGTGATTCACACGCGCTTATCTGCAGTTATTATTACATTATAGAATTCTGAATTTATAATGCGTTTGTAGTATCGATTTATTATCAAGCAGCACAGCAGCAGCAGCGCGGCGTTCGATTCTGCTCGGACTTTGTTCATCCGAGAAAAGATGATTTCTTAAGAAAAAAAAAAAAAAAATTCAATTTTTTTGTACGCGACATGAACCGCGCTGAAAATTCAGTCATATATATTTTTTCAACATATTCTTCTGCGGCGAAAGTTTGATGGCAAAAAATCGTCTTTTTTATATTTTCCTATATTTCGAAAACTTGTCGGTGATCGGAGAAGATTAAATTGAATAGATAAGAGAGAAAAACAAAATAACAAAAAATTGACACGTCTCGACAGATTTAGAGTAAATTTATTAATCGATTCGTTGATTAATTCTCGGGTCGCGTGAAACAGTTCTGCCTTTCTCAAAGAACCAACCAACTCTGACGACTTCTTTGACGCACTAAAGAGGATCGAACGCCTGCGGCACTATCAGAGGCGGCACGTGTCGTCGTTGTAGCATTTGTCTTTGATTTTCCACATGATTCTTGTAGTACAATCGATGGTGTCCTGCGGTTGATGTCTTCTAGCAAACAAATAGTTGTACAGTTTGAATCGCGTTGGAATTTTCCGGTAGTCATTTGAGGTTCCTCGATATGTAACGTCTTTCGCGGAGGGTTGCAGATGCGCGTGCAGGTTGTAACGCGGATAAAATCGGTGAGCAATTAGCGGGTGATCGAATTTGGTTCGAGAAATATCTTCGTACGGGGTAAACTAGTCTTATAACAATTCCAGAACCGAGGTGACGATAAACAAAAAATGAAAGAATACAGGTTTGTAAAAATGAACGTGCGACGTTCCTTGACCGGATCAGTTGCACTGCACATCTTTGACTGGGGTTGACTCTTTGGAGTGAGTTAGTCGCCGATGACGTCACCCGTAGCTTCGATAATCAAGCTTCATAATAAGACTAACAAGTTGTTAAGTAATAAATGTGTGCGAGATAATTTTTTACTAACAGAATGATTGCGTGCGAACACAAAGTGTTTCGCCCTCTTCCGAAACATGATGCATATAGTTATACGGTATACGTATAGATTTATTTATACGTGGGGATAATCCACGTATCTAAAGCTGCAGCCAAATCACCACGCGTCGCACACGTGAGGGGGAATTCCCTTTTCGCTGCAGCCCCCTCAACACCGACATCGCCATTCTTGCCGATAAAGGAACAAAAAAAATCCGTGAGGGGCACGCGAAATAATAAAAACTCAATAGCTGATCGATTAAAGCTCAATCATAACGCGCACTCTTCACCGCGTTTGATTTTTATTATTTTTATAATTTTTTAAATTATGGCGAAAAACAAACAGATAATGTTATAAATGCTCTGGCAAATTTGGCGAAAATTTGACATAATATCTGCAGCGTGGACTAATTTATTTTCCGAGTCAGCTTTCTGAAAAATCACACGTTTTTCATTATTATAATTGCGGCGAGAGGTTTTATCGTAGGATTGATCTAATTTATGGAAATTTTGAATTAATGATGTAACCGATGTTTGTATGGTTATATAACTTAACGAAAACTATGTCATCGATCTGATGTATTATCTTCGAATCAAATGGGGATTTTGGTTTCGGTATGAAAAATAAATTTTTCTAATTCTAATAATCCTTAACTATGCAGTACGATTCGGTATGAGCTATACTGAAATGTTTACGATTTCTGTTATTAATACGTCATAGTATATCAGCTGCTAGCTGTGAAGATAAACAACGACAGCTTGTGCCAACAAGGATAAATAAATAAATAAATAAGAATTGTAAATATCTATCGCCGATATTACGGAGCCCTACTCGGAACTACCCCACATATTGAAAAAACAAAGAAAAAAGATTCTTACAAGGCGTTTGAGATCGATATATTTTATGGTATAAATAATGAGTTATAAAATAATCTTACAGATAACCGGAAGTACGTGTGTAATTTTGTCACGTCGTACCGGAAACTGATAAAAAAATTATACAGTATAAGGTATATACTAATAAAACGTATTGGTAAGCCGACAAATGTTTAAGGTGTTTTCTGCGGCAGGAAGTGCGACGCTGCTGAGACGACGTCGTTTTACAAACGTACCGTCGTCTCGCAAAAAAAAAGGATAAATATACACGTATAATATTGTCCTTTAAAAGATTAAAAATTATCAGCGACATAATATCAAATTTAGTCAAATTAGAAAACGAATTTCGCGCGGTATCTATTTTCGCGTACAGATAATATTTTTCATTAAATATTTATGTATTATTTTGTTTACCGTTTTTCTATTTAGGATTTAAACATGACCTACACCAATATTTATATTGGCAAAATCTAGAGTGAGTATATCAAAATTTATACGCAGGTATATAACACTTTGGGTCAATACAACAATTTCTTTGGCAATTATATTTTTTGAGCACACAATTTTTATCGATCGCTCAACAGCTGCTATCAATTAGTGTCTTTCCATTATACATACACGGATGAAATCAGAAATAATTTCCGAAGAAACTTTTAATCTTCCCGAAAGTAACACGCGAAATTATAATCATAATTCTCAGAATAAAAAAAGAGAAATCAAAAAGAAAAAACAAGACGACCTCATTAATAATACTAGCGAACGATATTTATCCCAGTCGCAATTAATTTTTGAGCTCAGGATGATAAAATTTTTTCACAAATCGTTGTGACGTTCTTTGTTTTCAGTTGTATTTTTTGGTTTCATTTTTTTTTTGCATTACCTGGCGGAATCTTGCCGGCCGACGCCTCCGATGCTACTGCTTTGAGTGCTGACCCTAATGAGCGTGATATTTCTCGGCATGCTAGGAACGGTGTGGATTTTTTGTGCCAAAAATGGCGATTCCGCTCTCGGTTGATTCTCTTCATGTTCTAGCGCCTCCGCGTCTCTCTCCTCTTCCTCTTCGATCGTTCCTGGTAATCGAAATAGTTTTTGCGGCTCCTCCATCTCGCTGGCTGCTGGACGCATGTAACTTCCGGTCGACGAATTATAACGTTTATCACCAAAATATCGGTAAGTCCATTTTCTTTTTTTTTCTGATTAATTTCTTGAGGTCATATTTCGAATAGAATTTAAAAAAATAACTTGATTATCCCCGGTTTTTATCGGAGTATGGTGTATATATATTATATAAATATGACGATCGTTCATTGGATAAGTTTAAAGGAACTCTGTCTTTGGTGGATGCATTTTGTATCGTTAGATTACGTGCTAATTAATTTTTCGATATAAATATCAACCGCAGGTGATTTTTGTTAGGAAAGTTCGTTAGCCTCTGATGGCACGGAGTTCATTTTGATTCCTGCGTGATTTTTCAACCTGTTTTATTGTTCTTAGAATTATTACAGCACTCCGGAAAAATTAAATCTTAACAATATCGATGCAGAACGTCTCTTCTTGCTCGCGCATCGAAATCACTTGTTCCTTACGATTCGCGCGTGTAAGCGCCGATCGATCGATCGGATCGGAGGACCTAAATTGTGAATATCTGACCGGTGCAACGGTTCTTTTTGGCACTGATTTAATTGAAATCACTGATTTCCAGCAACAATATTCATTCAAACTCTCCTATTGGACGATGCTCCGAAACTACGACGGTATATAAGAGCACACCGATCGATTAACGGTTAGATTTCCTCGGTACGCGAAACCGGTCTGAAGAATCGCAGTGTTTAAATATAGAAACCTCCTCGTTATGTACAGTCCCGGTTACGTATCTCAGAGAATTCCCGTGTCACTGGCTCCTTCAAATCTACCTGCGATTCGATCCAACGATTCGTATCATATGCATATGCGCATACCGATCATTGGAGGATCGTTGACATTATGTCCTTTTTTCGTTTTGTTTGATTTTGCTTTCATATGCAGAAATTAGGACATTGAATTTCGTTGTAATATTCGTTGCGGTTCTGCAAAAAACAAAAAATAAAGAAAATAAAATGAAAAGTTACCCCGATTATGTATTTGGTATTTAATTTTCTGATTTTCTGCACGATGCGATTGTACATGTTGGATATACCGAACGAAGTACCATTTTCATTTATTTGACCGAGCAAAACTAAAAAAAAAAATGATTAAACGAATGGCCGATAAGCAAACAGAGTTGTGAGAGTCGACGACGTGTGAATATTTATACCCCAAGTTCACGTGCACTTGTTGAATTTTTTGATTTTTCGTCACGCTACGTTTCCCGCGCTATCATTTCGCTCGGACACGCGGACCCGTGTGCTCGCAGATGCGCTACTGCTGCGGGATTGTGGCCAACAAATGCCATGGCGTTTGACTTTTATGGCGGGGGAATATCGCGTATATTATGTATATATACCTACGTACTATAGAATGCCATTTCCGCCAGTACCTACCTACACGTATACATAATCACGTATAAAATAGGTGTAACTACCACTCTGGTATACCATGAATACTCTCACGGAAGAATCGTTTATACTTACTATGTTTTCTTGAATTTTATGATTACAATTTTAGACCGTTTGCTGAATTCATGAAAATTTAAACGAACGAAACAAAAGCAGCACGATGGGATCGGTAATAGAAGCCCCGCATACATGCATTTGGGTTGAATCAACGGCTCTGATTATTAATATAGTCTAATTTGCTCTCGGCGGTTGATTTTCTAGTTATGAAAGTTTACCTTTACCTTGGCCCAAAAAAGGGCTCAGGTGATTATAGAAAGACGTATCGAATATCTGCTGACAACAGTTCTTTGGTTTCCAGAACACGAAAACTCGGATCGATACAGATTTAAAATTGATATAATTTTTCAACTCTAGAAACATTCAGGTATAGATCTTGACAGATGCGATTGAAATTTTGGAAATTCGCATTCTCCCGGCACCCTTGTAAAGCTTGCAGCCCGGTATAATCGAAAATTTCTCGTGTAAAAATGCAGGATGGTAAATTATATTTTACATACGCGCAGGTAGGTGGCATCATACCTAGATTAGAAAGGAATGATGATGGCCCATTCACACTGCCACTGACATGAGTCTGCACATGTACATAGTTATATGGGCATGTATTGACAAGTATGTAGAAAAAGTATGTATGTATATAGAATATTATAAATGCTGACGGGAAACGTGGAGATCCGCAAGGTTGTCAGTTTGTAATTTCAGTAATTTAATCGGAATTTAAAAAAAAAAAAAAATTGAATAAAACAGACGATAGGAGTAAACCATCATTTCCGGATTAGTTAAACAGTTAAGTAGATAACTGCAGAAGTAACTGGCTAAAGTATTAAATAATACTTGGACATTAATTAAAAGGATCAGAGTTGTTGAATACCTAGATACGTATGCAAATCGGACGATGCAATTCGATCGAAGAAGCTGTACGTAATCTTTATGAGATGATATAAATTTAATCCAACTTTACCGGCACATTTTAATCGCTGGATCTTATTCCGTGAATACGCGTGATAATCGCAAAAATGATGAAATTTACACACAAAACGATCTCTGTAAGAATCGCACGTGGCATCTTCTAAAACCCCTTCCAATCACACGTCACTTTTGTAACTCCAATGCGAAAAACAAACTTCATTTAAATCGCACGTAAAAATTTGTTAATTAACAGTATTTCGTAGAATGTCGTTTAATCCGTAGAATCCAAAGTTCTTGCAGTATTCAAATTTTAAATTTTACCGCCATATGATTATAAATTGTCACCCACGCGTAACCACACGGCGTTTTGTCAACGAGTATAAGAACGACGATAAAGATGTAGCCGGTATACGGATCTAATTTCGAAACGTCAACCGTCTTTGTAACTTCGTTTGAATTTCATAGTTCAAAAAGTGTCGAACTTTGAAATTTCGTTATTCTTTTAGGTACTAAACTACGGTTAAAACTTAGGAGAACGAGATACGAGAATCGCGAGGCAAGATGGTGGCTCAGGTTTCAACTGCCGCATTGCTTTGGCTCCGATCTACACAAAGAAACCAGCTCGATGTCACTAACGATCACTAATACTAATCAACAAAAGTGATCGTACGTACGTACTTACTACATCGTCGCCGAAGTGACGTCACCGGCCCACACTCGCTCTCGTATAACCCCTTCTCTCAACTCCTTTTAGTCAACGGGGCCTTTTCTCTGTATAAGTGAACAATGTATTCTTCATTTTAACCCAACAAGTAAAACGTTGGGCAGCTAGCAACCACACCGGCATAAAATTTTGATCCGTAATAATGAGACGGAGAGAATTTTATCCCTCTCAAAAGATCGATAGGAATTTTTCAGTTCCTCTTTTCTCGTTATTTTTAAAAGCCAAGCCATGACCGTGACCAGAAGCGGTTTAAATTCATTAAAACTTCTAGTTAAGACAGATTAGAACGAGGAGAGAATTACTCAACGACTGCACCGACCAGCACCCACATCCGTCTAAGTTTGTCTTTTTTCGTTTTTTTCCATTTTTCATTCTTTTTCCTTTCTCACGTAATAGTGGCACTATAGAAGACTGAAACTTACAAAATTATTATCTTCCGGTGTTCACGGGCTATTCGAATTTTTGTCGCGAATCAGAATTTCGGAGGTAAATCAGGAAAAATTTATCTTAAATCGTTCAGATTCGTTTCCAATACCTATCGATGAATTTTTCAATCCGATCGTTCAGACTATGCTATTTGTCGACTGTTGCAACACGCCACTGGTTTTTAAGTCTATTAGCACCATAGGTATATTTTAAAACCTTGATCGTTGCAGTAACGTAAAGTTTCTTTCGTCGTCGCTGTGGAGGGAGAGAGCTCGATACCCCCCTCAGGCATAATTTGTGTATAGATAATTACGTGGACACAAATTAATTGCCTTAATTTTTTGAATTACAATTTTAGTTTACGTTAATTCTTTCCTGCTTCTTAATTCCGTTACACACGTCTCTTTATATGTATAAACGAGCTCACCACATTTCAGATGTATTGTAACAGGAAAAAGTTTTATATTATTTTATTTGTAAAACGTAAAAGATTTGGTTTTAAAAACCAATTACAGTTCCATTACATTTGTTTGGTTACCAAACACGAATCGATCGTTACAAGTTATCTAATTTCTATGTTTGGCACGTCCTCGTATTGAACGAATCCATAGGAATTTATAATAAAAGTGCAACGTCTTTTTACTACCTGGAAGTTGGGTAGTTATGAAACTGCTGAATATTTCTGAGTTCTCTGATTTTCTTCAAGTCATATTCGAATTCTTTCTGCGCACATCAACGAGAGAATGACTTAATTGCACGGATAAATCGAGAAATCATGGCCTGCGAAATGCGTCATCTGGCCGTCGGTATATTTATCGGTTAAATCAAACAATCAGAAATAATAAGCTAACTAACATAAGAGAATTGCTGGTGACGTGATCGAAAAAAAAAGAAAGAGCTGAGCTCGGGTTATCGTCGGTAGCATTATCGACACGAGTAATTCATGAAAGTATAGGAATGTGCCGATGCATACGGTAAACGTGTATCTTAATCGCACCGTGTAAGAAGTTAGTATTTTTTCAGAGGGACGTCAACTCATTTCTTATGCAGAATTTCATGTGATTCGATAATCATATACAATATGGCGCCCACTCTCTGAGTATAAAAGTAGAATCAAGTTTATTCATATTCCCATTTGCTCATCGCCCAACTATCAACACTTAGGAATTTTTTTGACTCTCTTTTGCTCTTTTTTTTGTCACCTGATGATTGCAGTGATCTTTGAGATGTCGCTTTATACCTTTGAAATAATAAGAGGGTTGATCCCAAGTCATCCGACGAGGTCGTCCGGGTCGATTTTTCACGGTTTATGTATAAAACCAACTAACCTGCCCACCTACTTTCGACCACGTCAGTAGTGTAACTAAAGACGTTTCGGATTGCGTACATCCAGACAATGTCTCGTCTAGAATGACCCCCTCACTACAAAAGATGTCCCGCAACTATAATATCATTGCGGAATTGCGACCGACGACGTTGTCCTCGGTCTAATTTACCGATACGCTCATAACTGCGACAATCTACCGTCATTATACGGACAAAATCATTAGAAATTTATATTCGATCGAGGTGTAATTTATCGCTTTGCTGCAGATCGGTAGAAGTCGCGATTATACGCGATTATTGACGACGATGATGATGGCGCAGCAAAATACACCTCGACATTTTATACCGTTCTATTGTGTTCGTAGTCTAAGTTCGTATTCGTTTTTTGTATCACGTCTCGAAAGTACGTTCCAAGTATTGTGAACCTCTGACTTCATTTGACACGACAATCACGATTCACAGGATAACCACCGCGTCTAGATTGCAGCAAGCTTGGTTTCATCGACACTAACTTGGCTGCGAAATTATTGTTGTCAAAAAAGTTTCTCCCAATAGAAAAAAAAGTTATTACTTCAAAAGACAGTGATTCGGAATAGGTGATGATACTTGGTAGAATCAATCTCGATGACGCAATGGTAAAACTTTTTTCTTCGACAGATAAAAGGCATGACTCTGTCGTACACGCGTATATCGAGCCGTTCATGATGGTCGTTCAGCGATAAAAGCAAATAATTACGCATAGGCTTTGACATATGGATATAATATATTGAGGGAGAGAGGCGTCTAGTCAGTCGGTGGGCAGGATGAGTTTAGTGGCGGGAAGTGCCCTCGTTATCACGCCAGTCAATTGTTTAATCTCAGTGTTCCCCCTACTCTTAAAAACCTCCGGCGGTATTCCATCCACTTGTGTGAACCAGCATATAACCGACATTACACCACGCGAACTCGAACGAATAAACGGACGATCAAGTTTCTCGAGCAAGCTAGTCTGCGGAATATCCTGCCCTCGTCCTTACGCGTGAATCTGCCGTTGCTAAAGTCAAAACAATCACCAGGTCTTTGCTCCCTTGAGAATTATCATTATATTTAAACTCATTCTATAATCGCGGCATTATAATAACCACCAGCGATTAGATAACTCCGCTTAAGGTACCTATGCGCACAGATATACAAGGAGGGAACAAAGAAGAAAAAAGAAGGGATCAAAATTTTAGACAACCGGAAGCGGATGTAGTAGCAGCAGAAGCGGCAAGCCGAACTTCTAGGAAGTTTGACCGCCTCGATGATCCAAGAATTTATCTAGTACCCTCTGGTATATTACGACCGAATAGCTTCCGACGTATCCTATGTATGGGGGCGGAAATAGCGACCTAGGAATAACAGAGCGCCTCCGACAAGGTTATATCGCAGGAAGAACTATATCTACTGCGTTTGTCATTACTACGAAATAAGCAACGAGGATCATCAGCCTAAGTTCATGCTGTGCGCTCCACCTTGTCGCAAGTCACGAAGCCTTTATGTTTCAATTAAGATCGCGTTGCTGCACGGATTGTTCAACTCGAATGACAATTTTAAATTGTCCTATTGAACAGCGGGGAATCAGCAGAGCTCTAATTCCACTGCAATTCCGACTCGTCGGTAACGCGGACTAGTAAATGTCGGGATTATGTAACGGATCCCAAGCAATATTTACATGCTAACCGTTTAATTCTCAACAATGAAATGGAATGAAATAAGAATATTTAAAAAAAAAAATACAAAAACTCACCTCTACACTTGCTCCTCTGGGGTGCCGTGTTGCGGTTGAAGATTATTCGGCTTCTTGTTTCCCTCGGGACGCTCTTGTATCAAAGGTGGCCTTCTTTCTGTGTTATGAGGTGGCAAAATGCTGATCACATTTCCTAATTCAACCTGCGTCCGCCTCTCCCGAGATTCCGTGACCAGGTCAGGGGTAATTTTTATGGGTTCGTCGTCGTTGAGCACAAAACTCGTCTTCTTCGGAACACCGTGATGATGATCCTGTTTAGATTTATGACCATCGCTTAGACTCGTCTTCCGCGGCTGTGCTTTCGAATCACTTGGTTCGTGCGTACGTTCGGGAGAATCGTGCAAACGCATATGCCTGAAAATATAAGAAAAAAAATTTGTCGATCGCTAATAAAATTAATCCACCTCCAAACATTCCCTACCGCACCTGGAATCAATGGTGGATCTGGAAGGCGATTTCTTCATAGCACCGCAGTGCGAGTGACTTTGACCATCGATGGTTGTTCTCGAAGCTGATCTTCTCACGCCGTCGCTTTTTCTAGACTCTAAGGTGGCCCTCGATCCCTCCCTCTGCATCTTTCTGTCCTCTTTACCAGGAACACTGTACTTACGGTTTTTTCTTAAGCTGGCGTTTATATCCTCGAGTACGCGGTTGTAGTCCTGCTGATTTTTCAGATCCTCAACGGTGAAGTTTGACGAGCAGAAGCTCGGGTTTCTTCGGAAACCCTCCGGGTCCATGAACTGCAAATGGCGGTCGATATTTCGATCTTTAAAAGGTGAATGATCTGCACTGACGATATACGCAGCGTCATCGACCACCTACTCACCTCATCCTGGGTATAAAAACTAGCCAATCTTTGATTCGTCGTTATTATCCCCTCGTACTCAACGCTACCTTGACGCGGAGAGTCATCGGGGCCCGTAACTGTTACTGGAATGGGCGTCGGCGGTATCTGAGGCATTTGCATCTGTAAACCACCCGTTGAAGATGCCAAACTCGAGCCGGAACTCGTCGCCAAAGAACTGCTGGAGTCGTCCCTGATCCCAGAAAAAATGGCGGAACTTGTCCTCTCTGAAATTTTCGTTACAGAAGCAAAGATTTTCATCCCAGCAAAAAACTCGGATTTATTATTTTACCTTCGCAAAATCATAAAAAAGCATTCGGGAATTTACGCTCGTTTTCATGATACGCCAACGTTTAATTTTCCGCGATTCATACACGATATGATATCACTTGACTGCATGACATGAGTTGTGTCGCGTGCTGCTGTAGTGTCACCACAGATTTAATTAAGTCGAATTGCTTTCAATTGGGGTTAATTACATTTCACCGCCCATTTCGTGATGCCTATATACCATCCTTTTTTCCGCAGCTACTGCAACTTCAACGTCATCCTAATTTTCAGCAAGGAAGATTTTTCTTTTAATTTTGAAAATTTACTTGAAATTTTTTTTTTTTTTTTTTCGTTTTATACACGTCCAATAACTATGGCTTACTATAAATCGTCTTGATTATTTCATAACTCCTCTACGAAATTTCCAAATCGCTACGATGACCAAAAATTCAAGGTGATTGAAAAAAAGTTGAATAAATAAATTAATAATAATATTAAAGACAAAAAAAAAAACCATCAATGAACGAACCCCTTCAACCTGAATTGCCTACACGTAAGTTAAGTTGCATATTTCTAGGCGGCAACAATTGATGATTTACCTTCTTTTGAACGATGAAGTGCTCGGAGTTGATCGAGTTGAGCAGCGGAGCACAGTGGCGTATCAACTTCGTAGGTATTGTTGAAAAGTGTGTAGTTGACTTCGTACTCGCTGCTCTCTTTTCTGAATGTAATGATATGTTCGAACCTGTGTCCCCAGAGTATTTCAGATGGTAGGTAAGAACTTCTCGCCTGCGTCGTCATTCCCGTGGATTCGATAACTCCTATAAATGAAAATAAGAAAAATGAAGACGATTTTTCAGCAGTCATACCGTTGCGTTAGCCTGAAGAAGGGGCAAAAGTACAAACCTTCCAATATGACTACTATCTCAAATCTTTCCCTCAGCATGTCGCTAGCGGATAGGTTGTAGAGTGGTGATCTGGAGTCGATTTTGTGTACGATTGTAGTCGGCCATATGAAAAATATTTTGTCCTCTTCACCGTCACCGCCGACTTTCAACTCCGTTTGAAAAAATGGCAATAATTCTCCTTCCCGAGTCACCTGAAACGTTCCTTGAGGTTACGAGATGGTTAATAAAATTTATAATTTGAGTGAATTATGATAAGAGATGATCCTTTGCACGTCTCATAACCCACCTTTCTCTTAATCAACTGTGCTCTAACGTGAGCTTCGATTATATGCGATTTCCTCATGTCTCCGACCCGGAACATCAAACAAGGCTGACTATCTCGTTGGCATATAACGGCATTCCTCGAAAAAAGTAAAGTCTGAGTTCGCTTTTTTGGTCGAGATAATTTTGCAAAAACTATGCCAACCATAAACGCTTGAATCATGACGCCGGTCATCGACTGAATGCACATAACGAATATCGCCTCTGGGCATTCTTCGGTCGTGTGTTTTGACCCGTACCTGAAAAGGTTCGTTGATTTTTTATCGGTCAATTTCAGCGATCGAGCAGAGATTTTATTCATCTATTTACTCACCCAATCGTGTGTTGTGTTTCTACCGAAAATAGAAAGCAGCTTGTAAAGCTATGAATGTCTCGTACACAGGGGGTAAATGTGACGTTTGGATTTTCAAAATTTCCACGATTTAAATCACCGTGACTGTAAACGATCAACCACCAGACCATTGCAAATCCGAGCCAAGAGAGTAGGAAATTAAGAGCGAATACCAGAAGAGTCCAACGCCACTGTGCGTCGACAAGGGTCGTAAAAATGTCCTGAAAAAGTAAACGGGGAGTAAAAAGTGACGATTTAATGGAATCGCGTGCAAAACGATTAAATTGAACAAATTCGCATCTGGCTTTGAACTATAATTATATTTATTAATATAACGACACGATTTATTTACCTGCAGGTATCTTCTGCGCCTTTTGGCTACGTTTCCTTGAACGACGTTGCAGTCGCCGTGTTTGAATACAACCCTTTTCCGAACCCTTCGCGTGCTGAATCTGGTCTGCCGATACCTGCCAAACGAGAAATAATAATAAAAATAATTTCATCATCCCAATTATGCATACAGTGAAAACGATCGGCGCGAGAAATTCGTTTCATATTATTTTAGATTACGTACAAATTCGACGCGTTCAAATTTTTGTGATCGTATAAAAAAAACTCACTGACGTAATTGTATACGTTTGAGCATAAAAGTTTTTTTAGTTTTCACATTTTTATTTACGTTCTTCTTTTTCGTTTTTTTTTTTATCATTTCCAACCCTAGGTCAGTAATGGGTAAATATTTGCAAACGAAATCGTGAGCGTAAACAAAATTTCTACCGCTGTGCATCTACATACATACGACTATTGATTTAAATACCATTTGGCGATATTATCTAAATATTATTTCTGAAAATATAATCATCACACTTTAAATCGTATAACGGCCTTCCGTCCTTCTATGTTCCTCGCACGGGGTAATTCTATTTCGAGCTACAGACTTTGGTGAAAATACATGGTATATAGGTATGTATACTGTATATAATATCTAACGATAATATATGTGTACGAATATTCCGGAACTTCTAGTCTCTCATTAAAATTAGGCGGGCCCAGTTAGTTACAAAACGTTATATCGGATCTCGCGGTTCCGAAATTTTCGATTGAATTTTCGACAGAAATGCAGCGCGTCGCGACTCATTGATTCAAGTACTGTAAAGGGGGAAAAAGAACCTGCGAAATGTGCGAAATCCGACGAAATTGTAAATTGGATGGTTTCCTTAAATCGGTCTAGAAGATGTAACGTGAAATTCAAGCGATGTAGGTTGATATAAATTATTAGCAGGAATTAAATTTGGAGTAATGTGACCTCCGACGTTTCCGTATTTCGGGAAGAGAGTTATTAGCTACAAGCAACAACTATAATCAACGTTTTGTCGGTTGAAAACTGTGCCAAGATGTACCCGCCGATGCAAAATCCAAGGTTTCTCTACGTCTCGTCTCGTCTCTGAACTTTGAAGTATATAACCGCCCTTGAAAATTATAGTTATACAGTCGCAGACGACAAGAAGTGCACATGCATATATATTCACATGTAATCACTGCTATAGTCCGAACACACGATATAACGATCATAAATCCACGAGGCATACCTATTTACACGTGGTAAAATATTCTCTATCCGCAATTCTCAACGAATTTCCCTACAGATCACAATTTAAATAATGAGGCGTACTGCCGGTACGACTCCTAGAATTCTCTTTCCCGGAATGTAGCCGAACTCAATTCTACCGCAGCTCTACATGCATATCGTATATGATATATCGATAATTCAAGCGGCGATTACAAAACTGAGCTGATAAAATCTGCATCAAGATAAAAAAACACGGAAGGACACGAACACGAGATGCTATGGAGTTTAGCTAGCGACTTATAATTTGCTCATATGTTTTTTTGCACCGCAAAGATCATTTTTTAATTTCTCTCCTATTGTGCAGTATTACCTATTATGGTAGGATCCGTCAGCTGCAGGCGTTGGATCTGCAGATTGTGTAATGATTTCAGCTCGGGTTTTTGTTCCTGGTTTTGATTGATTAAAAAGTGTTGAGCTAATATTGGCGCTGATCGCTCTGACGCGGTCTAATGTTAGTCAAAGTTTCGTAACGTATATTACGACGCTCTCTGATACGCGATCACGATCTTGAAGAACGTTTGCCGCACGGGCTCCGGATGCTCGCTAGTAATTTTAGGTATAGATTAATGTGCGTTTGATACACCGGATAAAAGACTTTTGCATGTGTGGTAGGAAATGTTCCTATAATTTCAGCGGAAAAATAATAGCCTTTTTTTTGACTCTGTACGATAAGAATCGTGGTGAGATCCAAACTTTAAGATCTAATATTTTGTTATAACGAATAGCATGACAGGTGAATTTTAAAGCCGAATATTTTACCACGTTCGTACAAGAATAGCTGCTCATTCTCGAGTACTTTGAAAAATAATATAGATCTGCACGATCGTCGGAGCAGTGTTTGTTCAAATTTAGGGTACGAGATGATTCGGCGTATTTCAACAACTTGAGAGTCACTTATTCTTTCAATTGTTTAGAGATTCTAAAAATAAAATCCGCAAGCGTTAGGTTACGACGAAAAACAATCGAGATATTTCAATTTTTCTGCTCCGAATAGCGAAAAATGGGCAATAACTCGACTACTAGACCAATTTGATCAGCAGATTCGGATTCCTGGGCTCAGAATTAGAATACATAAAAAAAAAGATACTTCGAGTTTTAACACCGAAATTTCGGTGGAACGGTTGGTTTTCCTTTGCAGAGTTTCGACCTTTGAATATCATAGTTACGAATTTCGCGTTCTTCGGAATTCTACAGCGGCGTTAACATTCCAAACATGAAATTCCTTACGGATATCGCATGTTCTATGTAATATAGTTTACTATTATCCAGATGCTGCAGATATTATAGCAATAATATTGGCGCCAAGAGCAGCCAACAAAGTTTTTGCATTGCATGCATGTGGCGATGCCCGGAAGTGGCACTCATTGTATTTCTACGAGGTATCACCAACGAATTCGTCTCCTAAGAATTAACGCAAGTTTCATTGTACCAATGTGAGTTTTACATATAGAACAAAAATAATTCGTTTCAAGTAGAAGCCGCGCGCAAAAAAAGAGAAAAATCCCGTGCAGGTGGCTCTTCTTCGCATCTTTTCTAAGATGAATAAATTGTGAAGAAAAAGTATCGATGGTCCTAAAATTTTGCAGTTCTTTTTTCCTTGTGTAACAACTGTGGGTATACGGCCACATTTTTGTAGTAGCCTTAAATAAAAGGTGGGCAAAGAAAAATATGCCCGTTTTGAAGCGTGAATTAAATTTGATCATGTATAAGATATCACGGAAGTACGAAAATATATAGGAGGTCTCCAAGGCATTTTACTATATTATTTCGCGGCTCGTAAATTACATGATTATATATATTCACAAATAATAGTTGATTAAACGCGTTTAGTTAGAGTCAATTAACCGCACGGTATGAGAGATCGTTGATATTACTATACGTATTGCCAATTGAAAATAAATCCTTGGCGTAGATTAGCGATATACATAAATAAGTGTGCGGTGATTAACATTGATCAATTGAAGTCATATAAGAAAGCGTACGTACCGGGTATATACGTGCATGATGTGAATGCAATATCCATGCATATACTACATACGACCTATCATAATATACGGAAAAGGAGCAATAATTATGAACAATTTTTCTCACACTATAAACGTATACGAATATAATAATAACGCGCTGGCGTTTGAGAATATATAGAAGCACGTTATTGTTGGCAGAACTCGTAAACAATTTACGCTTTGACGGTAGTACAGGATAAATATAGATCACATATCTACAGAGCTTTATTTCTTGACAAGGCTGTATGCAAATATTACGTTTTCTTAGTAGGTATAAATCGAAGTTGAGCGAAGTTGCACAATTTTCTTCATTTACGCGTACAGTTTTCATCCATGGAAAGAAACAAAAACTACTGGAATCGGTCTATCTACTGATTTGATTTTTTACGACAACTAATTGTCAAACGATGAAACATTTTTTATCGAAGGAGCAGCTAACTTTATTTTGCTCAAATAACAGGTTATGACCTAGCCCTCTGAAACCCTCCTTAACGTTTTTAAACTTATCAAAATTCTGAATTATGAAAAGATTCATTCTCTTCGTTCGAATTTTAGAGAACGTATGTATTCCCTTCGAAATTACAGAACCCTCTGCATGTAATGTGATTTGAATGGGGGATTTTCCGTACTTGTGAAATTCCTCGCGCCATGCAGCTTCTCCAGACGAAGTCGCTTTGAAGACGAGCATGGAAACCTGAGATATCGCTCTCCTCAGCCCGGAGAGGGCGATATTGTCTCCGAGATGACTCCGACCCCCAGGAATGGCACCTGGCGTGTCGCTCACCATATTGTTGACGCGGCAAGATTCAATCGAATTTTTATTTTTAAATCGATACACCGATTTCACTAGAGCGTTCACACCAAAAGTATTGATAATAACGATACTGCACGTAGAACCTACGTATCACCTGCATCAAACACCGAAACCACCATAGTAATTATTTTATAAGTTATGAATAAAAAACGATAACCATTATCATCGTTATTACTCATCATTCTACTTTTCGAACACTTGAACATTTTCACTTGTGAAGTAAAAAATTGTTAGAGCATTTTTTTTAACACTCATAAACTGTTAAGAGATTCGAGAAAAGATCTTCGTGACAAGGCACCGGATGCGTTGTCCAGCATTGCGTTCTTTTTTCACTCGACTAATTTTTATTTCGCTTTCAGAAACTGCAAGGCGAACTTGTTTATATGTACATTAGTTATAATCAATTTTAGTATTACATTCGTGAGTATTCAGTTAGTCGGTTTTCAACACGAGCTTTTGCCCGCAAACTTTCTATACGCGATTGGTAATGGCGGTCGACGTTTTGGCTAAATTTAGCATTCCTGCAACTTCGAACAAGATGGCTGTTTATGTGTGAATATGCAATATATATTCGGAAAGCGGTAATTCAATTGATACTATTTTGCACCGATAAATAATCAGCTTCTTCTTGGTCATCGTCATCCTTCGGGAGTTGTTATAACCAGATGTCACACCGTGTCCAGAGCCACAGAAAAATCCAAACCAAACGCTTGCACCACATTCGGCACGAACTATTAGATTTGCCGCACTTTACCGTGTTGCTATTATTTTTATCTTTAATATTATATCACTCGTCATAAGAATATAATTAATCGATTATTCGTTTCTATGACCTTCCACATCTACGGTGGTTGAACCTACAAAAATTATTACATCCACTGCAGACTGCGGTAATAGTTTTTATATTATTTATAAATCTTAAGTCAGTTACCTTCCACGGTGTAAAATTATCACCTTTTGATCGTTGATCCATCATTTTTCAAACCTCGTATCGATAAATCGTTTCTCTGTTTTTTCTCTGGCTTTCTCTGTCTGTATCGGCACACGTGCGCGAGTTCACACTTGTGAATGGTGCAACGTACGTGCTTCAAATACTTGGTAGTACTTTTCGAAGCTCTTCTATCCGCGTGAATAAGAACGTGGTATATAAAAAATAAGAGATACTTTTTACGGGTTTTCTTTTTTAAACAACTCAATCGCACAAACCGTTTCTCTATACGAATATCGTCACTATGCAGACGCCTCTGATCCTCGATGACGCAGCAGCACAGTTTTGACGTCGCTCTTCGTACGGTCGACTCTCGCGTACTACAACGCACTCTGACGAATATTTATTTTATTCGTATCGCAATTGTTTAAAAATAAGATGCTTCAGTTTTTTTACCTTCTGCTAGGAACTCCATTTGCATCGTGGTGATTATAAAGTCGATGCGGACGACTACGCGTAATTAACAACAGCAGCAACTGCGTCGACGATCTTGAAAATGATGAATTTTACGGGAATTATATATTAATATTAATATTATTGTTATTGTTCGTATATTTTAGTTACAAAAACTAAATTGAGATGTCCACACGACCGCTTATACGAAACGATCCACATCGGCCGCGTGAATCCTAAAAATAGACACTATATACAGGACTTTGCGTAAGATTTACGGAAATACGAAGCACTCATTTCAAATATGATAGAATATTTAAGTTTTTATAGTAACTATTCGATGACGCTAACGACAGGTTATTGTATATCTCCATAGATCTTCTTTTGTTCCATTATATCACGTATGTTCGCATGGAAGCTACTTTTACACTTATGTTATGGTATGCGGTATACAAAATTCTAAATTCTGGGATAATATGTAAGCTGTTGAAAATATAAAATGGTATATATTTATACCTCTGGAGTTCAGTCCGACACTTTTTAACGACTTTCATGCATGGTATTATGATTTAAAAATTAGCGAAAATTTCTTCGATTTTATCTCATCGAGCTCATGATCAAGACTGACATGACTGACTGCAGACTGTTCTAATTGGAAAGCCTTGCCTAGCCACAGCACCTCATATATCGCTTTTGGCGACGACCACGTATGGGTGCAGTGTAGATCGTTTTTTACAGACCAACCGTCGCCCGGTTGATCTTAACTTTTCGCTAGGGTCAGCCAAACCAGAAAGCTACCGTTCATGCTGCTGAACGTACAAAACAGAGATGACCATTGTTAACTATTCGGGTAAAATTTCTAGTCGTATCGCCTTGTCGCTTTCGGCGTCTGATGGAAACGATTGCATATAATAACGATTTTGATGTTTTGAAATTGTGCGATCGATTTCGTATATGCGGAATTTTTTGCCATCTATAAATAAAACTAACAAAATGAGAACCAGTATAAATAGTCGACCATATTTCCGTGTGTTCAGTCGCATTATTGCGCTCCAAATTTGTAGAGCTTCCCGATGCTATTTCAAGTTCCAAACTACCTTCCTATTACCGCACTATAAGCCCATCATTGTTCCATATTTAAAACAGCTGTTTGCATATCGCAGGTGAAAGAGTGTCTTCAAGGGTTATCGAAGAGGTGCCGCAAACCCAGTGCAACATATTATAAAACAAGTAGGTAATCAAAATGACGCAAAAGGCTGTCGGTAAGTCGAAGAAAACTAAATAAGAAAAAATAAAGCGTATTTGAATAGATCTTCCAATTTATTGTAGCTCCGAAAAATCCACGCCAGGAATATTGAGAAGACCGGATGTATCGTTTATATATCTTGAAAACGGTGACATCGTAAAGAGAACAAAAATTGTGAGTACAATTTGATATAGTCATAACCGAGGTCATAACGTAAACCGGTGTAACGAGGGGTAAAATTTCCAGCCGAATCGATTTTCTAACATCCGGGTTAACATTCGTCTATAATCGGTGGAAATTTCTCTATAAATATATTTTACTTTAATTACAGTTAAAGTATCCATAGGCGAACGAACCGGAAAACGGCGACTGAATTACTCACAAGGTGCAATATAAGTAGATATAAGAACTGTAGATCGCCGCATCCGTCATGACAAGGTATACATCCTATGGATTATGCAGTTTCCCACTTGTTTTCTATACATATACGTCTAACCCGTTCACATTCCTATAAACCGGCTTTCACATATTCAATCCCATCATTTATTTCTAAGAGACACGAAAAGTTTCAAACTGCATCTATATACTGCAGATATATAGGTATATATAGGTACATACAATTGGCAAATATACCCATATGTATAACTATCTCGAGGAAGACCAACCACGGTGACCCCGTGACCCTTAGCTTTAAAAATATATAGACAGATATAAATAGTATATATTTATCTGTATTATTATTATCATTATCATAGATAGAAAATCAATTTACTCAAGCGTAACTGTGTCTACAAATTTTTCAAAAGATTTCTTTCCTATCCAACGTTTCAATATAAGTGTATCAATTTATTCTCATGCATATAGTTGTACATATCCATGTGCAAATAACTTCAAGTACATCGTAAAGGGACGCCTCTGTTGCTCATCTGTTATACATATTGTAACACTTTTGCGAATGTAATGATATCCTTGTTTGCCGTGACACGAAACTTGCGATATGGTAATCCGTTATTTTTATACGCGTTCCCCTTCGCAATAATTATTATCTATTTTGTCGTCCTTTCGGGTGTTCCCTTCAGACGATACAATATTGAGATTATGCCATATGGCAGACGTAACATTTTAAAATATAGTCCTACCACACGAATACAGCTGGACGTCCTTTGATATTTGAGACACGAGCCAAGAATATTATCAGTTGTGCGATCGATAGCATCTCGGGCAACAATCTCATCCGCGTCAGTGTGAATTTGGCGAAATTTTACAAATTTTTTTTCAACTATCCAACGTCCAGATAGTCAGATTTGAAAAATAGGTAGTGATATAATGTTAAATTACCTTCCAAGTAATGGTCCATTTTCTCCTTTGAAGCTCATCCTGCTGAGAGCCCTTCTTTGGAAGTTCCCAATGACGCCATGCTTCTCCTTATCCGGTGGTACAATAACATTGAGTGGTTCTTCGTCGAGGACATCCTCGCATAATTTAACAGCAACGGCCGCTGCTGGGACTGAGGAATGAACGAGAAGTTCGCTCCAGGGTGTCGTAGTTGTCGAGGCATCGTCTTCCTCGGTGCAGAGTTTTCCCGGCTTTTTATTGTTCGTCGTCAACATCATTGATCTTCACCGGCTATTTCAGCTCCAGAATCCAATTCACCACTCACCGAAGATATCACTCGTATCGTCCCATTTCGAAGGTATTCCACGTTTATTTTTGAATATATCGACCCAGTAACGTTCATCATTTGTCGACGAGCGAAAAATTATTTTGCGATCGATAAACACATCGAAGAAAAAACTAAAACACAAACAAAAAATTAATAACATTAATAATAGACAAAGCGTGACTGTCGATTGTCTTCATTTCATAATTTCTTTATCGCGCTCTTCGTTACATGGGCACAGCGATAAAGTAGTTAGCCGACCGCATCGCTCGTTATTTAACAGTTCGTTTTTTATTCTTCTTTTTTTACCACAATCTGTCCTCATTGGTATAAAAATAGTTCAACACTAACGAATTAACTGCGAGGTGATAATTTTTTCAATTGATTTTACGTATACCAGAATTTATGAACGCGATTTTTGGAGCCGCTTCGCAGTAATCTCCACTCCGGATGGATTCAGGCCTACGACGATAGTGAACAAGCTATAGTTTATCGGCATCGAAAAAAATAAAAATTTCGATACGCTTTGGATTTAGTATCGAATCACCCATACATAGTATAATATGTGTGTGAAATATCTTCGCTCTCAGAGTATCACGAATGTTGGGCAGACAGCAGCTGCCTGTACTTTTATAATTCAGGGACAAATTAGCGGCTGCAAACTGGCGAGGTGGTTTTTTGATAAAGCCGGTGTTGAACTTTTTTCCCCCGTTTTCTGTTTGTTTGCGTAAAATATACGTACGAAGATTGTGATGTAAAAAAAAGATAGGCGAGATTAAAGGGAAATATTTTTTAATATGAAAATTGTTAACGCTCAATATTCATATCGGTACGCTAAGCTTTGCCGCGTCAGCTACTGGCGCAGATATATTGTACGCGGTTTATTAAAATAATATGTTATCAATATTTATAAACATTTTTCACATGTGGCCAACCAACCCGCTAGACGATATCGTTTGTATCAACTCGACCATTTGACACACGCGTAATCTGCTCGAAGGCTTATTTTATACAAACACATTTATTCTACATGTTTTGCGGTCATGACGAGTATATCTGCTTCTTTTTCTATTAAATTATAACTTCTACTTCCAGATACCACATGTATTTCCTTTCACTATGTCGTAAAATTTACTGGAAAATATTCGTCAAATCATTTTCTTTTCAAGAGCGAAAAAAACTGAAAACTTTCACGAAACTTTTTTCAGCCACATCTATTGGGTGTAAAATTTTCACTGACACTTTTTTCATGTTATATACTTCTTTTTTTTTCACTTATCGTTTGCACAAAGAGCACACATCGAATTTCATTTATTCAAAGAAATCAACCATCCACGTGCGGTGGTAGGCTTGACTAATCAGGTTCCCTTCGTTTGATTAATAATCGAAACAAAAGAATTGTCGAGTTATAATTTCTACGGAAAATTATTCGAAGATTTTTTTGGTACTACATTAAAATTTCCTCGAGGTTTATTCGTTAACAGTTTATCACTGAAGTCACTGACTTTCCTTGAGTATAAGGCGAATGATTTGCCGCTTTTAATATAACACAGAACGCAGCTGCGGTAGTAGGAGCGTCGCGACGCACGACGTCTAAATACTGAACCGGGGACTGATTGTGAGAAATCGCTTCGTCGTTAGAAACTTGCCTATATCCAGTGTATCGTATTTATCCAACGGATATGGTATGATATTTAAATTTATCTATGCCTGTTTGTTTTTGTTTTTTTTTTAATTTTTTTTTTTCAACTTTTTTCAATTTTTCTATAATAAATTAAAAATGAATTTCTTTCAATAGCGAAATATACGGTTGACTCCACAGCAGCAGACCGGGACCTGTCAGCGCGGCAACGACTTCTGAGATTGCGGCAGCATCGGCTTAAAGCGAAAATACACGCACCCACACAATCTCACACGCACATATCAGCGCCCACGCATACACGAGGCCAGTGCCTTGCCCCGATGCCACATGTACGTACATATGTATACTGGACCCGGCATAAATACGCGTGATATGGATATGTGTAAAATGCAGGACCGTCTCATTATTGTTAAAGCAAAACTCCGACTACACTTCGATTGATGAAAAACAAAAACAATTCCATTTTACAGCGATAAAAAATAATTTAATCATATCGCAGTCTGCGTGACAATCGGTTAATGGGAAACCGTTTTGATTTAACCATCGAAATTTTGCTTCCATGAAATAAATTTTGAACTCGATCTATTGATTGGATCTTTTTTTCATGCTTTTTGTTTATTTTTCACAGTCGAGAATCATCGTGCAGCGAAATCATCGTTGATTATTAGGACTTCTGATCCCCGTTCCTATTATGCAGGGCAGCGAATGATGTTATCGCGTATATCACGAAACTAGAAATAAAGAATAATATAGCATGCGAATAATATGTCTTTTGCTTTTTTCTATTTCTTCCAAGTAGCACCCCCTATCATGTTCGCAGCCACGGGGAAATGAATTGATTGTGACGGGTCTGCTAGTTTTTATATTAAAACTATAATGCGTGTGTATAGAAATATGTTTATAGGTATACGTGAATATTTATACAAGGCGTAACGTAAAAGCGAAGCAATGATGAGTGTCTATTAGACAGTAAATTGTGTAATTATGCTGAATGTTCGCATAAGAATGAATAATGCCTCGCATAGTCCAATGTTGTACTGATACTATGCGTTCTTATTATCAATTTAATAAAACGTTTATATAATATTATAAGTATGTAGATATATAATATGCATTGGTCATTCTACTGTGACAGACGTGCATCTACGTTTTCCTATTTTTACATGGAAATGAGAGCGTGCCTCGACTGCTTGCATTGCTCTTCCTTCAATGGGTTGAAAAAGTGTTACGGTTCGCGTATTAATTATTGAGTTATCGATACAAAAACGTTGGAATTCTTTTGCCGAGATTATTTTTTCCATGTAACATTTCGCGGTTGACCGCGTGTCGAATAGTATAAATTACCTGCGTATAATAGATTTATAATATAACGGATTATTTGAAAAAAAAAACTTTTTTGCTACTGCAGCGTGTGGATAATTACGTACTGATTATTTTCGCAGTTTGTGACATCGACGTTATCGGATATCATTTTTTTAATATTTTTATTTTGTACGTAAATTACATGTGTATTAGCACAAGTGTTGATTAATTATATATATATATACATATATGAATGTCATATGGGAATAATTATTGTATACGTTCATCGTGAGATTAAATATTGAGTTCGCTGATTCGGAATAAGTTTTTATACATAATATTCGTATGATGTTCAAATTACACGCGCAGTCGATGAAGAAGCGGCTTCAATTTCTGCTCCTATATATGCCGATAGCGTTTCTTATGGACACACCTTATATATAATACCAACGCACACCTTTGAGTGAAGTGTAATCAGGTATACATCGTATAAATTTCCATTCAACCTGTTCACGATGTAAGAATATTACGTCATAAGCGGCATTCCCTTATGCTGTTCTGCTTAATAATTGGGCTCCGCACGTCTCTGCCTTCTTTAATTGCATGTATGTAACCTACCTACATACGTATATTTACGTGTCTCGTTTATTTTTATATTTTTCTCATACAGACAGCCGATTTGACTTAAAATGTACGCACTAAATTTGTTAATTCTTCATACCGTACATTTAATACCAAGTTTAATTGTATTATTATAAGTCTTGACATTTCATCAGATCTATTATGTTGATCTTGCTTCCGGCGATTTTACGCATTCAAGCACATTTGAAGGTTTTAATTTATTCAATACGGTGTCAGGCAAAGTGTAATATTCAACGCTGCAGTTTACATTATACTCGAATTCGATAGGAATATTCATAAGCAATTTCATTTTTTCTGGTACTCTGATTATCTGCATTCGGATTTTGTGATGCACAACCGATTTCATTCATGATTCATATGGGCGGCTCGTATCGTTGATATCAAAGTTAATAAGGCTGTCAACGTTGATGTTGCATCGATTCGACCAACCGCATATTACAATCCAAAATGAATTCTTCATTTGAAAATTACATTCTTTACAATTATCGTCAGGTCACTTTTATTTTTCTAGGGAAACAGAACATTGTGAGTGAGGTCTAACGATAAGTAAAAATGAATGTACATATTTACGTACCTAACTGCCCTACTCAATGTGCATAAACTTGAAGAACCTTTCAAATTTCCTGCAATCGTTGTCGTGATGCTAAAAGTTGTAAGAATTTATTCAAATTTCGATTAGAATGTAAATTTGAATCAGAGAATTTGAATAATTGTCACTAAAGTTCGACGTACCAGTGCAGTTGTTAGCCCAAAAATGTTGTAAAACTGTGCTGATTCACCAGCTATGCACAGGAACAAATTCCCGTCGAACGTGACTATGTTAACAACGTCAACGCAACAGAATCTTTGATGGCGCGGTAAACAATAAAGAAACCCCGGAATCTCCAGGTGATTGTTGCTAATATTTTAAATTAAAGCTGGTTGTTGGTAGCGCCCCTAGTGTTTTTATCTGGAATTCTGTTTCTTTGGCCTGACGAGTCAGCCATCTACCAGGCCCGGTGGATTCGGCGCTTTGAATTTTCAGCTCATTCTGTGCCTCAGTCGTGAAAAGATGGACGGTGGCGGAGCTTATGGTGGTGGAAAGGCAGGAGCTCCTTTTGACCCTATTGCATTTGTTCAAAGGCCTCAGGTCATCCTAAGAGCACTATGTCTGGTAAGTCAACAATTCTCTCTCAACCGTATTAACCAATGTTCCCAATTGTATGTCATACAAACTATTACAAAGACGCTTAACTCCTGTCAGACATCGATTTTGACAGCAACTCCCCCACCCCTTGCAGCCCATTCTCCTCCTACCTCCTTGCCATCCTCCTACGATGGGGTTGCCCTATTGATTTTTCACGAATTAATGCGATACGCCCCATGAAATACTTCTTCATGAGGATACAGATCCTAATCTAGGCCAATTCTCGTTCGTTTATTAGGAGAAGAGTGGTTTATGCCATTCCGAAAAAGAATTTGCAATTTATCTTAATTATTTAACCACATCCTGAACATAAAGATTATTGAGTAAAAACCTTATCGGTTTGGCAATTTAACGGGATCGCAGTCTACCTACGTTTCTCTGATTTTCATTCGGGCATTCATGAAAGTCTTCATAAACTTTACAACAAAATACTGAACAAGTTAATAGTTTTACATAATCACAACTTTATCTTCTCTCAACTACTTTGTTCAGATTCGGAATTAACCATCTCAATTTCATTGAACAATCTTTACAATGTTGTATTTCATATTTTTATAATCATCAAACTTAGTATTTGCTGGAGTATTTTACCACTGACGGTGACCTCGCACATATCAGTGGGCCGAACACAGTTATTCATCTACATGCAAATCACTTGATCGAATTTGAACAGACCAACCATTATTCAGATCTTTTTATTTGAATAGGTTTTGAGGCATTGCAATGATATTTTATTAGAAAGAATGAGACACAGGTCTACTTTAATATACTATCTTCAGTGCAGATCAATGACTATGCATGTAGTTTGCATAAAATCTTATCCTTGTTATATTTTCATTTCTTAACTAGACACTGAGCCAATTCCGAGGTTAAAGTGGTTAGAGAATTAAAAAATGTGATCTAATAAAATCTTGATCTTGAGTATTAATCGTTTTTTAGCTGTTCGCGATAATAGTATTTGGATGCATAAGCAGCAAAGGTTACATTACGGCAGCAGCTGATGGAAAAGAAGTCTGCCTTTACAATGGAGACACAAATGCCTGCAATTATGGCGTTGGGATTGGAGTTCTCGCATTTTTGGGAAGTATTGGATTTCTTGCCGGGGAATACTTGTTTGAACAAATGTCATCTGTCAAGACACGCAAGCATTATGTTCTCTTAGATGTTGGGTAAGAATTACCTGCAAAATTTACATGATCTCTTTCATGTTAGACTGTAGAATGCGTTAATCAATTCTTAGTACCAACGAAACCATTTTTTTCCCACCATATTTCAACACCTATCTAAAAATTACCATCACCCGTATCGATCAGGAGTAATTAAATATCTGTCAATTTTGTTAATTGTACTGTAAAGAGTGCCATTTCATGCTCTTACATTATTCGATTCCAATGTTTTGCAGCATTTCCGGACTCTGGGCTTTTCTATATTTCGTTGGATTTTGTTACCTGGCCAATGCCTGGGGCAGTTCAGAATCTCCTGAAAACGGATATGGCGTAAACAATGTTCAAGCTGCCATCGCATTCTGCTTTTTCTCGATGTTTACATGGGTAAGCTGTGATCATATCTGTAATTAATTTGAGTTTTTAATTAAGTCAAAATACTTCGAAAATTTTCTGGGCTATAATTAGTGACTTAATCGTTGTTTTTTTTTTATTATCAATGTAGGGTGGATGTGCCTGGTTTGCGTTTCAAAGATTCAAGCAGGGAACCAAAGCAGCTTTTGCCCCAAGTTTTGAAGCGGATGCAGTTGGTGGAGCGGGCTATACGAGTTATCCGGATGCTACAGACGCAGCTTATCAAGAACCGCCATTCAATCAACAACAACAGCAGCAACGAGGTATGGGAGACTTCCAGGCACCTGCATATTAAAGTTATTTTATAAACTTTAAGAGTTGGCTATTAAACATGAAAGTCACTCGTGAAATCTTATAATCTCTTCGCCGATTGTAATTTTTCCGTTCATATCTTTCTAAATTCATCATACAGATCGTTGGAATATGAATTATTGTTCTGATATAATAGAAAAAGAAATTCTATCGCGTAATGTTGTTCTATAATTGTTCACGTTTTTTCATAATTTGGTAATATTAACAAATTCTATAAACCTCAAAGTGGACATAATGCGCAATTACATTAATAATTGCTATTTTCGATTATCATTGTATGTTAAAATGAACGATACATTGGTACTTGATGCTGTGTGCCTCTTCTGGAAAGAAAAAGTTAGTAATTTCCTGTAATGAAAAAATTTACTTGGAATGACGTAAACCACGCGTGGTGTCGCGATCCTTTTCAAACAAAGGCACGACAATGCTTTTTCTTAATAGCCTGCTCTGCTGAAGTGTAAGTATAATAGGATAAGTTTTCAAAGAGGGGGGTGGGAAGGGTTATTTGTTGATATGTGGTTCATTGTTGACCACTTGTACTTAATTTATTCTGCGCTAACCAATATAAAGAAATATTTAATATATATTAAGCCAATCATAAGGGCTAAGCGATACGACCATTTCTCGACTACAACAATAACTAAATAAACATTAACGAAGGTAAATGATATGTAACGATTAAATTAGTACATACTGGCTATATACTACAATATATTTTAATGTTGTGAAGTGTTCATAGTAACCACAACTTGCATTATTATGTATATTGTAAGAAAACTAGCGTCAAGGCGAAGTAACATTAGTTTTTTGCTTCAATAATATACAATATAGTGTGTCACGATTTGAGAATATTTCATTTATGCGGAATTTATCGTCGTAGGCACTAAGCTTGAGGCTTAAGAACTCTGCTGTTCCATGACCTTTGCACCAAATTTGGATTAATTTTCAACTGTTTCTTTCGAGACTTCATTTCTCACTGCTCTACAGCTATTACTCATGAAGTCAATGATGAATCTCATACAGATCAATGAATGATCTGTTAGCGTTTAATAACTTTTCGAAACGACGATATTATCCTCATTTTTGGTGTACCACTCTCAAATCTGTTGATATTTGAAAACATCACATAGCTTTAAATTCCTTGGCTACTTGAGTCGATAGATTTTATTTAGATGGAAATGATTTAATTGATAACCATATATTTCCAAGCATAGCGAAATGTGAAAAACTGTAGAATAACAGATATAATATTGAAATTAAGTATAGAACGTGTATTAGAAATAATATGATTAACAGTTATTATTAGTATTAATCGTCTTGCATTTGACGTAGTGTGTTGGGGGTGCTCGTGCGCAGTCAGTGTTTAGATGCAGCTCTAGTCAGACACGTTTTATTCAGACCAAAATCAAATTCCGTTAATTTCAGTCAGAAATTTACTCACATCATATTGTAGCCAGAGTGTTTGTTGAAACGAAATAAAATAATGTCAAGATGGTTTCTCAAGATGTGATAAATAATGAGAGATGAAACAATAGACTTTCAAGCAGCTGTTGGTCTATAAATCATATCTGATTTGTTGTTAATATTATAAAATACTGATAAACACAGTAAGGGTCTAGGAGTTCTTGTTAATTCAAATATGTACTACCTAAATTCATTGGTACCATTCAACGTACAGCAAGCATAGCATTTATATTGTTTTATATAGTATTTCGTTTCTAAATCATAAGTATATGGTTAAATCTAATTAGGGAAGCACGCGACCTGCCAAATTATTACCAAGTACATGAAGCAATACCAATGCGTGCACCTCACACAGTTTGTACAGAAAAAAGCTGAATGTATTCACTCTTTAATTCATTATTTCATTAATATACCCAACTATGTTTAGTTACGAAATTACGATATTGTGTACGTATTGTGTATGGAGACAACCCATATTATTCCGAAATGCAAATAAATGTTACCATCTATTGTGTTAATTCATTGTGCAGATATATTTCCTTGCTAATATTGTAGCGTGACCATAGGCTCTTAAGTAGACTCTGACATGATGTCTACGTTACAATCTTACGATAGATCGCATATTGTATTTGCTAAACGCTATGTAAACTATTAATATTTTCTAGGGATAGTAATGGGTTTTTATATTCTCAGAAATGAATTTAAGTCCTAATCAGTTCTGTGAAACAAGTTGAATGAAACTTTAATAATAATAATTTATTTACAAATTAATTTCTATGGTTTGAAGCTACCTTGATTCAGGGCCTCAATTTTCGACAACGTAACTCCAAGCTAAGGAACGCCTTCATATTTGGATCCTCTATTTTATCCAATATCATATTCTGTATATCGTCGTTACTGTTTTCCATCGTTTTGCTTAATTTTTCCGCATACTCTATCCAGACACAGTTCGCACAGCCAGACATACAGCATGTTGTGGGCTCGACTAAGTCTTCGGTATCAGCTTCTGTTATAGATTTATTATCTTCTTTTTTGTCATTTTTTTTCTCAATGTTGCTGCATATTTGATTATACATACTTCCAACGTTCTTATGCGTTTGTAGCAAGCAAGGATGTCGAACCAGACACCTCAGAGAAGATAAATTTGTCATATCGTCAGCTCTGGGTACAAGTGGATATTCAAATGTCGATCAGTTTTTACAGAGTCCACGTGACATTGACAGATGCTTGATAGTTCCGATTTTAGGATTTAATAAATTAACTTTTAATGTTATTCGTAAATGGAATCGGTTGCTTTCGAAAATCTTACTTGTACAACTGTTACGTGTTTTAAATTTTATTTCGGATAATCAGTGGGAGCCGTCACTACCATTCTGAAGTCAATAATGGACTGGTGATCACCAATGTCACTGAGAACTTTTCTAACCTTGACACAGTGTTTCCCAGTGAAAGAAAAAGCGTTGACTGAAGATTGGTAAAGACAGTCAGCCCTGGGTAAAGGTTTGACGCCACTAAGCGGGTTTGGCGAGTTTGGCGTCGAAACAGCCCCCTGATTTACCAGCCGAATCGGCCAGATTTCGGCAAGGCGTAGGCGAGATACTGGAGTGGTATGGCCGGTAAATTCGGTGTAGTCGATAAGTGCAGATACCACTTATGAAACGCTTATGACGCTAAACCTGCATACTCAATTTTCCTTGGTCTCGATTCGTTGTCACAAAGTACTTATCAACTTCTTCCAGATATTTGTAAATAACACCGACACACGAAAAAAGAAGTGGTCGGTACTTTCGACTAGATCCACTTAGTCTTATGATTTTCGGTGCGCGGAAACCGATTCTATTGGCCGTTTTGCCCCATCACCCTCCAGTTTTGAGTAAATTGCGAAAAATGCTAAAAATCGATGAAAATCGGGAAAAAATTGCAATTATTGAAGCGTAGAAATTTTTCGTGGACTTGTTTAAGTTTTTTCCTTGTGTATTCGATCCATAGAATGAGTATTCAGAGTTTGTTTTTCCTGTGCACCCCAAAAATTTCAAATAAATCGCGGAAAAATGGTAAAAATTGCTAAAAATCGCAAAAAATTGTAATTTCAAGAATAACAAAAATTTCTTAAGGTCGATTAGGTTGTTTCTTTTGGTTTTTCAAGCACAGAATAAAAATCCAGAATTCGTTTCGCCCGTGCATTCTGAAAATTTCAAACGAATTACGGAAAAATGGTAGAAATCGCCAAAAATTGAGTTATAGAAATAAAAAAAAATTAAATTGATTTAGATTACAGTGATTTTATTCAAATAGTTCTACGCTTACAGCGAAACCTTTTTTCTCAATGTAGTTTTTTTTCTGTCCCTGCTATCCTATCAACAAAAAACAAGGATATTTCATGAATCCCGATTGTTGGCCTAAAAGTAGTGCTGCAATCGTTGACTGAAGACGCTTATGGGACTCTTGTTCGCGCTGCAATGTCGATACAAGGTCTCGTAAGCTCGCACCCTCTCACTAGACGCGGCGGCGAGTCGTGAAAACTATTCACAAGTCACTCAAGACTTATTTAACTCTGCAATGCGTTTACCGAACAAGCATTGCATCTGCTCGCTCGCTCTACACTACCAACGTGTGTAGATGTGAGAATGGGTGAAGTCTCTGCGGTTTTATTTTTAGAAACTCAGCTAATATTTCCCTGTCAAATATGTAAGAAAATTGATCGAATTAGTTTTCAGAGCTAATATTAATCTCTTAGAAAAAAATACGCACTGCAATAATCATTTGGCGATGGAAAAAAAAACCCAACAAAATTAATCGAATTATTTTTCAGAGGTATTATACGTTGTATGAAAACGAACACGCGCCGCGATAATTATTTGGCGATGAACAAGAAAGAAATCGTAAGAAAATTGATCGAATCATTTTTCAAAGCTGATATCATTTTCTTCGAAGAAATTAGGCACCGCAATAATTATTTGGAGATGAAAAAAAAGACCGCGAGAAAATTAATCGAATCATTTTGTATGAAAAAAAATACGCGCCGCGATAATTATTTCACATCAGTTCCGTAACAACACGATCATAAGGCAAGTAGGATAAAGTAACTTGTTTTGTTTTCCAAGTCCGCAGAATTCGGAATCTGTTTTGAGTATAAATATCTCATAAATTGATCATGGAAGCAATTTAATTTTTTGTGAAAATCAACTTAAATGTGCAATCGAGTTGTAAATATGATTTTTAGAAAAATGCCTTCAATGAACAGGCTTGGG
The DNA here is from genome assembly GCA_963978495.1 of Athalia circularis. Lineage (NCBI taxonomy): Eukaryota > Metazoa > Arthropoda > Insecta > Hymenoptera > Athaliidae > Athalia > Athalia circularis. The sequence continues at coordinate 25,027,866 of OZ021702.1, read as the reverse complement.
ACAGTTGCTTAGTGTTGGGTTGTGGATTCTTGTTATACAAAGTTTTCAGCTCAACAATTCATTTATTTATTGTTCTTTTCTTTTATATCGTTTGCCATGAGTAATGACTGATGCAAGTATTTCTAAACGACTCAAAATTTGGCATCACAGCAATTTATGTTTATGATGAAAATGGGACATGCTCCCCAAGATGTTTTTTAGACTTCTTGACTGGAAGTGTATTGTTCCTTACTTTACGAAGTAATAATGCTGATATTAGGTAGCATTTTCGAAGTATACAATTTTTTAACGAAAATTATTATTGATTATTTGGAGGTAACTTTTTTTTATCATTGTAATTATGATTATGTTATCGATTATACTGAAAATGCCCATTATGTTTTCAAATTGGTAATTCAAGTAACCATAATAAAATAACGAAAAACAAACCTGCTACCTGTAGTACTTATTTCATTAAATTTCCTTTTATTACATGGAATATGTTGATATGGGGTCACGCTCTCAAAAAGTTGAGAATGATAACTTCATTCAGAGAAAAAGTTGGTAAGAAATGAGTCCAGTATGAATACCGTAGGTGCATGAACATAAATCGTCGCTATTGAAAGACTTCTGCCGATTTTAAATTTCGGAAAAGTACATAAATGGCTCGTTTTCTTTATACACTAAACAAATTTTAATTACTACAATATCTGTCAGTTGACACTAGTGACGCTGAGTAATAATTGTTCTTTAGTACTTTGTTTGTTCTCTATATCACCATTTGAATTAAGTGATAGCATAAATTAAACTGCAATCTCCATAAACCAAATCACTTTGATTGTGTAATTACTCAGAATGATATTAAACTCAATTATCAAAATTAAATTAACAAACAGTCTGGATGATATGTTGCATTGGGCAAAAAGTAGATTGGTATTGAAAAAATAATTGAGGCAGAACTAAACATTTTAAAAAAATCCAATTTGAAGGCTGCTGATATTCGTGATAAATTTTAAAACCGTTAGGTCGACAACGTCAATTATATACAATTTATAACTAACACAAAATAATAATAAGTTATGGCACAGCCATCCGTCATTCGTATTGAGCAGCAAAAACACATCAAATCTTCTTCTCAAACTTGGATAAAGCTTTATTACAAAACGCCCTCTTCATCATTAGATCTATCGACTCTGAGATCTTTCAACATAGGAAAATAGTTTTCCTTAGGAATCGGAATATGCCAATCTATGACATTATTCGTTCACTATGTCATCACGACCTCTGATTCGTTGCACCGCTCTCATATCTGGTGGGTATAGTATTGCTCTTCTGGCATGTCATGTCAATAACAATACATCCTCAAAGAATTGTACCATGTACATTTCTGTTGCTTCTTGAAGTGCCTGCAAAGCTTTGACTTGTATCCTATAAACATCATGAAAATTAGGTTTTCTGTATGAACATTATCTAAGTAAATAACTCAAAGTGCAATACAGCAAATAGCGATTAAATGTAAGCAACAGGTGAAAAATATTGAAACTGAGAGTGACGAATATTGTAATAAAAGCTAAGATTGCTTAGACATTAAAAGGGCTTTGAACAATCCCAAGTCGAATTCCTGCTTCTAAAGGGTTTTCTGATATTCTGATAATTTTTATCCCCTTACTCATGATCTTACGAATCGTTAATTGTCGTCCTTCGTTAGGCAGAAAATCAAACATTTCAATCATTAGTTCTATTCTATATTGAAACCATAATGGCGATAGATTTTAATACTTTATGTTGATACTTTGGATGCTCCATGAATTTGAAAAGTTATTGACATAGAGTGAGGTGTTAAAGTATCACTCATCAAAATTGAAGGGTCACCCCGAGATGGCTGGACCTACTCAGAGTGTACCTTTAATTTTTCTCAGTAATTTATGTTGCATAAAAGGGTACAAAAAATGTTGCTGATCATAAAATATGCCAAGGTTTTGCATTTACCTATAGGAATAGTGCCGAGGAAAGAGATCAAAAAAAATTTCTCTGACCAGTCTAGAAAATGGTGCCTTGGGTACTACTAGTTTTGTGCACTTTTGTAACTCTCTGACCTGCAGTAATGCTCTGGTACCAGATTTGACTGGAGTGCTGTAGAATATTTTCGACGGATGTATGTGTCTCTGAAATATAAACGATCTTGAATGTTTCACAAATTTCAGTTCATAAATTTCACTGTTGCTTTTTATTCTGACCTGTGTGAAGTTATGAAATGTATAATTGCCCAAGATTATCATAACCATAGGAATCTTGATTTTTTTTATACTGCCTTATTGACTTTAATGTTTTTTGTAATAGTTAACGAGTCTGAATTTCAATAAAATAAACAATATTATAGGACCGTTTAGGTATAAAAAACGCAGATCTTGAGCTATTGATCGACTGCTTACTGTGGCTAGTTTCGTTTTGAAGCCTACAATAATTGGTAAACAAATAATTGTTCTAGTATCTACCTCTAGGACTGATTTGGAATATGCCGATGAAACTGATGATCGGGATGATCTACTGTGGAAAAATGTTTTCAAACCGATTAGTTTTGTAATGCACAATACAAGTTTGAAAATATGAGACTTAATTTAACGTCAATACCGTGACATTGATTTTCGTCTGACCATCGCTGCAGGTTTTGTAATAATAAATAAGAGTGTGCGGTAGACAATTATGCCGTCACGAACGAGCACCTAAAATTCGACTGATATTATATTATCGAACTTCAATTTCATGGATTTAAGATAGATTAAAACGGCGTATGCCGAACACTTGTCAAGCTGCAATACAAAAGTGCGCCAACACCGAATAAATAGAAAGATGCCATGGGTAATGTGTGAATTTGAGAAGTAAAACTCAAGGCAAATATGCAATAATCTAGGCGTTGCGGTGTAGACATGAATCAATCTAGCGTCTACCCGTAAGAACGGTTTTTTTTTTTTTTTTTGCCAGTAGGTATAACCTATGGAGGGCTAGATATTTAAACATTCAAGCATGAAAAAAAAAATTGACCAAAAAAGCACTTGTTGCCTAGCTATAAAAATAAAACCGCAGAGCTTCACCCATTCTCACATCTACACACGTTGGTAGTGTAGAGCGAGCGAGCAGATGCAATGCTTGTTCGGTAAACGCATTGCAGAGTTAAATAAGTCTTGAGTGACTTGTGAATAGTTTTCGCGACTCGCCGCCGCGTCTAGTGAGAGGGCGCGAGCTTAGGAGACTTTGTATCGACATTGCAGCGCGAACAAGTCCCACAAGCGTTAACTGTCTTTATCTTCAGTCAACGCTTAGAGCATGGTACTATTTGCTCTAACAATAAGCTCAAAGTGCAAATAAGTAAAATAAGTTGACCACCCCGACATCTCGGTAATGTTGAATGAAGATTTTAAGTAAACAATGTGTGTGCCTTGCGCAATCGCTAATAACTGGCGGTAGGTCAGTAAATGAAGGGGTGAGGGTGATTTAAATTGAACAGTCATCTCTTTTTTGCAGGTAGAAACTAGTGCTGCCAGTGCTAGATTCGGAAATTCTTGTGTACTGATTGAAAGTTGTATTTAATTATTGTTTTACAGTGAACAGATATCTACAAAACCAAATATGCTTTCTTTCAATTACAATCAATAAACGATATACTTTCAAATGATGCTGCATGATGGTTGAAAGCCTTATTTACAATCCAATCAATTCTCAGGTAATTTTTCTAATGGTATACACTTATACCTTCTTCGCAGCAATAATTCTCTCTTTATTTTCAGTTATTAATTCGTTTATTTATTTTTATTTCATTTTCTCGTTTTTTCTTACATAAAATTATCACAGTAGTATTCTTCAGATGGACATTATCGTTTTAGGTATGTATATACAACGTTGCCAGTAAAATTAAGTAATTTGACGATGAAGATATTAAAGCAGAATTAAAGTTTTCCCGCGAATTATTTCACGTTATAATAAACAATAGCGTGATTCGCGTGATACTATCATACATTATTCGCCTTGCCTGGGTTCCTTTTTTCAAATAAACTTGACAAGACCCTACGCTAATTAACTATATATATGCGTAGAAAAGTTTTATAGATACATGGCATTATTTTCGTTATTATTGTTATTTTTTCTCTTATTCGCCACGATGTCTTAAGAATTCGGTAAGTATTTATTATAAATTATATTATCAATGTTTGTAATTGGAATTTGCGTGAGCGATCGCCGTCTGCATTTTTTGACAACGAATGGTGAAAATAAAAGGTATAATTTATTTTATGCTACCCACGGTATGCTGCATCCTAGGCGAATGCCTATTGAATGAATGAATTGAATTGAATGTTTACTATAATAATAATTAGAATGGTATGTACTAAATGAAAAAATGACAACATTGATTTAATTACAATCGCGCGTTTAAATATTGTTGTTATTATTCAATTAATACTGATTTTGGTTATTGTTTACACCGACAATCCATTCAGAATTCAGAATCTTTAAGGAAGGAACTACTAAATTCTATAATGGATTCGTAATATATTTGAAAAAAAAAAAATAAATCATCGTAGGTGATCATAACCGATGTTTCTTTGAATATTATTTTTTTAACACGAGGAATGGAATTTCATTCCACATTGCTCTTTACCGTTGTAATTGGATAACGGCTGACTACAATTTCTGGGTATAAAATTCCTCTTCGTTTTCATCAGTTCCTCTGTATTTCCTTTAAACCTTGGACATCGATTAAGCGAGCAACGATTCACTGAGACTCCTTAATCCTTATCTCCATTATAATCACACCAATAATTTATTCTTTCAACATCCATCAAGCAGGTGACATTTCTTTCAATTGTTTTGGAGATTCGCTTTGTTTTAGAAGATCATCCAACGCTTCCTGGGTATAATAAACGACGAAATCACTCGGTGCAACACCTTCAAAAACAGCGTGAACCGATGGTTTAAGATTGTAGAAAAACAACGGCTGTCCTCTCGCAGCGAAATCTTGTGTCAAACTTTCTATAACTTTTGCTGCAGTAAAATCTGCACCGTATATATGTGTGCAATCTATTACAACTGGAGTAGCTAGGCTCCGACCTCTGCGACTGTATTTTGTCACCAAATTTCTAACATAATCTACCGATGGGAAAATTAAACAACGATCCGGAGTAAGCATTAAATATTCAGCTCCTCGACGGCTCTGTAATTGAATAAAAATAATTATTTTGGGCCATTCAATTAATTAGGAGCGTGAAAAAAATACTAATCATGACTTATGTTATATCAGTTCAATGGTTTCTGCTCAAAGCGTTGAGACTGTCGAATTATAAACGTTCAATATTTACTCACCACGAGTTCTTCAACAGAAATTTTAGGCCTGGCAGCGTGATAAAGAATAAACATAACGTTTATACCAATTCCAACAAGGATACCGATTTCCAGTTGTAAGACCAAACAGGCAACGAAAGTTGCGATTCCAGGTATCAAATCTGATTCTAAAAGAAAAAGAAATAAATTGTTCCATTATATTTATACGAGACGTAAAATTAAATGGCATATATTTCGCTACATAAATCCAGACTCACGTTACGCATTATCTGAGAAGGTGACAAATTTTTATCGAATACTTGGGCGCGTCAAAGATATATAATATTCATTACAATTTCTCAAATCTTTACATGGTCTTCTTACACTCTCGTGTAGGACAGACTGGTACTCGTAAGTAAGAAAATTAAAAAATACGTTCAAGGCGATCAGCAGATCAGAGCAACCACCTCGCGACCATTAGTTAAGTTTGTCCCAAATCAACGGTCAATATTGTTATAAAATCAAGATTTCATTCCCTTTGCTTCTCAACATTTTCATGTAATTGATCGCTGACTGCGTTTTGGTGTGCTAAGAATCGTCGTATAAGACTACGAACGACGCGTGGTGATGAAATAAAAAAAAATAAAAAATAAAGAAACGAACGAAAAATTATGTAAACTCTGTTATTTGTGGAGTTGTTACCCGTTAATTAACTATACGTCGTTGGATCACGGTTATTTCAACCACCTATTTTTTTTCATTTTTTTTTCTTCTCTTTCAATAGTACATTTTACATTTAAATTATTTATTGATAATATTCGAGGGCGTAGTCGAGCGTTTCTGGAACACGTATGAGTAACCTTGACGATCATTTAGTTCACCTTTTATCCATCGTATAATAATTCGAGTACAGTGTCCTACTTATATCCGATTAATCCAAGAAAAAAAAAATAAAAAAATAAAAAAACTTTCAGCATACGTACTACATACGTGGAAAATTTGAATGTACGTATTGTAGATAGAAATATATAAAATATTATAACGATCGAGTTGTAAGTAGTCGATGACAAGTGTACATGTATATGAGCGGGCAGAAAACAGCTTTGAAATCTGAATAAACATATTAAGGATTGATTGTAATTTAAAAAAAAATACAAAAAAAAAAATAAAGAGTTTGAAATTGTGACCAAGACTTACTTTTAGCCCTCCACATGGGTTTAACGACCTTCACTTCGACCATGAATATTACAGCGGCAATGATTATCGCGGCCAAACTTGCTCTTGGGATATAGCTAAAATATGGCGTAAGGAATATCAGAGCCAATATCACGAGTACACCTGAAATAGACAAAAAATGATTGTTTTGAACTTGAAAAGAACGACGTATTTAAGCGATTGATACATGCTGGAGATAAAATATGATTAAGCACCGATTAGTTTTAGGGATTACAAAAATTTCCAGAACTCGCTGATATCAAGTTCTCTAAAATGAAATATATTTTATATACAAATTAGATTAAAATTATACTTCCGATCAATTCCATTATGACGCATGGAAACTAACTAGCAGTTACAACTACACATAGGTGTATAATTGATCCGGATGGAATTTATGAATATTTAATTTATTGCTTTTGCAAATTTTTATTACGTAATAATAATCGTTTCTCGACATTCCATGTAAATTATTCTTCGGTATAAGATACAAGATACGTCGTATAATAACTGCAGCATGAACAATCCTATAGCGCAAGAATATTGTAGGTGCGTGCTCCGCAACAAAAATATCGCGATAATTTTATTTTCATTTTGTTTTTTCATTCTTTCGATCAAACTCATTCAACTCACCTGTATAAAGACCTCCCATCGGCGTTCTCACCCCAGATGCATTATTCACAGCACTTCTACTCAACGATCCTGTACCCGGAAATGCTTGGACGAATGAATTTCCGATATTCGATATTCCAATAGCTAATAATTCTTGCGTCGCGTCCACCGATTTTCCGTTTGCTGTTAAGACCCCAAAGGAATTAATATGATAGTCATGACTCTTTAAAACAAAATAATGAAAAGAAATAAAGAAAGAACTGATAAAAATATTGCAGAATAACGGGGAGGGGGGTGAAAAAATAGGAACGAGAATTATCAACGACGTGTAGAATTAATAATGCAAGATGCTGGATATAAGTAGCAGTGAAAAATAAATCTAATGAATGAAACTTGAGTAATCTTATCGTTGTACACTGTGTACGTATACGTAGGTTTGTATCGGGTGTGATTAAATGAACGGATAATAAAATATTAAGATTCACTAACCAAAAGCTTTGCATATGGCGATATTTTCCATCAATGAGATAAGTGGAACGACTAAAATTCCACTACCAAGATTAGAGCACATTTCGAAGAAAGTAACGGTTGTATTCTCATCTTTGGTATAACCGAAAGGTGGTGGTTGAAAGTTCGGCATTCCTCCGGGGATGTAACCTATTAGAAATAGAAGAAATAAAAATATATGTATATTGAGGTTCAAGCTGTTCTTCGCAAGAATCCAAATAATGATTTATCAAAATGATTTTCCAAGCAGTAATAAAATCTTAAAATTCTAGCTTACCTATAAGTTTAAAGGGAGGTGTTGCAGTGAAACTGTAACCCAAAACACCACATATTATAACCAAAAGCGCATTTCGGGATGTTCCTATGAGCCAAAGAACCTTATTGACAACTCGATGTTTTGTTGTAACGAGTTCAGGTTCCGCGGGTCCAATTTTAATGGTAGCAACCATCTGAAATAAAAACAAAAAAAGGTAACAAAAAAAAATGAAACAGAAATAAAAATCCTCAAAATTCCTTTCGCATGAATCCTGTTTAAAATTCCCCAAGATCAAAACCCAACTCCGCATGCGAACGTTATCGTAATTCTAGCTGTCGTAACTCGAAGCCGAAGAAATTAGGTGCAGTATAGAGTGGCAAAGATGAAAAGAAAAAGAAAATGATAATAACACGAGAATGTATACGTAGGAATATTTCTAACCCTGAGTATAAGAAGAACTCCTATACAGGAAGCTCCTAGTGCCGCGTCCCAGGCTGAAGTTTCATGCAGACTCGCAGCGATGCTTTGCCATATCTGTACGAAAGTTGACCCCTTAGCGGATACGCCAAGGACATCTTTTATCTGTGATGTAACGATTATCAATGCTACGGCGGATGTAAAACCAGAACTAACAGGACCCGAAACGAAGTCAATGATAAATCCTGTGGATGGGAGAAAATGAAAATAACATTAAAAATAAAAAAAAAAAGAGTGCGAAGATTAGATGGCAAAGAAGAACTCATTGCATATCGCCAGACGTTTCTTCTGCATACTGAAAACACTCACCGAGTCCGAATATTCCCATGAACAATTCGATAACACCTGATAAAAAACACAGCAAGATAGCGTAATATTGAGGGTTGTCCAAATGTGCAACTGTTTGAAAAGTCAGTAACGATGCAATGGCCGTTGGTCCAAAAGGAATGTCCTTGCAGGATCCGAAAATAATGTAGATCATACACCCCAAGAAACTACCGTATAGTCCGTACTGCAGGGTGAAAAAATGCATTCATATTATAATCAAAGAATTATAATCGAAAGAACTTAAGAAAAAAACAAAATAAAATGTTAAAATAAAATAATGTCGTATCAATCTCACCTGTGCAGGTAGCCCAGCGACGTTTGAATATGCCAATGATTGTGGAATTACGGTCAAACCGACGGTGATACCGGCAACAAGATCACCTATGGCATCTTCCGAGTTGTAAACCGGTAGCCATTTTATAATAGGAAGTCTTTTGTAGAGTGTTTTTTTTGTACAAGCAGCTTTAACCCTTCGACTGACATGATCGGTAGCGGATTTCAAAAAACCGCCTTGCTCTTTCACCTCCTCATCGCTTCTTTCCTCTACCACTTTTGAATAAAAAATAATCGTCATATTATTCCTTCGAGTTATCCTCTTAGACTGACAAACAAAAAAACTGATACAATTTTTCTTTTCACTGCTTTTATTAGGCGTTCGAAAATTCTGCAAACATATGTCTCTATACCTATACGTAAAATTGAACATGCAACGTTGCCTTGAATCAAAACGGTATAATAATATCAAATAGACATTGAAATTCAGACGGTCAAGGTTTAATATAACATGAAAAAATAATTCCATCGAAATTATCTGTACAAACAAAACCAAAAATTTATTTTCTCTCTCTCGCTCTCGCTTGAGTCGCATGCGTTTTTTTACAAGATAATTAATAATTCAATTAACCACAAAAACCGAAAACAATAACTCTTTAATACCGAGGAAAAAAAAGAAACAAACAAACTTACTTTTGCGGCATCCTGTGGCAGCGTTGTTTAAAAAGAGAGGGGTAAAAAGCCCAAATAACAAACGGAAGTATACATGATCGTTGACTATAACTGATTTTATTTATGTATATACTTACAAATAAAATCCGAAGATCCTTGTATTTCTCTATGAGGTTCCCTCGTACCGTTTGAATTTGATAGGTCTAAACTTCCCCTGGAACCGCTTAGCGCATGATTTACATATCCTCTTCCATTTCCCCCGATTCCATCAGCTCCAGAATTCTCGTCTCCCTTCATCCTAAAAGGCGAAAAGATGACGATGAAAATAAAATAAGAAGAAAGAAACAAAAATCAACAACAACAACAACAATCATACGACAATTCGAACTATCGTATTTCTGCTCTGAGCCAGAAATCCCCCTCCACCCCACCTCGCCCCTTCCGAACTCCGATAGAACATCTTTTTTGGCGACATTCCTCGGATCTTAAATGTGGTTAATTAAAATATTTACATATATATGAATACCGAAAGTCGCGAATAATCGAGCAGTCTAATACGTCATGATACGATGAGAAACAAAAATAAAAAAAAAAATTAGAAAAAAAAAGAAAAATAAATTAAGCAAATAAATGTTCAATAATTCGCGATCCGCGATTAAAATCACGTGCTGACATTGCCATCTGGATAAAATGATGCGTACGATATACACATACTTATAAATATACCTATGTATACATAAATGTACATAGGAGTAATTTAAAGCTATATAGATGCGAGACGAGATGCGAGTGTGTAGAGAATACTGGTTTTCTCAAGTAGACACAGAGCCTGGCTCACTTCAGTGGTTCTCATTTTGAACAATTTATATTCGATGAACGGGAAATTTTTTTTTTTTTTTTTTTTTTCATAGATTTATAACAAATATAAAGCAACAAATTTCCGTATACGTCACTGTACACGTGACTAGATACGTATATGTATATATTATATATATTTGAGAATTTTAAAATAATTGACCTGTATAAGCAATTTCATTTGCATATTATAAATTTATACGTATAGGATAATATTATCCCATTGGCTGATTTGAATTGGAACGGAGATGAATGAAATCGCGTGTCCATTTTTCATGTCAGCGATTATAAGGCACGTGTTCTTGTTCACCGAGCGTAAACGGCAAAGAAAAAAAAACGAAAAAAAAAAGTATCTTGGAGTTTTGGATCGGAAAAATGTTATGCGGCAAAATATCTGTGTTACAATATGATACTGCAACTGACGTCATTGGACAATAAGAATTAGAATTTATAATCAACTATACCTCGATTATATATGTTATTCGTTAAATGTTATCTTATATTTACCGACAAAGGAGAAAAAAAAGAGAACAACTTTAAATTTATTGCATTGTCTAAGATTACATGTCATATATGATTAATGTGATCGATTATAAAATAAATTAATTAATTATTGTGATTTCCGATTGAAATTGAAAAGGGCTACTTAATTTGTCACAAGAAATGTATACATAAAATGATATCGTCGGTTTAATGCTCCGATAAAACTATAAGAATTTTTTATTTTTATTTTATATTATCTGCTGTAGTAGCGCTTGCAATAAAAAAGAAAAATATTATTTTTTTCGATTATCATCGTAGATAAATTAAAAGTAACAAAAAAAAAAGTACACGAATGTACAATTATTATCAAAATACTGTAGTGTTATAAATTCCAACATGAAATGATATAAATACCGTTTCAATCCGCGGTCAATTATGCGTCCATAAAGATCTAAGATTTCGATCGTCTATTGCCCCATATTTAATTGCAGTGAATATATAAATACGGTGCAACGTGTTATTTGGCAATAAAAAAATTTTATACGAAATTTGGAAATCATCGAACGATCATCGATTGGTAATCAATTAATATTGATAACGACCGCGACTAGTTTCGAATTGAATTAAATAATTTAAAATAATGATAATAATAATAAGATACAAGTGCTGACTGATATTTGTTCTTCTTTCCCTTTTTCCTTTTCTTTTTTTTCTCTTTCCCTCTCGTGTCTCAATCGAAACTAAACCGCGGGTCTCTGTCAATATCTTTAGAAACTCTAAAAAATAATATTTGAACAAAAGTTTGATTAATTAACTCTCTAATCTGCACTTGTCCTCGTGGATAATTACGTTGAATATATTCATGACCTGTGCGTGAAAATCGAATTATATACGATACTGCGGAAAATTCGTTGAAATTACAATTCGTACGTGGAAAATAAATATTTATACAATTGTCCACATATCATAGAGTATATAGCGATTGTATACATATACCAAACGTAAATATATAGTACGTATGTTGCGTAAAACTTCGGTACAGATATTAAAGTGCCAATCTTGCCCCTCTTGAGTGCAGGATATTTTATGTAAGAATTTTCACATCAGTTTCGTAACTTGCGCATGCATCACCTCGTTATTCACAGATCGATAAGCAGAGTGGATTCCCCATCCAGTGGGAGTAAAAAAATACCAATAAAATAATGGTAATTATAATAACAATTTCGGAAGTGTGCCGATAAATTTAAAAATAAAAAACCAAAAAGAAAATCATTTCTTTCGTTCCTTTTGTATATCAAAATTGTCCCTTCGGAATACTTTGGCAAATATTTATCACGACTATATATTGTATTTGTTCAAATATAAATATAATTTGATCGAATTGTTAATTTATGTATATCTGATATGATACCGTGCAGAGTACCCGAATCGAGAAAAAGTAAAAGTCCCTCTTCATTCATAAGCAGCACATATGGTATTCGCGCATTGTGTAACGATAATGTGGATGAATTAATTAAGGAAAAAGACACGGGAAAGAATCGAACTATTTACATAATCTCGAGGGATGGGGAAAAAGGACATCCGATACAATGAGAAGAAAAATATCTATAATTTCAAATATAATCAAATAGAAGGGTTAATTTGAACAATTATTCAAAGAGTCAAATTCACGAGGTGAAAATTTGCGGTGTCGAAATCATACCGATTAACACGCCCAACTTGCGCGGGGTTTAAAAATTTTTAGGCACATAGGTGCATATATTATAATAGCATATACCAGTTGTTACAAGAAAAGTAAATAACGTAGGTACATAGAAATATTCAAATATATTTGTAACCTTAACGGAAATAGAATTTATTTCTTTTTTTTCCGTTCCAACAGACAAACTAATTTACCGTATGGAGAGGTGAATTACCTATACGTATGTATGTACAGGGCGTTTAAATAATTTACTTCGATGGGGTTATTATCGATGTAATCATTATAATTAAAGTTCAAATTACTTCTCGTTCAAATTATATTATCTAGAATTATTAGAACGTTGATTAATTTTTTACCTTTTTAAATAAAGTTAATTTTCAGCAGATAAATATTTGATATAGAACGGAGGACTTCGACCTTTTCTCATAAAATATTTGGAAACTTTTGTGTCACGTACGTTGTTACAAGTGCAAAATATAAATATATATATAATATTTATATATTTAAATAATATACTCTTATCTCTGTTGCCAAACAATTTTAATTCGTTCATAATAGCCTTGGCATTTCATGCAGATTTGTAGATTGTACGAAATATATCTTTGAAATTTTCAAAATAACTCGTGCGTCGCCATATGTATTTATATAAATTATGATTCGCAAAAACTAGATATAATTATACAACAATTATATTACCTTCTCATAGATAAACAGAAATTTGAATTAACAAAATTCAGATTTCCGTGTACATCGAACGTATCGTATCTGATTTACGCATATCCTATAGGTATATGTATAGGTAGGTACTACAATTTTGCCCACCGGAAAAAAAATTTTATTCCGCTAATTTATTTCTTTTTTTTTCGTCTCGTTCGATAATTCTTCCGTGTAATAAACTAAACGATAAATTAGATGATGAATATTTCTATCTACTCACCTAAATAACGAGTCTTCAAATTCCGCTAAGTCAAAAGCACTTAATGTATATTCCTCTTATATTTACCGAAGTAAAATTTGTAAATAATGACAAAATGGAAAGATAAAAAAAAAAAAAAAAGGATCAACCTAACACCGCCAGCTAATATGATACCATCGGTTTACTTCCTCATTTATCTGTAACGTGTTGTAATAATAGTTTGTCTATTATTGTTTTAAGTTTTTCTTCTTTTTTTTCTTCCACGTCGATATATTTTACATCTCGGCTATAAAATTATTTTATTTATTTTACTTTCATTATTATTTCTTATTTTTTTTTTATTTTTTTCTTTATCACCGGTATAAAATCGCGCAACTTCACAACGAAAAGACAAAATAAATAAATAAATTTCGAAGTAATTTGATAATATATTTTCAATTATAAGATTTTGTTTATTTATTAAAAATAAAAAAACAATTATTATTAATAATCTGAATTCACTGTATAGAACTTTTAACGGCGATTATGTGTTTTACTTTTCTCTTCTTTTTTCTTCTCTTACGTTATAATCGTGTATAACTTATTTGAATGAGTTTCTTTTTTCATTTTTGTCTATCTCAAATTATTACATATTTATTTTAACAGTTGATTAAAATTTTGTAGATTGTATCAGATGTATATATATATTATATGAGGACATAGTCTTTTATCACCGAACGACAAATAATACGATCACCGTGCACGTTTGGTTTCCGTTTGCCAGGAAAATACTGTGCCGTTGCCGGCCGCGTCAGACAATATAAATGGTATCCCTGAGTACGAAAGCAGCAGCAGCAAAAGCAGCAGCAGCAAACCGCCGCCGCCACCACCACGTGCTTCGTAGCAGTTCTCCTGGGAAGAACAGACAAAATCCCCCACAAAACGACTAACGAGTCTACACGCGATGACGTAATTTACCGAAGAACCAATCGTGCTTGAAACTTAAGGAAGAAAAAACGAAAGAAAAATTAATTATTTTTTTATCATCATTATCGATGCGATCGGTCGATGATCGATTGTGATGGTTCAAATTTTTCATTCAAATTTTATATTGCCATGGTGACGGTCACCATGGTCATGGTTGCTAGGCTACGGTTGCTCCGTAATAACGGTTGCTCGCTTACAGTTGCCCTCGTAACGTTTGCCATGACAACGGTTGCCGGAAAAAATTCCCCTGAAGAGGAAAATTCTCGCCCTTTTTTATAATTTTCAGACGTATGTATCTCAAATATTGTAGCTTTGAAAAACTAGAAGAAACTTCAAAACATTTTACTTTCGAAATTTATAATTAAAATTTATAAACGACGAATCATTATTCACATTCAATTATACGGGTATGTTAAAGCACATTTTTGGACGATTTTGAGTCTACTGTCTTGAGAAACTGATACGGTTTGGACAAAACAATTCTTCCATCCGAAAATTTAACGAACACGAATAATTAATCTGGTCTACAATTATGCGGTCATCGCGAAATTAACGCATTATACCCTACACTGTATTTGTTCTCAAGATTACGTTTAAGTTATTTGTCTCTACTTGTTTTGGCGATCAACTAGGTATTATAATAATTATATCAACGTTTTTTTTATTGTATAAAATGTGCTGTTCTCCGTGTATCATATTTTGTTTTACTCTTTTTTTCAGGTACTCCGATGTACGCTGTAAAAATATAACTCCGTTCTTGCGATTCGTTTATACGGTAGGAAGAAAGAACAACAAAAAAGTAAGGAGAAAAAAAGAGAGAACAACATGTATGAGTCGATGACAAAACGCTTCTGATTGTAGATAAAAACTCGATGTATGATAAATGAAATAAATGATAATAGTCATCGGTGTGGAAAATCAATTAATTATTGTGAAAAAGTGTTGCTTTATGTGCAGCATCGTTCGTTCAACACGAATGTATCGTAAATATCGTGTATGTGACTAAATTGTTACGATGGGAAGAAAAGAGGAAAAGAAAAGGAAACTGAGAGGGTTGGATCATAAATTTAGACAATGAACTTAAAATTTGAACCAATCGCCGTACGTTCTGCAGATTACAATAATGAAAATTCCTTTCTTCTTCTGTCGAATCACCCATTATACTTATACTATATCTATGTATACCTATGCATCAAAAAGTTATACATAACATACTTATTACGTCTCCAGGAAAATGGATAAGCACCTACAATAAATGTATCTATGAAGCATCGATAGAATTTTGAAATACATGTAATAATGTATGTGGTGCATACAGTAATTTATAATGTGTTAGAAAATAATTCAAGATTCCAGTATTTAGATGCATGTATAATACATCATTGTCGAGACTATAATATAATACCTCTATAAATGTTATGCATAAACCTGCAATGAACTTGACCACGCTCGACCACGTAATTGCATACGTTATTGACGTACCTATTTACCTATCGCGAGTGCCACGTTAGGTTTTTTTTTTTTTTTTTCAAATTTTTTCCCCCTCTGTTCGATTCTCCTTATTTCAATTACTACGCGCAGGAATTTATACGATGAACAAATTTTTTTCGTTACAAGAATTGAAAATTTGAAAAAATTTCAAAAACAATCGAGTGACGATCGGATTATTCTCCAACGAATATCCAAACTCGGATCCGGACTGTTTGTTCGGATCGTAAACTAGTTCATTCATTATTATTATCACTATTTTCGTTGCTGTTATTATTATCATAATGACCGTCATCTAGTTATCGAGTCATAGAAAAAAGATGACGCGATCTTTTGACCGCAGGTGCGCATGCAGATGTAATTGAATTTTAATGAAATTAATAATGAAACTTTATGATCAAATAATTAAAAAAAATAAATTTGGAAGAGGAACAAAAAAAAGGTGATGGTAATATTTATAAAGTGTGCATATGCAGAAGACAACTCACGTGATTTTTGAAAGATATACATATAAATATGGTGGTATGTGTACAGTTATGAGTGGAGGCTCCTGAATAGCTGGCGTGGTTAATTTTTTAATGATTGTTATATGAGAACGTTTTAATTGAACGCAATTAAATGTTTATACACCCGTACTATACTTATACGTATTATATGTATATATTGTAACGATTTCAATTCAGAAAGCACATGACTTTAAGAATCACGTGGAACATTTATTGTTTACCCTCGCGTTTGTAATACAGACTTTTATTGATACATATGTATATCGGTATGTATAACATGAAAGAGGCTCATCAAATACATCTTATTTTTTTTGTTTCTTTTCTTTATCTTTTTTTGATTTACAATCAAAAATTACACACGCTTTAATTAAAAGCAACTGTCAACCTGGAGTTTTTATTCCGTATATTCGATATGATATTTTTATTTTTGTTTTTTCATGCATTGTTAGAAAAATTATGTTTCCTTTTACGATTTATATTATATGAATTTTTAATTCATTTATTCAAAAGCGTTTCAGCGTACGTATCATATTATTCAAGAATCAACGTGAATAAATTTTCTACGGTACAGATTTTGTAATGATATCGAGATTCGTAGTTGAGAACCGGTTGTCAGAGTTGTATCGCGATCTTCACGATTTGACGTAGTATGAGTACTTTTTGTTTCGATTTTTGTTTATTTTCTTTCTTTTATTTTTCCCCCCAAGCTCAACTCGCGATCACATGACTGACCACTTGTGCTCGTTTCAAATGTGTTTTCCTTATACCCCTTGGAACCGATCTCTTATTGGCCAATCGCGGTTGAATGCAGTTTAAGAAAGTTCGTTGGCTTATAATGATTAAATCACGATTTAAAATCATTTAACTTTTTTCCCCCACTGTCGCGTCTACACAGATGCGTGTAATATTTTTTTTTTTATTTTTATTTTATTCCCTTTATTTATATGTTTGTCATTTTTTTTCTCCGCTCCATCTTCTATTCTCTACCCTCATTTTTGGAATGCCAATTAATCAAAATATGATTGAATCATCGTCCAACGTTTTCGAAATCTTGCTAAAATCAATGTATCTTCTGCACGAATGAATTCGTGCAGAACGATATTTTTTTACAATAGAATGAAAAAAAAAGAATTATAATAATGATAAAACAATCGGAAATGAAAAAGATTGGAAGCACTTGTTCAAATGTTGCGTTGATTAGATTATACTTAATGCTACTAAAGTCTCGAGGATTATCATTTAATAAATTCCTACATGTTTTTTTTTCAACAAACCTCGTGACTCGATATTAAAATAATTTACGGCGTTTGTGTTCGGTAGATCGAAGTACATACAGGGTGTCCCATTCTAAGTGAACCATTTTGATTACTCGAAAGGATGAGGTCGTACCAAAAAACTTTTCATACAAAAGTTGTAGGGTTTCGAGAGGGAAAAAACCTGACCATATTTAATTTAAAAAAAAAAAGTGTGCTTATACATATGGGTTCACGCGTCGCGGCCGTGGTGCAGCATCCGCCAGCGTACCAGCGAGGCGCAGGCCCATGTGTAAGCACACTTTTTCGACCGGCTCTACCCAAGTACCTTTTGACTTTAGGCCATATGTGTAGGTACTTTTTGGTGCAGAATTTAACGCTCTTCCAGATTCTGGAGACAAAAATATGTCATTCTATTAGAAAAAAACAAGTTGACCTCGATTTGACCCTTTCAAAGTCATTTGAAAAAAAATAAAATATATTCAAGTTTTTTCCCCCTCGGAACCCTACAACTTTTGTATGAAAAGTTTTTTGTTACGACCTCATCCTTCCGAGTAATCAAAATGGTTCACTCAGAATGGGACACCCTGTATATGTGTAATAATGTATCTACAATGAGAACCGAGGTGTTACCATATCTGGCAAATGAATCTAGCCACGAAATCTTACTAAATTAAATGAGGGCGAGAGGGAGGGGAGGAAGTATTAATAAAACTTCTAACAGTTTTTGTCACATAAAAGCAGAGTATAGTTGTCGCGCGGTTGCATTTTTTCATACAATGACGCGCAAAGAGGAATGCGGAAAATGTTTATTGCAATCTTAGTATAGCGTTGAAAATAAGAAAAAAAAATAAGAAATACAAATGAACAAAGAAATATAATTAAAAAATAATTTCTGATCCGTAAGACCAACGAATTCTTACTGCAGTTTTTCACTATAATAATTGAGGAGCTCATCGGAAATCATTTTCTATGTAAAATTGCGATAATTAAAAAACAAAAAAAAAAAGAATCGGACGAGTAATTGAATAAATAAATAAAATAGCAGAATATAAATTGTTGAATTTAAGTAATTCTCTTACTCCGATAGCTTTATTCAGTAGTATTAGCAGCAACAGCACATGTACGTTAACCATACCAAGCTGATGTAAACAAATCTATCAAGTCTCAGCTTGGAATTCAGTTACTCGATTGAAATCCGAGGGTACGAAATATAAATCTGTTTACTCTGTAAACTTCGAATCCAAGGTGTATATTGTGATTTAGATTTTCTAAATTGTAACTAACTGATTTCCCTGTTTGGAATTAATATTGAACGCTTCAATGTCTTTGATTTAATTGATACATGAAAATTTAATTTGATTGAATTTTTTCCCCTCTTCCCTCCATTTGCTACGACTTTATTTCACATTTTTCGATTATCATAAAATTTGCATGAAAAAAAAAATAATAATACTGAAAAAAAAAGTATTTCTTTGCTAATAATCAATTATCTACATTTTGAACACTTGCGGGGCATTATTTTCATACACGTGTCCGACGCTTATATATTTTTATGTAAATACACATAGGTATATAATATCTATTTGTTTTATAATTATATAATCAATATGCATGACGAACTTGGTCGTTATTTTATAATTTGAAGAAAAAAAAAAGAATTAATGAACACCTTTTATTTGCGATAAACTAATGAAAAAGTGAAAAAAAACATATATTTATAAATATACGTATATATCGATGACGTGTGGCCGATACCCTAACGGTGATGTGCTCACGTTTAAAAAAATAAATAAGATAATACAAAACAAAGTAAAATAAAATTATATTGGCCGCACCAACTATATGTATAACCAGCTCCAATTGAATAAACTGATATTGCAGTAACTTATTGCATCACCTCATTCAAAAACAATCGAGCCTGATATCCATACTTATACAATACGAATTAAAATATATTTACAAAATTGAACGATGACCGCCATTTAATTAATTTCCACGTGACACATAAATAAATAAATTAATAAATTTAGAGTCACGTGAATGAAAACCTTGCGCAGGTCAATAGCGGCTGCAGCTGCGGACCGGACGTTGGCAATTACGTTTCTATTTTTTTCGTTTTTTTTTAATAACGGTGTTTTCTAATAATTTAAATATATATATATATATGTATGCATCTATATAATTTATGCAAGACGCGGAAATGCCCAGCCTGCATAAGGAAAATACCCATTGCACACAGACCTGTTACACGTCATATCTGCAGTACCGTCTCCAGATATTTCCGAACCCCAATTGTGATTTCTGTCGAGCGTTTTGCTGTAGTTATTTTCTTTTCGTAACAGCAATTCCAAAGAATCGATCAATTTGATTGGGGGGTAAAAAAAATAGTAAAATAAAAAAATTATTGTGCATATCAAATATCGTACAAAAATTGAAAAAAAAAGACGCTGTTATTGCACTCAATTAAATAGTGTACCATTTATTCGTTGATTATTTTTTCATTATTATAATGCATTGGATTGTTAAATCCGATGAGGGGGAAAAAAATTTGCGTAACATTTTCCAGATAATTAGTGTCTGCGTTTGCCTTTTTTTTTTTATTACTAATTTCCTCAGAAAACATGTGCAAACCAAGATGACTATTCATAATATGCGCATTTTAAGGAGGAATTATAAATACTATCTAAATACGCTGTTTCATCATAATTTTTTTTCATGTAAATAAAACGCAAAAGAACACCCGCAAAAGACAATGCGCAAATATTTCAAAAGTCGCTAGTAGCATTTGAATGAAAAATATTTGAAAAAAAGAAAGAGTTTTTGTGTTTTCTTTAAATTCTTGACTCACAACATCTGCAGATCGCGAAATCGCGAGATTTTCTTCAAAGAACGTATTTTGCATACGCGGGTATAATCATAATTTATTCGATATTTAATTGTGACGTTAGCCACCGCCTTATACTCTGCATATGACGATCTCTTATACACATGTTTGGATATAAATTATAGAGCCATAAATTTGAAAGAAGATTGTCTTTTTCTGACGCAGCTCATAAGGTTTACACATAACTACCTATACCTATTCATATAACGTGCTTCCGATCACGTGCGCTGCCGCAAAAGTGTCGCATTATTTGTTAATTACAAGTTAAAATTTTAATTGTTTTTGAATTACACGATTACGAGCAAAGTATGGGTATGCATATAGTATAATGGAAATATTTCACTACACATTACTCAGATTTCAAACAGCGGTAATTGCCAAGGTGAGTAATTGGAAAAAAAAATAGAAAAATAATCCAACGTGTGAATATTAATATGAGAATTACCGGAAGTTTTCAAAAGAAATGAATAATAATAATATATTCAAACGTATGTTCATGAAAATTTTCCTCGTGTATGTATTATAGGTACATCTGTAGTATTTCACTTGAATTATTTTTCACGGTTGAAATGTAATTTTCCCCCCTGCCCCTGAGTGAAATTCAATTAACTAAATCAAGGCGAAGAGTTGATTTTATCTGGCTTCTCAAGGGTGTACAAAATGTCGTCTGAAATTGAACGAAATCTGATAAATGATCGTTGGAACGATTCGCTATACGCCGTCATCCTTCTGTATCTGTGCTGCATCAGTTCACCAAACTGATTATTATTCAATCACAGTTGTTCTCTGACAATTACAGTATTCGTATATAGAAGTCGTATTAATTTGTTTGTTTATATAATACGTACGTATGCTGCATACGTGTGCGATATTGCGCGTTCAAAGACTCAACAAATCAACGCGTCATAGATTGGTCATTGACCAAACACGGTGAGGTCCCCAAATGATCATTGAGATTTGATGATCAATTTTACACTGTGGGACTGGAGCAGCGAATTCCCTTTTAGACAATTTACGCATGTATAATTACATCACGACAACGATACTTGAAAATAATATTTTCTGAAATTTATAGAAGAATTGTATAAAAATAAGATAAGACAATATTATGTATTACCTGTATCGATATATTCAATACAAGACGACGCTTTCGATCTCATTTATAAAACCAATCACATTTCATTCACATAATTACGGGTCATTGGCGCTGGAAATAACCCGAATGATGACATACAATCATTTGTGTATACGTATAACGTATTTCCACGTATGTCCCCACGTGCAGCGTTATTTCGAAATGTATACTGCCCAGCAGCAGCTGATACGAATTATCGAAAAAAAAGCTTCGGACTTTAATGATTCACCTATACCTGCGGCGGATAATTGATTAATTTACTTTATTTATACATTGATATAACGGGTAAATCCCTAACCGCGACTGAATTGAGGAAAATATCGATGGTTTCATTATTGTAATATTATACGATATTATTATTTTAAGTGTGAAACCAACACATAAAGAAACGCGTTCGATTACCAAATATACCTGAACACGATGACTAAATTACTTTCTCGCACGTCATACCTGAATTATAATTTTTGTTTATTTATTTATCTATTTTATTTTTATCTACCAGTTTTCCACCTCCAACGACTGACTGGTTTGTCTTTATTCGACTGCTTATGCGTCCGACTACCCTATACTTATGTTAATAAATCGTTATTTGTAGCGATTCATTTATTGGTTTTTTTTCACCTTTCTTTTCGTAATTCCTACGTAGACAGGAAAATAATTCTCAGAGTTTCTGAAATGTCGTTCCAATATTTGCAGAAAAACCGTTGGTAAAATATTGATAAAAATGAAAATTAATTTTCCTGATTCTATTTATAAAATGTGTGAACAAATTGGAGAGTTATTATGTAATTTATACGTAGGTGTATTTTTATACGTGTATTTTATGAGTTGAAATAGTTTGTGCGACTCTGAAAACCAGTTTATTCGGAATAATAAAATATATCTTTCTAGGTAATTGAGAAATTTACGTGCGTAGATCGCGAGGAATGAGAAATTCAGTCGCAAATTGAAATCAAAAAACATAAATATATAAATAAATAATTAAAATAAAATGAAGCAAATATGGCCTGAATTTGTGTTTCATAAGATAAAACGTCTAGTTCGCGCGCGTCTGCGTTTCCCCTTACTTGATTCTGCTGACGTCTATTAGGGATTGTGGTAAAATATTTTCTACGGAGGTTTGACGTAACCATGATCGTGTCAACCGCTTCTTTCCCTTTGGGTATGACGTTGAGCTTCTATTAATCAAGGCCAAAGTTCAAGGATATATCCGTGCCGAGCAAGTGAAACAGAATTTTTGTATTCAGATCATAGTATCGTGAAGAATGGAACGAATTATACAATTTCATGAGGACAACATTTTATACGAAATGCAGTATAAGTTCTGCACGTGATCGTGGTGAATTGGAATGTAAATTCGCGCCTATATGCTTTACGTATATGTTTTAGTAAATGGCAGTAAATTACGACAAGGGCGTCAGCATCGAGAGATTGCCGATTATCATCGTGTCATGGTATTTTTATTTTTAAATCGCCGCTGAACCGATCCGCACGTGACCGTCAAGGCGAAATTTAAATATAAATATATTTCACACACGATATTCATCCAACGTTCAATGAAAGGACGTTTCCGTTCTGCACTTCTGGATTCAAAAAAAAATAACCATACAAGTCAACAGTTATAAATAAACATGGATGAAAAATAAAGAAATTAACAAAAACGACACGGAATCAGTTTTTAAATCGTTGATTTTTTCGTATCGTTACCGTCATCGCGTTCTTTTTGATGATACTCCTCATCTTGATCGTTTTCAGATTCGCTGTCATCGAATGTTAGACCATCAGGGCTGACAGCCATGTAACAAAGAACGCCCTTTTCTGGTATTTTCCTAAATGCAATGTAAGCGCATCCGTCCGGTGTTTGTCTAGAAACTATCGGTTCAACAGGGCCTGCTCTTGGTAAATCTGGGCATTGATCGCTGAGAAAATTAGCCATTGCCTCGGCCAAAGGAGGTATATCACTTTCAGGTGGACAATTTAAAAATACTCCATGCAGTCTACCGCCACGTGTCATTATTTTCAGCAACTGGATGTAGTCGTTACGATTTTTTGCTTCGTCGATCGTATCGTCACGAATTCCAGCGAGGCGTCGAGTCCATTCAACAATTCTGACACGATCTGTTAATTGAAATTGAAATAACCGATGAATGGACTGAATATTTATAAAATTATCATCGAGCGTCGCAAGCTTACCGTACGGTGAATTAAAATGTGCTACCCTCTGAGCAATCTCTCTCAGTGCTTCCCTAAACTCAGTATTATAAAATTTTGCCATTTCAAATTGGTACAAAAAAAAAAAGAAAAAATCAATAGACGAAAACCAGGTTAACTCTCATCGTTGATCTCCGGTTTATACATACTGAAAAAAAACAAAAGCATTCAGAAAAAAGTTCTTAGAAAAATAATCATATCCAGTGAAAATCGCATTATTATTATTTTCAATACTTTTTGATATATAATAATAATAATTAATTAGGTACAGGAACACTTTATCATTCGTGATATTAATCAATAATAATTAATTACGTACAGTTGAAAAAAAAGAATTATTATTATATTACTAGCCAGAATGCGCTGACCTCCTTTTTATCTACAACTCCTACATAAATAGCTGTCAAACATTTGTATTTCTTTTGTTTTTATTTAATATTTTTCTGTTTATACCGTCCATTCAATCAATGTTATGAGTAAATATTGAATTTATATTTTTACTTTTTTTTTCAATGATTATTATTGAAGAGGTCAGCGCCCATCAGCTGCTAAAGTTGTTATAATAAAATACCACTAAACGGAGAAACTCTAGAAGATCATTTTTCACCATTAATTAAAATCCACAGTTTGAAACACGCAAAAAATTTAATTAAATCAAAATTTTCTGTGTATTTTGTGTGTTGATAAACAAATTTTTAAAACCCTATACAACATTTAAAACAACAGAATTTCCTAACGTTTTAGGAATTATTTTCGAAAACTTTATTAATCAAGATTTATGAAAATAAAAATTTGCTGTCAATCATATGAAATTGACATTAATTTTTTAGGATAAAACCGAAATATAATCTCCAAGAGTCCCTCAAGCTCAAAAATTAATAAGTATTTTTTCTTAACCCTCGCTTTAGGCTCGCTTAATCCAATCTTACAATACTAAAAAGGCACAAATTTCCGCACCTGATAAAATATTATTACAATCTTTGTTCTAATCATTTTCTTCGGTGTTCTTTATGCAAAATCTTATATCTGGTGTGTTTTATGTGTATGTTACAATGTCGGATGAGTGATGTTTGACGGTGAATTATTTTTCGATTATTATCATTATTATTATTATTACTGATATTTTTATCATTACTAATATTATTAATATTCTTATCGATGTTATTATTAATGTTGTTGTTCTTGTTATTATTATTACTATTATCGATATCATTATTCATATTATTAATTTTAATTTTTTTTATTTTTTCAATATATATAAATTCTTAGTACTAATTTTTTTTTTACTATAAGTCTAGGGTTTAGGCGGACCTTAATAAGGCGAGACACTACACAGGCTTTTGTACAGTCGGCTGGAAAACTAAGGGAAGTCTTCAAGGAATTTATTTATTTAATTACTTCTTTCTTTTTTATTACTATTTTCTCTCCTTTTTTTTCTTTAAATTACCGTACAGATATAACCACGGAATCACATCGATTCTGTAACTGAACGATTGTCTCACAATGATTTTTCCAAGTCACCTTTTTTTAATTAGAATCAATTACCGAATCGATCCATTTGGTTATATCCACGTTTACTGCGCAATCATTTTTATAAAGCATAATTCTATATTCTTCTTCTGTTTTTCTTCATTCGCAAGTGTGATTTATAAAATAATAGTAATCAAGTGGACTAGCTCTTTAATTAATCGATGGATCGGTCTGGTCTTTTGTTAAGCAGCAGTTCGTTGCATAAAAAAAAAAAAAAAAACGATCAAAATAGTAAATGCTCAGAAAAACTGTTCATAAAAAAAGTATAAATAGATTAAAAGATGGCCATGATTCGTAGCGTTATTCGTAAAGCGTGGATTATGATTAAAACATAAATAAAGATCGAAGGTGTTCAATAAACATATTTAAAATATATGTGTATTAAATGAATCTTTTAAAAAATTGAAAAAAAATGCTAAAATTTGATTAAAAACTGATATAATGATCATTATTGTGATAATATTGATAGAGAGATACAGGCTGTGGTGTGTATGTATGTAAATCAGGCATGAAAATCAGAATAATAATCGATTGATCCTTTGTTGAGCATCGATATTTTTTTTTGTGTTTACAACACATATAGACTAGTTTAGTTTTGAAACGAATGACACAAAAATAATTTCAGTCCACTTGACAGGAAATACTCTTATACCTGAAACTGATGTTGAGCCATTTTTAAATTTTTTTCAAATTTATTTATTTATTATTTGTTCTGATAAAAGAATCGGTTTGCTTTATTCTAACGCCTTCACTTGCGCCATAACTTTGCCTTCCCATAAAGGCAAGACCTCGGAATCGTTCGTTATTTCTTCTTGGATTACTTTCATGTCCAAGTCTTTGCATGCTGTTTTGAAGAAATATCTGTAAAATAAAACAAGTGATAGTTTAATAAACTTTGATTGGGAGAAATTCAGATACCATTATTTTGTGAAGAATTTAGACGTGTTTAGATCACTTGCAACTTTGACACACTATCCAAAGTCAACGATGATGGTTTAATAAAACGGAAAGGATTGAATAGCCGAGCGGGAGAATTGTGTTTTCAAGAAATCTGTAGTCTGGAAAATTAGAGGGGATTGAAAACTTGGAGGAGCGTAAAGATTATTTCTTTAGTATTTGAAAGCATGCTTTAGAAACAATAGATAGACTGGTGCCTGAAAATCAACTTACCGATAGCTGCCTTTTTTAGGTAGATAGTCCTTGAACTGCTTCAGAGTTATATTATGCCCAGGAATTTTGGTCCTATAGGGAACTTGTTCGTCACAGAAACTGAACACAACGGTGGTGAAATCTGCTGGGTCTTGTCTACTTTTCCTCAACGTCGATTGGTTAGATTGGATGCAGGATGGATTTAGATTAGTCGGTTCACACGACAGCTTACCACTATTTGGGTAACGTTGTCGACTACCACCTCTTGCTCTGTCTTCTTCCATCAACCTCCTCCTGGCTTCTTCTAGTTGCGTAGCCTGAAATAAAATTATAACGAAGTTAATTTCCGAAAGTGTATCGAATGAAGTTATATAAATTCCTCATATATTCTAGTTTACTCACTGTATGTGGTTGCGGCAAAGGAGGCATTCCAGGATCGGCCACAAAGGGTTGAGCGGGAACACCCCAAGTGTCTCTGCTCGCTCTTTCCAAGGAGCCACTTCGTGATCCGTACTTCTTTCCATGCCTACTGTGCTTCGAATCTGATTTTTTATCAGACTCTTTGAGCCATGACAAGAGGCGACTGTCTTTGCTGGCACCTAATGGAGGGGCATCGCTAACTACACTGACACCACTGTCAGTCAATTCCGTCATTGACTTTTTAGTGGAACCGGACCTCCGACACAGATCTGATCTTCGGAATCTCTGGTCGTGACCTACAAAACAAAATGGAAATATTTCATATCGAGGTATCCATTATTTCATGGATTTCGGGTAACGGACATGGAAACAAGTATGACTTTTCAAAACCGAAGGGAAAATGCAGTCAGTTTATTGATCGAAAGCAGATGATTGATGCCCAAAAAAAAATATTTTGAAATAATAAAAATAACAGGATACACAGGTTTTAATCATCGCACACGTATATAATATGTATTTTTCAAATTAATAAATATAAATTAGGAATCATTTTATTTGAGTAAGCATAACAGGAGGTTCTTACATTGTAGATAGAGATCCTGTTTATGCAGAGAATCTGCATAATCGGACGGGATGGATTTAGATTTTGGCAAATGAGAACCTAGAGAGCTCATGGAACCAGCACCTAGCAAATCACTGCCTTCAGGGAAGTCATGAATATTTCCGCTGTCTGCTGAAAATGTAGAGAATACGTCTTTTTCTTTTCTCTGTTTGTAAGGTCTTTGATGCGGGTAGTTATGCAGCAATCCCCGTCTTCTATTATCAGGAGAGTGAGGTCTAGGTGACGCCATACCAGGTGATCGCGAGGGTGTCAAATCCGACCAAACTCTAGATACGTGTTGATCTAAGATGGCTTGATCACTATCATCTTCTATTAAAAGTTTTTCTCTAATTGCATCAGCCAACGTTCTAGGTCCACCCGTCGGAGGTTCACTAGTTGCATCTGCACCGATCATTTCACTTTCTTGTAAATGCCTATCCAATTTTTCTTGAGTTTCCCGAGCTCTTTTAACAGTTTCTAATTTTTCTATCAAGACTTGTGCGAAAATTTCTGGCTTTAACGAACGTGTTTGATCACGTGGCAGTCGTTGAGTTCTTGGGATTACGGTGTAGTGTACCATAGGATCACGATTCAGGCTCGCTGATTCTTTCATCGCTCTGCATTGTCGCATATATTGTTTCTTGCTACTGCGTTGTCTTCCTATGGACATACCATCGCTGTGAACAAATACAAAGTACATAGTATCGTGCCCCTCATTGAGCAAGATGATCAACTTCCCGATCAAGCTTGATTGAAAATTCCTTTGAAGAATCATTTTGATATTTTATTTGAATGAATCTTGGATTGGATGTGGGTTCATAAAAAAATAAAAATACTTCAAATACTGTAAAAATTTAATCCAACTCAATATTAAAAGATAATACTTGACTATAAACTTGCAAGAATAAAACGCTAAATACATGCAGGGAGATTCTATTTATGCGGTATACTTTACACTTTTCATATAAAATCCTCTGCTTATAGTTATAATCGTTAATTCGTTTGAAATTTATACCGTTGAGCGATGATCCATTTCATTAAAACATTTTGTTGGTGAGGTGTGAAAACTTGTTGATCAACGACACATTGAGTAGACAAACTCAAAAACAGTTGCGCTCTATCCAAATTATTTGAATGTGACATGGTACTTAGAAATTATTTCAGAGACACTGAAAATTTTTCTTGATAAACAATAGCGCAACTGTTTATTTGCTCACTGTATAATCCACGCCATAAATCTCGTAGCTGCAATCACCAGGTGATAAAACCTACTAAACTTCGCTTTGCTACAGCTTTGTTACATATCAGTTTCACGACTGATATGATATCTAATAAGACTAATGATACCAGAATTCGGATAACTGGCAAAATCACGGTGTCGGGTGAAAATAGATAACAATTTTTTGGCATGCATAACTTTCCTTGTTTAAATTATTATGTACTTACAGATAAGAGGTAACATCATCGATCATCCATGGATTATCCGATATAAGAACACGATCGTAAAGTAAAAATTGTCCTCTCAAAAGATATATATTTTTACCAGAATAAATTTAATGAAAACACTTCTTTGCTTAATGATACGAAATTTGTACTTTGCAATCCATGTCCTTACAAATATGGCTTTTTACGAAAGAGTAAAAAATGATAAAACTTACAGAGAAGAGTCAGTGAGGGACATATTATCTGATTCAGTCCGGGCATCGCTGCTTAAACTTTGCAGTTCAGAATCCTGTCTTGAAACTGGGTTGTAGGATGAATACTGAGCATGTAACCTGTTGGCTGGCGTGTGGTAGGGACTAGCGCCAGCTTGCAAATAAATGCTACGCAAACGCCACGCAAAATGCCAAACAAAACAAATGGGAAATTAAAAAACAAAATGCACAATGGGGAATTTAATTTGGGTGAAAATGATCCGAAAATATTTACTACATAGGGAATTTCTGATAAGCTTGATAAAAATTAATCGGTTTTATAAAAACAAATAAATTATGGTGTAAATTAAATAATCTATCTAAAATATGAAAGCAGACTAAAATCTTGCGATGAGTCAAAGAGGAGTATAAAATGTGCATTGTTCTAAATTTTACACACGACTTGTTAAAATTTTAATAATTAAATCTGCATAAATGATACTCGACTTTTCTTCAAACAATATAGAGATTATACTAAAAACTTTTAGCATTACAAAGCTTTCACAAAAATCTAAGATTCAACTAGCAGCATTCTACTTCAAGGGGTTGATTTTCAAAAGCAAAACAATTGCATATTTGGATCACTCTGAAGTATTGGATTGGGGGGTTCAAATGAGATAATAGGGTTTTGAACATATAATAGTTATGGCTTACCCAGCATAGGCTTCAGGCTTAGGCCGTAGTTCCATTGCTCTAGTTTGTTGAGTAGCCATAAGGACATCCCTGGTCAGTCTTAATTCACCAGCTCTCAATTCCCCGGGTGTTTCACTTGCCGAATGAGAAGTGTGAACTGAACTAATAAATTCGCTATCTTCATGAAGAGTCGGAAGCAAACTTGGTCCGCATGAAACCGACATTTCGCGGCTTGAACTGGAGCTGGTAGAGCTAACAGAATCAGGATTTTGGTAACATTGAACGTACTGTAAGTACATTTCAGATTTAAGGAAGTTTGGGTAAGTGGTTTCATTGATGAGCCGTTCAACTTCGATTTGAACATTATCGAACACCTTTCCGTCGACTCTGCCTTCTTTGACACGGCGGTTTGCTTCTTTGCGTACATCTTCTGGCACTGGTAACTGCGAGTTGAGAAAGAATCTACGGAAACAAAAATTTCATACAATTCCTTCTACCTCCACTTTTCCTATACAAACTCCTTCCATTTACTTTCTGAAGATATGGCATACCTTCTATAGATAAGTTTAACCAACTGTTGTATCGTGTCGGGATGGTGTTGATTTTTGAGTCCTTCGCAAGCATACCAGAAATTAAGTGGTTCCGCATGGGGTCTTCCCTCTTGATCCAGATACTTTCTGAATAATTCCATTCCCTCCGGGTCTTGTAGGAGTGAATGTAAATTTCTAGCCCACCTGAGACAAGCTGGTGGTGAAACACCTTCCATGCACGCACCGCCACAACTTCCTTCTGGTTCAAATCCCAACGGAGCTGATCCATCGCAAGGAATAGGAGCTGTTGAATACGCCAATGAAGAACGTCTGGGTGTTAAGGCTGGACTCTGTGGACGGAGTCTGCTGACACGACTGCCAGTCTCCTCTCCTATGAATGATCGAATAATCAAGATTGTCGACGATGAATTTTTTTTAACAGGTAAACAACTCACTAATTGTGAAAGGCCGAGGGGAGTAAGCCCTTAAAACGTCAAGATTCTTACCAGGCACAGGTGGCCTTGGAGAGTTTTCATTGAAGCAGTGAGCTTCGCTATACCTCGGCCCACTCATCCTATCTCTTGCGACTATCGCGTGCTGTTTCTCTGCCTATACTGAATTTCAATCCTCGTCGCCTTCTAGTGGACATGGCTAGTCCAGACCTGAAATAAAAGAAAAAAATTGAACATAAATTAAAGCAAATTGAGGTATTTTTGATGGATAGCTCACACCATCATTTGAAATTATGCATTAACAATAAAACGGATGGGATTTTATTCACCCAGTGAGAAAGTGCCTTACTCTACAAGTGGCTACCTATAACGAGGACCACAGGAAGTTCTCCACATTTAGTTGAGAACTGGGTAGCTATTGTAACAAATTAAAAAGTGATACACATGAGAATCTGAGCTATGAATTTTTACTAGTTCAATTTAATATATTAAATTGTTGTATTATAAGATTGTTGCGTAACAAGCTTCCAATACATTATATAACTAGGTAAAAAGTGAAAGGCATCTTCAACATCCCTTGTGCTTCAACCGATAGACCTGGCTAGTGAGTCATGTTCCAATTACTGCTCAGAGCATCCTAAGTGAGTGTTCTATATCGACAATAAATATAAGGGTGGGGCTACGTCGAACAAAGATCCTCCATCTTGTGGCAGCCTGCGCATCGAGCAACTTTTTTCTTCTCGGATGAATTTTCATCGACCGGTCTGTGAGGCTTTGTGTGGTATTGATCGTCAAAAAATTATGACATAAGCTTTTGAATCTAACTCCCCCTTAATAAATTATCCCTCCGGAAAAATATCTATGAATTTGAGTTCCGATGAGGCAGAAAAATATTAATAGAATTATGCCACAGGCCAGATATTTCTGGCTAGAACTGAACATACATCATTGTTTGCACCAGGGATGCAGCCATTGTTACGGAGGACTATAGAAATATGATTTCATAAGAATGTTAGGGGTCTATAATTTCTTTAATAATCTGAGGGATGCATTACCCCCCAACCCAGGTATATTCCCATTGTATTTCATAATTTTCTTTAAGGATCAACTTGGACAAATCAATTTTAGGGAAAAAAAAAATCAATATTTTCAAATCACTTCCTTCAAAAAAACATGTTCAAGGTTTCATTGTTTGAAATATATATTCAAAAGCTTGACAGAAAACGTTGATAAGGAACATAAATTGTGATATAATATAGGGAAATAATTTTCAAATAAAACATACAGAGTTCAAGTGAAAAGTGAAGCCTGCGGAACGTATAAAAATCAACATGTAATGCTTTGCACAGCTCTTCTGAAGCTTAAATCTCCAAATAACTTATAATAGTAAATTCTAAACTGCGTAAGATTATGTATAGTTGATGTTCAGGTATAAATTGAAAAATATGAAATGAGAAGCTGTCATAACAAATCAGTGTGCTTGGATGAATTCCTACCTGAGTTAGGTACTACAAACATAATACGTACCATTTTGATGAAGACAGACCTACAGATTTTGATTTTCTAAGCAGTATTTAATAGGTCTATTATGATTTATAATGCGTATATTGTGAACTTTTTTTCCGAATAGTTAGGAAAGGAGATATTCTAAGCCCAAGATCAAATTGTGGTGTGGCGATACCTTTGACGAGAAGTCTGGAATCAAACTGAGCGAAGGCAGCGTCCTGGCCAGGACCGAAGCCAGATTGATAGAGGGGAGAACGAATGTAGGATTCTAGGGGCTGCGAAGTGTGAGGGTAGGAACAAAATTGTACTGTCGATGTAGAAGTGGACGAGGGTTTTACTAGGTAGCTCGATGGAGCTGAAGTTTCAGGCAACGGTGCAACAAGAGGTTGAAAACAACACCTCGGAGAGCTCTCAACTATACACCGAGTTCATTTCGGTATGCCCTGGTGACTGTGAGAACGTAGAGCTATACGAGTTAAGTTTCTCCTTGCATATTATACTGACCTTTAAACTAAGATATTCTAATTTTCCAAACCTAATGAATGAAATTTTCAATTGAAAATAACGACCAAAAAATCTGATTTTTTAAACTATTCATCCCTACTGCTCATGCGTCAAATTTCATGTCGTTACACACATACATAGAATGCAGTCAATTTTATTAGTACAAAATATTGCTGATGCTGCCAGTATTTGAGGTTATGTTAGTAATACAACCTCATAAAATCAGTTAAAATCTGGTACTACAGATTCGTTTCTTGATTGAATTGTGAACAAATATAGATTAAGAAATAATAAAAAATCCTGACCTAAAGTTACCTTACCTAACGTCAACTGACATGGTTTGACAGCGGTTAAAAGATGTTGCGGGGCGCGCCTGATTAGTAGACGATAATAAAATCTTCATAGCTAAATTAATCAAACAAATTAGCGGGATTTCGTCATGTCTACCTTTTGCATTTATTAAAACCTGGAAAATATATTAAAATAATGATAAAATCCCTCTATTTCTCTCTCTATCTCTAGGCAGTCATTTATGGAAGAAAAGAAAAAGAAAGAAATTTAGAGCAGTCGTTGAGGAAAAATATAGGCTGAAGAGAGTAAAATAAAAGTTTGGTAGCATCAGCTAGGTTTTAATGTAAGAGGCTTTTCGCGATTCAATGCTTTCAAAGGTTTTTCTTGTTTGTAAAACTTTTCAACATTCGAAATCTCTCTCCGGACATAGCCATAGTCTGTCCATGTACCGTATTTGTTCAACAGCTATTTCATTCGACATTACGGCTTGAAAAATTTCTATTGTTAAATTATAATTGACATTCGTGTAAGACAAAATACGTTTTCAAAAATATAAAATGGCTAAGTTACCAACAGAATCGTTCGATTTTTTATCTATGATAGCGATTACCATATCTAGAAAGTAAAAACTGTTGCTAAATCCTGAACATGATGTTCAGCTGCTTGAAATATAATAATAATGAATAAATGAATACAAAAACTAGTTCAAAAAAAATATATATACTTATAACATATCGTGTTATCATTTGATAAAATGGCTTATAGCGTCGTTTTCAGTCGAGCTTCAAAGAGACTTCAGAAGGCTGGTAAGCTTAGTTAAGTTGATTTACTGATTCAACAATATTTTCGGGTTTTGTTATAAGTTTAAAGTTGAAAAGATATTTTTTCCACATATCACATAAACGTATATAGATATAAAGAAGTTCCAATGAAAAAAAGTGTAGAAAAGCGCGCGGGGGCGGCTTCGAGTTACGTCGTTGATTATATACGGGGTAAAAATAGATAAAAGGAGGAAAAACTCTGGGTGTCTACTGGAGGGATTAGACCTCTGTAAAGACTAGAGAAATACTCCCAAGGACTGCTATTGCTTTCTCTTTTTTTTATACATTTTTCCCCCTTTTCTTTTTTTCTCGCCTCTCCCGGTGCCGTTTTAGTTTTGCCGTTACGCTCTTACAATTAGAGGCGAGAATCTGCAGCACCCATCTAGGTACGTATTTAAAACGCACCTATACACGTACATATGTACACCTATAATATGTGCAGAATACACCCTATGTGCGCTGCATCACATTAAAATTGAAACGAAACTGCTCGTTTGGTTCACCCCAGAAAATCGACCTCATGATAGGATTTCTTTCAAACTTTTATCACACGCGTCATTTTTTCATGATAATTACAAAACAAAATAATTAACTAAATTAAAAACAGAAACAGCTTTTCAGCAAGATGAAGAGAATTTCTTCAATTTTAAGAATACTATATGCATTATATACGCAAAATTTCATCGATACAAAAATTCCTACTACCTCGTTTTCTTTAGTCTGGAGAGTCCGTTGCGAGTATAAAGTTTATGCGTTGCTTTTCCCCCCCCCTAAGATTCTTAGTACTGACCCGACAGACATTGATGGCTACTCTTACTTCCTGTGATGGGGGATGAGACCCGCGTATACAATTTCACCGCATGGTGTCAAATATCAGATTATATAGTATTCGGCTGATATAATATAGCATCTCTGAGTTTAACCGTCTTTCTCACAATGAATCTCTCCCTCATTTTCTACAACTAAATCCACCACTGGTGCATTAAACAATAACCGAGCAACAAGAACAATGCAATAACAAAGTCAAATGAAAAATAAATTCATCAGCAGATAACCCAACGTCGATAACTGATTTGTAGGTACAAACGCGAATGATAAGTTGCATGGGGTACCCTTAAAATTTAAAGCGGGGTTTCAATACAATGCCACAAGAGCTCTATAGGGGATGAGGGTGGAAATATTTTGCCGATAAGAACTTTGCAAAAACATCCCTTAGATGGCGTTACTTGTTTTTCTGCATACCGAGTGTCAGAGTTGCAGCCGCTGCTGCTGTGCAGGAGCGAAAAATTCTGCATGTTTTTTGTTATCCACCAACGTTTTATGAGTTAAATAATAATTCACGTATTAATTGCTATTATTTATTCACAATACGTGAGTTGTGTTTGAAAAAATTGTGAATTTCACTGCACCAGAAATAATCATACTTTATTATATATTAGCGTGTCCATATTTTAGCACGGAGATGATGTTCATTCTGTAGTTTTTTTCATTTATTCTCTTTTTTTTCAGTTTCGTTCTTTCTCTTTCGCCTTTACCTTAATTTCGCTGATTTCTTTTTTGTTTTTACTGTTTCTCCTGAATTTGCATTGATGGTTTGAGAGAGGTATCAAAAGGCGGTATATAAGGAAGATCATCATCCGGTGGGGTGTGTAATTTATAATTCGGTGCGGCGTCGGCTCTTTCATATTACAGGTTTGTTGCAGTTATAAGTTAGTTCGAGAAGAACGAGAATAATATACATATATGTGTGTAGGTATATAATGCATCTTCTTCTGTCATGCTTATAACATAGATACACGTTCGATATACCTATATACAGATATCATGAAGCCGCTGGAGGATCATTTACCGCCAAGAGTACATAGTAAAAAAAAAGGGGTACGAAAAGAGACGAGAGAGGAAGGAGAAAAAAAAGAAGATATTAAGAAGCCATGCTCTGCAACTCATTACATCATTACAGATTCGTGACGGCCTACTTCAGACGCTGCTGATGCTGCTGCTGACTCTTTCGCTATCTACTCCATTCTTCTAGGTAGGAAAAAAAAAATTCTAATAAAAAGAGAAAAATCGACTAAAAGAGATTTCTAAAAGAAGGAAAATATTTTAACAATGTTATATAAAATTTCGAGCTAACGGGCGCCTTGCACTTTGGCCAGTTTTTCCATGAGATCGTCTAATGCAAAATCGAGGTAAATTTTTGCATGAAATTTCAAGAAAAATCGTATAAGAATTCGAGAGACAATGATAAAATTCGATCAGATGTATTTATGTGCGAATTTGAATATGGTTGGGATTGAAAATTTGTTCCAGGTGAAATTTATTGAAGCGAATTTCGTCACATCCGCATATATAAGATATTTATATGAGAAAATTCTTGTGCTACGGCAGAAATCAGCAGCGTGCAACGAAGCAAATATCTATCATATACGATATCTACACATATGTACAAAGTATGATATTGCGGTTTATACACGTATATAAAGACATACATAACGCCGGAATACCAAAGAATCAGAAATATATCTTTCATTCTTCAGATTTAGTCGAGCGTTCGAGCGAAGATATCGGCGATGTATATAGAAGACCGGAATGGAAAAAAAAATAAAAATTCTCTACAGGGTGTGCACAAATATAGGTGTATACCTATGTATATTCAAATATACGAATTCCATTTTATTTTAATAATACCTTCCGCGGTATTAAAAAAATATGTACATGCACATAGGGTCGGTACCTATATATCTCTTCAATCCTGAATTCTCTCTCGATTCCTTCTGATTTTTATTCGTGTTTTGTTTCCCATTCTTCTTTCAATATTTTTTATAAAGCTCTCTTCTCACCCTATCGCGAGCACAAAGCTCAATCGATAATCTTTATTATTATTTTTAATAACGATACTGAATATGAAGATTCAAGTCTGACATTGTAAATGTACACACCATCTAGAAAAATATATTTAATAAAGAATTCTCAATTCTCAAGAAAAAGTTTCAACATTTACCCATAATTTTTTTGGTATCAGTTTCAATTTGGCTAATCAATGATCGTTGCGAGCTACGCAATTGAGAAAAGAAAATAGAAATTCTGAGGCGTTCAAAAAGTGGGGAATAAAAAAACGAGAGATGAATTTTTGCTACATATTCTTCACGATCCCACAAATACGTGTAAGTTTTCAAAAGATTCTACAGTACAGAAGAATATAAAGACCAATCAATTTCTAGATTCCTCAAGAACCGTTTGGATATGGAGGGGGAAAAAATCTACAGGCATGAGATCGGGTAGCTAATAGTCTATAAGCTGCACGAGAATACTTGGCGACGATGATTTTGAAATTCCACAAAGTCCACCTATACAATGACGAAGGAATGTGATCTCGTTTGATCGTATTCGAAAAATGAAGAGAGAATTGTCTTTTGAGGAACTGAACATACGCGTATAACTTGTTAATAGCTATTGCGGTATAGTGAAAATTCACAAGTATGTATACATACTTAATTAGTTTGAAAGGTTATTTTCTCATTCTACCAAATGGTCGTCATATTTTGCTGGATCGCAGTGACCGTTAGCGTTCCTTGTGATGCACCAGTATAAGTACAAGTATATATATATATATATATAGATATAATATGAACAGCGGGGTTTCTTTGAGCTTCCCGACTCTTTCAGAAAGACAGTGGGATTCTTGTTTTTCAAAAGAATGTTAATCGCCGGACGATAAGCGAAGTATGAGACTCAGAGAGACGCACACATGGAGAAAAGAAGAATGAAGAGTAAGCAGAAAAAACCAAAAAAACAAATACATAAAAACGAAAAAAAAAAAGGAAAGAAAAGAAAAATTAGAAGAGAAGAGTCGCAGCACTACTCTCTCCCTTAATGTTGTTCTCTCGTCCAGTTTGCTCGGTTGGTGGTTTTCTCTTGGATTCTAGAGAGCTTCTCTCCGGTTCCCCATCTCAATTCCTTTTCCTACTTTGTCTTCTTTTTTCCTTTCTCCCTCTTATTTCCCATCTCACCAACATCCACACCACCGCCATCGTCATCATCGTCATCATCATCATCATCGTCATAATCATCACATTCACATAATCCTATCCGCTCTCTCTCCGCTCTTCTCTTTTTCCTCACCAATGTCTAGAAACCCGCAACGGAATGAGTAAGTCTGATCGTCCTGAAAAACTAGTAGCCCAACGGAAGAATGCTGCTGGTCGCGTTGAGTAGCCGTCGAGGTAGCCGTTGCCCCTTTGAGACTATACCTATAGATATATAATCTGAAATC
This sequence comes from Athalia circularis, assembly GCA_963978495.1. Classification (NCBI taxonomy): domain Eukaryota; kingdom Metazoa; phylum Arthropoda; class Insecta; order Hymenoptera; family Athaliidae; genus Athalia; species Athalia circularis. The sequence continues at coordinate 24,989,429 of OZ021702.1, read as the reverse complement.
GAGTCTCCACTCACACAATACGATATAGGTATAAGAATTACATGAACGATCGTCGGAAAAAAAAAAAAATAGAAGAAAATAACCCCTTATACACTTGTAGGAAAAACTTTTCGTTATGTTGGGGTTGAAAAGAAAGAAGAAAATTATATATATAGATTCAGGAAGGTAAAGAGAATAATTCTGTCCTATATAGGCGCGGTTTCTGGACTGCGTGATATATAAATATATACGAAGACCGGAAATCCAAGCGCGTTTTCCTTCCAAGAGTTCTCTTCCCTAGACCGGCAGTGAGATAACAGGTGTTCCTCGTATGTAGGAATGCCGTCGTATTGGAATAAACTGCAGCAGCCCAACAACCGATGGCATTCACTCTATAGAGATACCTGATCGGAAGAGCTAGAGAACGAATGAAGAAGAAGGTATATATGTACGTACAGTCCATATATATTCCAATAATCCAATTGAAAGGCCTATAGTTTATAACCGATGGGATTTCAAATACTAAACTCAAGTATTTTCGGTCGCTGAGTTCACTCAAATGAATTTACTCAAATGAATATCGAAAATATCGAATTAAATAAACGCTGTACATGCCGTTAAAAAGTGAACTCGAACTAGATCGTTAATACCAAAACCAAAGAAATGAAAAAAGTACACGGGGATGAGCACGGTACGCGCGCGCGTACAGATAAATCTAAAGCCATATATAAGATCGGAAATTCGAAGGAAGAAAAAAATGAGAAAAAAAGGAATTAAATCAAAGGGTAAAACCGCCGATCGCTCGAGTGCTGAGCCTTTTAGATATTTAGGTCCTAATCTCCATATTTTCTAAGATAGAAAACCTCGAGGTGTGCTTAGCGCAGTAAATCAAGGTGGTAGTGCAGCAGCGGTAGCAGCAGCAGCAGTGCAGTTAAAATCAGGAGCAGCAGCACCCCGAGTTGGGAATATTTTCTTTCTCATTCTCACTCCCCTCTCTTTTTCTTCAATCCATCTATCCGTCTCTGTCATTCGCCTGTAGCGATATCACCGGCAACAGCAGTGCAGCGGTTCCCTTTTTCTCGTATGCATTTACGTTCCTTTCCCTTGGTCGCCCTCAAATCCAACCAACATCTCGTTGCTGCAGTCAGCAACAGGACTATAGCACACGGACATAGCGCCCGCAGGAGGACTGAGAGAAGAAGAAGAAAACGACGAAGAAGCACACGATGAAGAAGAAGAAGGGAGCGCCTGCATCGTTGTATGCGATGTACAGGTACACACGTGTACATACATGTATGTAAAGAGTATATAAGTCCCGCAGCAAACGCTAGCGAAGGGAAGAGAAAAGAGTAACAAGAAAAGAAAAAACGGACAAAAAAATTTAAAAAAAAATAAAAAACGAGTGAGAGAAAGAGAGAGAAAAAGAGAGTGAGACGCAAAGAGCTCGCAGAGGCCTCGACGTCGGCTGGCGGCACCGCTTGATGTACGCCGGGTCCGTAATTACAGGTTTTCGGAACGCCTGGACGCGGGCAAGCCGTGCCGTTCAAGTTGGAGCCCTTTCCCCTCGACCGGCGACGCCACAATCCAACGGGTGTACGAAACGAACCTTTGATACGAGTGCCGGTACAAATTTGGCTCGATAAATAAAAAACACTCAAGAACAATAAAATTTGAGAAATAAATTTTCAAGAGTAGCAATCGATCATCTCAGCATGCAAACTCAGCTCGGCTTCAGAGATTAGAGATCTAGTTTCTTTGAGAATCGTGCCAAGGTCATCGTCCATGTAGTTTTGCTATTTCTATTCGTATTTACAATTGTACCGCGCTATTGATTTTCTATAAATAGAACGTCATATAAAACAGAATTTCAGATGCACAAATTGATTGATTTCGTTTATGATTTCACCTATCGATTCAAAAATAGATAAGAAGTATATGAAAGAATAAAAATCCTCATACGAACTGATTTTGAAACAAGAAGATATCCAGAGCATGCCAAAGAAATCAAAACCAATCGAATTCAAAAATGAGAAAAAATAATTCAAGCATGCCAACAAACAAGGGCTCGGTTTTTTTCATGTCCTTGTGAATCGGTTGAACTTGAAATACCTTATACAATAATCAACGGACAGTGTAACGCGCATTAGATTTAAAGCTTTTCCCTTCACGACTCTGAATAGAAAAAAAAACGCTTGATAATAATCACAGTAAAGCAAGGAAGATTATAAACCAAAATTCAAAGTATAATAAATATTTTGGATTCGTTGATGATTATCGTAGCGGATATAAAAATGAGAGAATTTAAAAATAACATTTCAAGCTTAGAAAAAAGATTAAGAGTAAAAAAAAAAGAAAATTAAAAACACCCCATACAAATTAAACTCCCGTATGCATTTATACACACGAAGTAGTATACTGTAAAAGTTAACGAGGGCTTAGTATATAAGGAAGGAAAAAACGAAAAAGAGATGAGGTTAAGGGTGGTTTGTGCGGTTTTCCAAGAAAAATCCAAACAGTAATACTTTGGAAGCAAGAAGGGTAGGGATCGAAGAAACCCTAGGTCAGGTAAGAAGAGAAGAAGCTGAAGAATATAAACTGTTCTGTCGCGATTGGCGTTGTAACGTATTATAGGAGAACTTTAGTGATCCACAAAATGTCAATTTTTTTTTCTCATACTTTTCGGGTAGGTTTTTCAAATTCAAACACCTTTTCCCTTCGTGCACCTATATAGGGTACTTTGTATGTAACATGAAGATAGACACCGGACACACGCTTGAAGAAGACAGACAACAAAACGTAGATGATGCAGGGCGCACCGTGTAATTACACGTCTTCAGTTCTCCGGCACTTTCTTCCTCCACTTCACTCGTCCCCCCCCCCCCCCCCCCCCCACCTCGTCATCATCGGCCTCTCTTTTTCCTCCTCCTCCACCACCTCTTTTACGTATTCTTCATCTTTGTCCGTTAGTTATATCTTCATAACGCCGTCCGTAGTCTCGTCGTTGCAACGTTGCAGGGCCGCCACCGGCACCGACGACGCTGCGCGAAAAATTGTCTCCGTAAGCGAAGATTATGGCGATTTGTTTTTTTGTTTTTTTTTTTCCAACCCCTAATAGTACACGTAAGCACCAACTTTTATACGGACGTTGGTACGGTTGAGAATTTGAAGATATATTTATCCAGAGTTGTTCAGGAATTTGCTGATAATTTTTTAGGTAAAAATCTGAGCAAAATTACATTGAACGGATTGGAAAACATACTCTCGTTTTTCGTGGAGATTCGAATAAAGTGGTGGTGAGTAAGAGTGCGTCCAGATGTGCAATTCTGTAAAATATTAATGACGTCCCGTTATTACAGGTGGAACGAGCGAATGGATGTGATACGAAAATGTGAACGGTTATCGAAATCGGTAGATTTACAGGGCGATTTTCTTTTGAGCCGTCCCTGTCGGGTCCCAACCTTCTCAAACGAGAAGCGCATACACAGCTTCCATTCAACTAACCCTCTCGCCGCAGTGTCGGCAAAATCTCTTTTACCAACCAAGAGAAGAGAAGAAGTAGCAAGAATAGCAAGAAGAGTGTAGGTATATATACTGTATGCATACCCTGCATAGCTTACACCCAAGAGTGGTGGATAATACAGCATTACATATACTTATACGTATGTACGAACTTGCAAAAGGGACTAGGACAACGACTAGGTTACACCCACCAACAGGAGTAGCTGCAGAAACTGAAATGCCAACATCACGAGATTAAGAATAAAGAAGTAAATTTAGGCGTCTTTTTTCTCTCTCATGTAATTTCATATCGTACACGTACCTTTTTTAGTTAATTTTTTTGTCAAATTTTTATTTTTTCCCCCGTATATTTCGACGAAGAGAAAAGAGAAAAGTGAAAAAAGAAAGACGAACGGAGAAACATCACGAGATTAAGAATAAAGAAGTAAATTTAGGCGTCTTTTTTCTCTCTCATGTAATTTCATATCGTACACGTACCTTTTTTAGTTAATTTTTTTGTCAAATTTTTATTTTTTCCCCCGTATATTTCGACGAAGAGAAAAGAGAAAAGTGAAAAAAGAAAGACGAACGGAGAAAGGAAGAAAATAGTTTGTGGGATTAGCTCCCGATGTCCCCAAGGAATAACCAATCACCCGGATGTAATCCTTGGGAGTAAGGAAAATTATCGGGTTCGACCCTCCTACAGAACTGCCATGTGTACCGGTGTTTCAGGGCTGATCTCCGGAAGAAGGAGATTCTTCGAGGAGAAGAAGAAGAAGAATAAGAGAGCATGGAGTATTGTGGCTTATTTTGAAATTTTTTTTCTTCCCAGTATTCTTTTCTCTTATTTTATTTCATTTTTTCTTTTTGCTATTCTCTTCTTTTTTTAATCTGAGAGGCGCGGTCTTTCTTTTGAACGAGCGTCTGTCCGTCTCGGGTTGTCTGCTCGCTTGCCCTGCGCGCCTGTCGACCTACGTACCGGGTGTCTCAGGGAAAGTATCATCGTCATCGCGATCGTCATTGAATCCGAGATCCGCACGAATCGATACAAATTATCGCTTTTCACGTTTAATTACTCAAGCTTGATGTGAAATAGAAAAACGAAAAGCACGAAAAACCAGCCGCTAGTCACGTTATTTTCCGCAATACTCATATTTTTCTCTAAAATCAATTCGATCGGATTAGAAATATCCCATCAAGTACGTACTGATCGGAACATTCGGTCAAAAAAATTGATTTGAATGATTTAGCCGCAGCTGTATCCATACGTACAATTATTATTGTATATATGTGTTTAAATTCACACGTGTTTCCAACGCAGACAGTTCGTCGTCGTCGTCGTCGATCTGAAGAGCAGCAGCAGCAGCAACGCAGCGGGACGACGACGACGACCTCGGCGGTGCGTATCGTTAGATCGTTAGAAATTTTCTTTTCATAGGTTTGCACAAGACCGCTTCTTTCAGGTCTGTATATACACACATATGTACGGTGCATTCCACGCCAACTCGACCAAGTTCTGACCCTTACTAATTTTTTTCCCCCTTCTCATAATTACAATTTATTTATTTTTCCTTTTACCAGTAAAATCTTTCTCAATTTTTCGTGCGACGCACGTGAAAAATTTCAGAATAAAAAAAAAATACCCGCAATCCGAATGACCGCACGTGAAAATTAGCGACTGTCACGTGGGTTGCGGGTAATCAGGCGCTACGCGGGGTGCAGACCACTTGCCACTGATATTTACAATACATATCTCTACAAATACCTTAATCTAAAATAGAAAATCATTCCGTACAGTCGATAAGAGAAAAATGATACCTAACTGTGCGTTATCCGATTTTTTCTTTTTTCATTCATCGTGTGCCTCTACGTACGGTATATAAATGTTATATAATATATGATTAAATATGTGTACGCATGGAATATAAAATCTCAAACAGGCTTATGATAAACGTAACTCATATGTCGGCGGCAAAATTCTATCTTTTGTGAGGGTATGTAAATACAAAAAGAAAAACAAACAAAAAAACAACAATGGAAACCAAAATTCATGATGATGATGACGATGATAACAACAATAATAATGCTATAACTAATTAAAAAATCGCGTAAAAGTATTTGTAAGCTGTGAAAATTAACTAGACCCTACAAAAAAAGAAGATTAAAAAAAAACAACGGAAAAGGAAGAAAAAAAAAAGCATGACGCGGTTAATTCTTCGCTGCAACAACGCAGATTGTAATAATGCGATTAATACGTCTTTGCCGTTCTTTGCGGTACCACCGGAAGTTCTTCTCTCCTCTCATTGACCTCGCGCACTGACAACTGCACTATAACTTACATTCTCTCATACCCGGCAGTATAGGAGAGTGTATAAGGGGAAACTTGACGGGGACGGCGACGACGACGTCGCGACGTTGAGGTAGAGGTTATATAGCTAGCTGACACTCTTTTGTATATTATCCAAGTATGTGTGTACAATACATAAAGAATCAGCATCTCATCACCCAGCAGAGAAGTAAAGGCAAACAATTACTTGCATATTCCTTATCTTTCTTTCTGTTTCTATTTTTTTTTTTCAAATTTTTATCTATACATGTACGCACATTGTGTGTGTACTTTGTGTATATATTGCATCTGGTTCCTAATTATACCGGGCTATCTTTTGACGATTTTGTGTTTAGCCGCGTTCGAAAAGATAGAAAAAAAAAAAAAATGAAAAGAAAAGAAAACGAAGAAGATAAAGTACATAAAGAGGTCGACGCGCCGCCGGTACAGTTTTGATTTTTTACAAATAATCCTATGAAAGCGATCTGAAAACCCCCAAGTTCAAAAGCCCCGCCGAGATATTATATACATTATTAAACTATAAGCTCTTACGTGAACAGAAAAAAACAAAACAAAAAAACTACAGCAGAATCACGGGGATCTTTTGGAACCCTTAGGGTAGAATAGAAGAAGAGAACATATTTTTTTTCGTTCCACTTTTTTTTTCTCGCTTTTTCGAATCGACTCATACGGAGTGGGACATGAAAGGGGTAGAAAAACAACAGCTTTGAATGAAACCTTATACGCTAAACCTTGAGGTACGTCTTAGTACCTTATTTTTGGTGAAATCCATTGACGATATAGTTGCGTTTATAATCACCATGTGGTTAATTTATATGCCTCCAGGGCGATGATGTTTTTTTTTTTAGTTTTTAAGTTTTTGTTTAATGTTGATTTCATCCCTTAAAAAAATTGCGTTTATTGTCAAATAATATGATCGATTCATTTATTTTAGTCGTATATAAAACTTCAGGCAGGATTTTCAGGAACAAAACGTTAACTTCTATACTACTTCACTATAATACAGTTAAAAATATACATCTTAACTTCATCATTATTATTTGTTTTTAAATACCAAACTATTTATTTTATAGGTATACGAATTAGGTTGTTTGTCACACCGGTATAATTTGATAAAATTCAAACGTTCGATTCGATTGAAAAATTTCAATAAATTTCTTTTATATGTACAAATTAAATTCGTTCAACGTTTAATACACGACGAATTCAACGCGAATTATGTTTTTCAACAGGCATTGAACTCTCCTCATTCCTCAGTGTTCGTACCTATCGTGCTGTACCGTTTAAAAGAAAAATAAATGAATAAATAAATAAATAAATAAATAGGTAATAAAAATCACTTGTCACACACGTTTATATATTACAAACAATCGACTGCACTTTGCAACCACAATAAATAATATCAATATATTATTTAATTAATATGACTGTCGAAGTAATTTCTTACACCATATACATATATATAATATAGATGCATGTTATATTTTATTACAAATTATATATCATTTTTTTAATTTTTTAATTATTTTATATAGTGATAGTTTTTTATCATAATCGTGTCATATTCACTTTGCACACGTATAATTAAAAGAAAAAAAAATAATAATCGTACGCGAAATTCAGGTAGGTATGAAAAATTGATAATTAATATCTACTATAATTTAAAAAGAAAGAAAAAACACAAAAAAAAACAACTTATTCGCGTAGAACTTCATGTATACGTTTACGAGCGGTGTTTCTTTCTCAACGTGTGCCGTGAAACTGAACCCAAGGAGTCTACAATGACCATGCGACGGTGTGCCCAAGTGTTCCTCCCTCTCTTTATTTCTCTCACTCTTTTCATCCCTTCCTTTCCCTTTTTCTATCTCTTTTTTTTTGCTTACCTATCTTTTCCTCGTCTCCCCTCGGTGTGTGTGTATAATAATACGCACTCGAAGGAGGAGTAGGATCATCTGTGTCCGTATAGGTCGAGAGGGGAGCCAAAAAAAAAACATGAAAAAAAAAGAAACGAAAAGGAAATGAAAAATAAAAAAAATAAAAATCCCCGAGAAAGAGGAGAGGAAAGAAGTATGTGAAATGTGGGAGAGAGGAAAAATAGGGAGAAGGAAGACGGGCTCCGCAGGTATACGGGCAAATTCTTAGGATGGCTCTTTAAATTCGAAGGCAATGGCCGATTCCTACGAATTTACTCATGAGGAGCTAAACAAGATATATTTTTTTTTGTGTCCTATATCCTACTGAAATATCACGTAATAATATAGGGTGATTTTATCTTTGTTGAATAACTCATTATAGTTTTCAGATTAGGAGAAATAAAAATCATTAATAAATATGAATAGAAAATAAAAAAATAAAAAGATATGTAATCCAGGATAACGGTTCAAAAATGATTGAAAATCCGTACGTAAAAGTCCTAAGGTTAGGAATTTAACCGTATATATGTTTTTTATTCCCTCCCTTTGGTATTCTGTTTATTTCACATGATATGTTAATAGCTGTATAATACAGGTGAATAAAATTTCCCATAATTTCTTCTCTTTTTTGTTCTGCGTTTTTTTTCCTGGCTCGTTTTTTCTTTCGTTCTTCATAACTTTATTTCAAATTACTTTGAACGGACGTGATTCGTTGCGATTAATTTTAATAATCGATAATAACCGCGTATAGTATGTACGCAATATTGTAGTATATCATACATATATATGTATCTTAAAATCATACAAAATCGCGTGTCGTATACGATTTTCAAATATCATGGTAATTTAGCGGATTTTAAATTACCGATCGCGTGTCTTAATCTCTTTGCCCCTCAGACAACAACGATGATGCTGATAATACTAAAAATAATAATTTTGAGGAAAAACAACAAAACATAAAGAATAATAAATATCGTTACTATGCCCAAGGCAAGTCATTATCTCACAGTTTATCTGATTTTAGAAAAGAAAATTTTTCTACAACTTCGAAACAATGTTTCAAAAAGTTCTATAAGTTTTTTCATATTTTTATTTTTATTTTATTCAAGTATTATTATTCCTTTTTTCTCCCCCCAGCTTTTTTCGAAAATGATAATTCATCGTAATTTCGTGTTTTTTCTTCTTTTTTTTTCTTATTCGTCTTTGAAGTTTCCAAAAGGTTTTCGGTTTGAAGAATAAAAAAACAAAACAGAAAAAAGAATCCCGTCAAAATATGGATCGTGTTGTATACGTATATGTGATGGCAGTAGTGCATCAGACGCGTTACCGGATGGTGGATAATTGGTCCCACAGAGAAAAAGAAAATAGAAAAAAAAATAAGAAATCGAAAAAACGAAGAAAAAAAAAATTAAAATAAAATAAAACTCCTTTGTTTTACAGGCGCTCTTTCATGCATGAGCCTTTGCTATTCTATAGAATTCCCAGATTGGCTGTCCCGGACAGGTACCACGACTGCAACGGAAGCGAATGAAAATTGGGAATCTCTTTAATTCGAAGAAATTATCTCAACTATATCTAAAACCCGTCGTAAATGCACCTGGTTTTTCGGATGTTCTATGCTTGTCTAGTTTCGCCCCTCCCCCCACCCTTGGTTTTAATAGTTTCGTCAAATTTATTTTTTGACCATTGTGAATATTAGGATTAAAAAAATTTTAAAAAAATGTCGAAGCAGTTGAATTTTATTCCTTTCTTTTTTGTCGTGGGATAGGCCCTTTCTGGTCTCTGGAATAGTAATTTTTTAGGGGATAAAATATTTCAACGTTCGATATATAATCCACGTGAGCAGAAAAAGATGAAGTAATGTGAAATAAAATAAAAAACTGGAAATGAAAAAAAAAATTTTTTAATGAAGCAAACCAAAAAAAGAACGTCAGTTAGTCATCCATTCACTAATTCAGCTGTTATTGAGTTCTCATAGAAAAAAAACTCGCGCAAATCTTTGAAGTGTGTACTTGCAGTGCGATGTGAGTGTGAATTTTTGTGTTCATGTGCATTACGTATATATGGGGAAAAAAAGTAATGTATATATAAATGATACATAAAGATTGAGGACGTGTGTCCGTTTAAGTATACATATATATAGTACATAGAAACTGGGCAAGTGAGCGAATGAGATAAGTGACAGAGAAAGGGGATTTCTCTTTGATCTTACCGCCGCACGCGATCTCACAAATATTGTGTATACGTGTACATATATATACAGGTATACACATGTGTAAATGTATATAATATACATTTATCACCCACACGTGTAAAAGCGTCAATTTAATACCCTGCCTATAATAAACATCGCACAACTTTGCTAACTTGCCTGTATAATTTTCCATCTCAAGAAATTATATGTTAATACTTTAATAGCGTTGTTTATCAAACGGAGTTCCCCACAAGTTGGGGTTTATCGACAATAAACGTTTGTACATAATTATATCATGAAATTTAAATATATGTATTGTAACGATCCGATAAATTCATTCCGCAATCGCAATCGATTCGGGTTCTTTCGTGCCCTACCTGGTGAGAAGATGAAAAAAAATTTAATTAAAAAGAAAAAAAGTCGGATTGTTAATCCAACAATTCCGACGTCTCTGGCGAAGTTCTATCGATCGATTAATTTTTCCTTTCCATGTACACAGAAATACGTAATAAAAAAAAAAGATTGAAATAGAGATACGTGAATGCACATCTAGGTATATGGTATATGCATACGTAGGTGTGCATGCATAATAAAATACGCGTTGCTCTTTGCTTGAACGATTTTACACGAGTGCGCGAGTGCGAGCGAGTTACTGACAATGAGTGAATGGTGACGGTTCAAGGGAGTAAAAATAAAAGAAGCGAAGAGGAAAGAAAGAAAGAAAGAAATAAAGGAAGAAAGGAAGAAAGGAGACTAAAAGAGAGGCAAAGAGGTGAAGAGGTGAAGAGCAAAGGGAACTTGTACGGAGTGAGGGAGTAAAAGGGGCAAGGGGGCAAGGGGAGGTATGAGGGACAGGGGGCAAGCGAGCGAGGACACCAACTGAACTTCAAAGGACTCTTTGATGGTCCCGCCGCCTGCTGCCATCCGAAGATCTTGATAAGCCGGCATTATAAGTCTGTATCGTATCGCGCCAAACCAGTTTTCCTTCGACTTTATTGTAATTAAATACGTCAGGTCTGGTGCCCCGTAAACGGACGCCATTTTTGATATCCTACTCTCCTTTCCTTTCCATCTTTTCTCTTGTCTTTCCTTGCCTCCTTATTGCCTCCTTTTCTAACGCGCACAACAACCCCTTCGTATAATTATAACGAAAAACAGAAGAAATATTCTGCAGTAAATTATGCTTGGAAATCATTGTTTTCAGTTATTTGAATGTACTTTTTTTTTCTTTGTTTTTCAAATAAATTACTCGTGATCCAAACACATTGAGAGACGATAATTTTAACCATCGCGAATCATGAAATTTGCATTTGAAAAATAGTTTTTCAACGATTTCCGATAGTTGTTGGTTTTTTTTAACACTTGAGAAAAACCTCGCCCTGTACGCACGTATAACGTACAATATCAGTAAGAATTATATGGATTGTGGCACCGCGACGAGGACGTATGTATGGATATGTATAGATTTCTTTCTCCTTTTCTTCTTCTGTCGGAATCCAGACTCCGTAAAATCCCGAGGGTAATATAATCGCCTTCATGGTTAAATAGTGAACGAGGGTTGTACGTTATACGTATAGTATAACTAAAGATGTGCAAATATATGGTTTGAAATATCTGCGTATGTGTCTGTTGCAGTTCAACAGCAGCAGCAGCAGCAAGTCTGAAGTGAATGGAAGAGAAAAGAATGGATAATAATATATACCTATGTACCCATATACCTACGTACAAGTACATATACGAGAACGAAACTGGCCAGACTTGGAAGCGCCGCGCCGCTTTACCAGTGCACACCATAAGTACGACGAAGTGAGGAAGGGTCGAAAACGACAATGGGGCTCATAGCACACAAATGTCGAGGATGTTATACCGTCGTGCGACAGCTGACGATGAGGTGGTCAGTCGTTCGTTCGTTCGTTCGTTCGTTCGTTCGTTCGTTTGTATTACTGCACGCGCTATATAGTCGCTGCTGCTGTTTCCTATATTTTAGTTCTTCTTTCATCTTTTGCCGCTCCCTTTTGCCTTATGCTGTCGGTACTGTTGCTGCACCTACTGCATTCCGTATACATAACAGCAACATCGACACCGACACCAACCACCATTTTTCCCCCCCTATCAAAATCGTATGATAAATTCACTGCAATCTCCCGACTCCCAAAAAACAGATACCGGCGATAGTTTGGTGGTGTGTCAAAGTACTGGAAAACGAAAAATAAAAGAATTGAGGAGGAAACAAAAAAAAAAGGATGAAAACGATGAGATTCGATGGCGGGTACAGAAAAGCACGAGGGAGTGTTTGCCGAAGGTTAAAATCAGTGGTACTTACATATATACGTATATTGAAATTTGGTAAGAGAGAGATGAGGTATAGCGGATTGTTTGATCGGTGACCGCGTGAGTGAACGAAGATCGGCACAACCACCAGCAGGAGCAGGAGCAGGAGCAAAGGGAGGATGAGGAGGAGACGCGGTACGGATCGGAACAAAGAGTGGATCTTCGGGTCGGTGAATAAAGATCAGAGGATAGAAAAAAATGCGACACGCTAACGCGGCATCTTTGACGCTGACTGCCCTCTACTTTGCTTTAGTCTTTAGAGGGTGAAAGAACGAAGGAACGAATGAACAAACGGTAGTAGAAGAGAGAAAGAAGGAAAGAGAACGAACAGCATTCGGATGACGCCTTTATCTTTTTCACTTCTGTACACAAGCGTCTGCAACGAAGAAGTATAGGTATAGAAAGACACGACACGACGGGCGATCTCAGTGATTCTTTTAAAACATGCTTCACTTATATGGATCTGCAGAGAACTTCCCGCTCTGATTTTCCAACTCTTTAATCACCGCATTAGATACATAAAATACCATATAAATCGAGACATCTCAATTCTTTCGCTTTCCAGAGCGATAAATAATTCCGTCATTCCACCCCCCGTACCACATGAAAATCGCAACAACAGCTGATAAATATTTCAACGAAGTTAAGATCAAAAGCATGTTGCACAATTTTGCGTTCCCTCATTCTCGTTCGAGACAGCGATACGTGTTTTGTATTTCTCCATCGCTTTTTCTATTTTCTAATTTTTTTTTCAGACCGCAAACTGGAATCCTTCTAGCCCAGCGTGAAATGAAACCGCACATAAATGACAACGAGACGATAAAATTAAAAGAGAATAAACAAAATGATAATATTTCTGGTTGCGTGTCGCGGTACATGTTCATACCTATACGTCTGACACGTTATTATATTCAACATTTTAAAAAGTCACGTTTGTTCATTGGTTAATTTTCTTATTACCGCACGTCACCCAACGACGCAGACGGGGTGAAAACTGGGGGGTGTGGCTCGGGTTGCCGATATGCAGGCGCCACTGGACGCGTGATTGCGCCGGAATGCAGGCAACTCTGATGACGATCAGCCGGCTGCACAGCGGCAAGCACAGTGCATATACATATGTATGTGCAGATCTACGTATGTGTTACATATATTTGAATATCACACACGCAAACGTCATGATATTTTATTACGCCAACTACCCCCCCCCCCCCCCCCCCCCCCCCAAGAATCGAATACAAGAAGAACGTTCCGCAGACACGTAATGTAAATTGTTTTTAAAAAAGTCAAGAGGAGGAGGAAAAGAAATATCGGCAATTAAGATTCGCTAGCTATAATAATCAATTTCGAAACTTAGATGAGACAATAAAGGAAAAGAAAAAAAAAAAGATATATATAATTATTCATAAGAAATCATCCACAATTTTTCTTCTTATTTTCTATTATAGGATTGATTTTCAAGATCACAAAGCGCTTGAGAATTAATCGAGAGCTTGTAAATTCAATTTACAAAGTCTTGAGAACCTTTATTTTTAATAACAGTAAATTATTTGTACGATAACAGAGTAAAGAAGTTAAAAAAAAAAAGAAGAGAATGAAGAAAACAGCAGGGCAGAATAAACTGCAAAAACGTAGTAAATTTTGTATACCATAAGTGCGACTATACCGGGGTGCGGTATACATACCTTTATAAAAGAAAGAACGGAAAATAAAAATTATAGGAAGAGGAAGAGAGAGAAAAAAAAAGAAAAGAAAAAAAGAAAGGTAAAAAAGGAGATCCGAGTTCAGCTCTTCTCTCGGGCGCGACGAATACGAACCGTATCGCCGCGCGTCGATGCGCGTCAAATTTAGTAATTCACGCTGAATTTAGAAAAGTCCGATCTCTATTATACTGGATTGCCGGAGGCTTAAAAATTCTATGTAATATATATACATATATAGGTTATTAAATATATGTATATACCTCATATACTCGTGTATCGGTATATGTACGAAAAAATCGCACCGCCTTCGTTAAAACTTAAAAACTGCAGACGCGCGGTTGTGCAGATGATCCGGCTTGTCAAAATTACATAAATGTACGAATTCGCATCATCATTTTCTGCTTCTTCCTCTTTGTCTAAATTGAAGGAACTAAAAAAACACACTGTTATAATATGACCCCCCACCCTGTGTGTGTACCTAATACTTATAGGAATCGAAATAGTAAAATATGAGGAGAAAAAAAGTATCAGAGATCATAAAAAAATCTCCCTTCAATTTTTGCACTCACGATTGAATATTCTATACCTCGAACATTTGATCCGCTTCTTATCTTGGCACAAATATATTCTACGCGGGATTACAGCCGCATTATATCCTTACAGGGGGTTGAAAAAAGTTTTACGTTTCACATCGCATGCGTTTCCCGACGCATGCACGATTATACGCGTGTATCATACGAAGTACACGGGGGATGAGTGGCAATAAATCTTTTCATATTTTTACGAAAAGATAAGAAGGTTGAGAAATGGCAAGATAAAGTACACGTATATAAAAGCGTTAGACAGTGGAAGGAAAGAGAGAGAGAAAGAGAGTAGTAACGGAGAATAAAAAAAAGAACGAAGTAAATCAACAAAATGAACAACGAATTTGAATATAAAAGATTCATTGGTATCATTGGGGGGAAAGCGGATTAGAAAAGGTTTGATGCGGATTCGGAGAGAAAGAGAAGAGAGATAGCGATGCACATGCGTACGCGCGTACAGGGAGAGAGAGTGAGAGAGAGGGAGGGAGGAGTAACCATTCATTCAAGGGGCAAAATCGCAAAGAGCACTCAGCCTTTGCGAGCACTTAGCCTCATGCCGGGTTGGATAAAGGTATCGGTGGATGATGCGACGATCATGACGATACGGTGGTGATGGTGGCGGCGGTGGCGGTAGTTTGGTTGTGCTCGCGAAAACGACGCACAGCCCAAGGGGGCACTTTGAACCCGCCCGTTGATAATTCAGGCACAATACGAATCAAAGCAATAGTCGGAACACTCGTGAACAATAGAGACAATTATTGTATGCAGTGGGCACACAATGCATCAAACGTTCATCCCCCCACCATCGCCATCGCCATCGCCATCGCCATAACCGTCACCCTCACCCTCACCCTCACCCTCACCCTCGCCACAGCCGATACACCCGCGATTGAGTTTGTCATGGAGTCGATATCGTCTGCCTTCCACCTTTACGCACATGGAACAAACACAGGTAACCCGATACGTATAACGCATGGAACAAGGTTTACGCCGTTGCCATTCGCAAAAAGAATCCTATACAGAATAATTATTAATATCAAGATTGAAAAACTGGGGGGCAGGGGTACATAGCGTTTCCTACCTTATACATACCATGAAATGAAAAAAAAAATCGCAATGTGCAGGTGGATCGACGCGGCAATGGTACATATTCACACATATTATGGTATTGCACATAGAAAAAAGAGATATATGTATATACATGTGTAAACGTGTATATATGTGGGTAATGTCTATGGTTACACATACAACCTAAATGACGTTTACATGTAGGTAGTTATACGCTACTTGAGTCGAACCTTTGAGAATTAAGAATGCTTTTGTTTCGCGTTTTACTATACGAGACGACGATGACGATGGCGCACTGCACATACAGTGCACACTGCACTTTCCTTGTTTACTTTTCCTTTCTACTTTTTATTTTTATTTTTATTTTTATTTTAAATTTTATTTCTTCATTTAATTTTTCTCTTTGAACCGTTTACCTTACATTTGTATGGCTTGATAACAAAAATAATGAAAATCATAATAATAATAATTAAATACACGAGGACGAGCGGCGAAATAGGCAAGTGGAAAAATTTCGAAGATAAACAACAACAAAAATGGACGTTTCGTTCGGTTTGTTGGCGCTTTTTTCGCCCCATATCATGACTGAGCATACCGTGAAGAATATGATGTAGGGGAAACCGGGCAGAACGGGGTATCCCGTTGTCGAACACATTTATCCGAATATATACACATATTTTTTTTTCAATAAAAAATTATTACGAAAAATTTGAAAACCTGCAATTCCGTAGAGAGTTCAACGCACGGAATCAATGGGGTTCGTGCGCTCACGCAATAATATTCTATAGAGTTTAAAAATGTCAAATAACATATAAGATACCTATGATTGAACTCACGTGGTGAATATTTCCGTCTCTTTTGCTTATTCATGAATAGATGCAGTAGCGATTTGTCCTGGCGAAATGTACCCGTGGGTGTAAAAGAGGATGAAGAGAGCTGAAGTAGGGTAAGAATAAGGATGAAAAGATGTTGTCCATATTGAGGTAGTGACGTGTTATGAGGGTCTAGAATGATGTAGAGAAAGATGGTTGTAGAGATATGCTTTACGTTTGATACCACGTGGTTATGCAGTAGCAGCCGCCTGCCTCATACCTACCTACCTTCGTGTGGCGAAAGCCCATCCTTTGATTTCTGTATCAAAGACTTTGGCAACGGTTAACTTTATATAAGCTCCTTCCTTGCTTCCGCACGTTCCCTAGACTTTCCACTTTCCAGTTTCCACTTTCCAGTTTCCAGTTTCCATGGACCACGCCGCCGTCCTCCATCCTCCTTTCTCCTTTCTCCTTTCGCCTTTCCTCTAACTCCTACCACTAGTTCTCTTTCTCCTACTGCTAATTCTTTCCTTCCCTAACATTCCCTTATATGCTGAGTATAACCTCCGTACCTTGCTTCCTTGCTTCCTGCCTCCCTTCCTTCCTTCCTTGCTTCCTCCCTCCCACCTCCTTCCCTTCCTTCCTTCCTTCCTTCCTTCCTTCCTTCCTTCCTTCCGCTGTGGCTGCTGTTGCTGCACCACCAAGTTAAAGAGCTTTCGCGTTTGCTTTGTGTGTATACCTAGTGGAGAATTAAATTTCATTTTCTCTACCATTTGGCCCTCGCTACCCTCACGATTTCATATAGTTTACTCGATGCAACTTCATAGCTACGTACGTACATACGGCACGGTACATATAGGCGCATGTATAATGCACACAAATAACTCGATATAACAGAAAATGTCAAAGACCACTATCTATACTGTAATAGACAAGATTCTGCAGAATTCACTTGTTCTCCTCAAACATAATAAATTAGGTACACTCGTACTAACAAACGCAAAGTTTTTTTCTCATTCAAAGCTTACGCCATAAAACAAAAAAATTTATGTTTGTAAATAAAAACGCTCTTTCGGTTCGTAGGTCTATAGATATAGATTCGAAACGTATCGGTATATCGCTGATTATAGAATTTTTCTTTTTTTTCAGTTGTCCAAATAATTAAAAATTGCTTCTATCCCACGTATTTAAATATGCACAAAATTCGGTTCTGATTCATTAAAAAGATGAACATCTGTACTAAACGCAGGCGGTCAGGCGAAAGAAAGAGAGAGAGAGAGAAAGATAGAAAAATGCATAGGGAGAGGAGAAATGCAGCGAAAGTATCAGTTAGAGCATCAAAAGCAAAGGTAGTAGGCAATTAAATTCTGTCGGCATCCTTTGAAACTAAAATTTATTGTTATTATTTAGAACCATACAAATG
This sequence comes from Athalia circularis, assembly GCA_963978495.1. Classification (NCBI taxonomy): domain Eukaryota; kingdom Metazoa; phylum Arthropoda; class Insecta; order Hymenoptera; family Athaliidae; genus Athalia; species Athalia circularis. The sequence continues at coordinate 24,971,580 of OZ021702.1, read as the reverse complement.
CATCTGCAGCAAAATGAGAGAGAAATAAAAAAAATAAATTAAAAAAAAAGAACAGCAATGAATATCACAGGTTCTCTCTTCCCTCAAATTTTATTTGATCGTTAACTATAAGTCATAAAGTATAAAGTGCGACGACGATGATATTTTTTTTTGCCCTTATATACATTTATGGTCGCAGTTTCATTAAAGTAAAAAAAAAGAAGAATTCAATGTCAATGATTTTGAAACAAATTAATTTAAGTTTCATGCGAAATTTCTTTTTCCTTATTTTCATATTCAATATATTAGGTAATACAAATTTTATTTAACCTTATTTTTTTTTCTTCCGTTTTCTCATTTCTCCCCTATTATTCTTTTCATTTTGTTTTTTTTTTCTTTCTTTTACTTGTATTCTCTTAATCCAGAAGGATCATTGGGGCCAACACTTGGAGTTCACGGGTTGTTTCCCGCTGGTCGGTATGGTTAGGTGGGTCCATTTTAAATTACGAGTCAAGAGGTCGCGTATAGTCGTACAAAAAAAAAAAAAAAACAGAGAGAAATTACATAGAAAAAGATGAAAGAAGTGAAATAAAATAAATAACAACACATTATTACTGGAAAGGTAGTAGTGGCAGCGGCAGCGGTAAGAAAAATTAATATAGTATATATTTTCACATTGTTTGAAAAAAAAAAGTTGCAAAGAAAGAAAATCAGGAAAGAAGAAAAAGAAGAAACGTTTTGATTTTGAAACCACAGCTGGTTCTTGGAAAAACTTGTTCTTTCATCGTTGTTGTTGTTTAGTTTGTTTTTTTTTTTCCTTTTTGATTCTCGTTAGCTGAAATAATCAACGAATCCGTGTTGGCGAGCAACGAAACAGAAAAAAACAAGAGAAAAAAACTGAAACAAAACAACAAAAAAATCGAATAAAAAAAAATAAGGAAAAAACCGCAAGAGAAAGAGAAAGAGAGAATATAATAAAACGAGAGAAAGGCATACAGCAAGGATAATGGCATTAAGGCTTAAAGGGAACTTTAACCGTTACTTTATTGGCGTGAAGGAGTCGCGCAGCGGCAAACATCAAAGCAACCGCTCCCGACTCTGATCTTTCGTCTCACTTCCTCCAGCCTCTCCCCCCCCCCTCTGCGCCATACCCGCAGAGCCTATACCCACCATCCCTCTCAACGCCCAAGAAACTCAAGAGTGCAGACGTAGACACCTATTAACATTTTCTGAAATAATTATGCTTCCCCTTCCAATCTACCTTCTCGACGTACATCGCCAACAGGGTGGCGATGACGATGGTGGTAGTGGTGGTGCAATGACCAAATACTTCGAATACGATAAAAGATATCGCGCAAATTAATATTTATTCATTCACGTTTATTTTACTGGGATCTGTCGGAGACGGTCTGATTTCATTGAATTAATTAATGAATTTATTTAATCATTAATTTTTTTTTTTTTACAATCAATTTATGTATTTTGTATAATTGATAATGACGATAATCGAGAAGGAAGGAAAAAAGGGAGAAAAAAAATTCAGTAGTTGCAAAACTTGACTGAATAATGAAAAGAACTTTAGCCATAAGAAGTACCTCTTTGACTTAAAACGTTGAGAAAAGAGAAGCTACTTCAGAAAATTTCGATGATCTACTAAATCTTCAATGAATTTTTAATTTTCTTTACACTCAATTTTTTAATTTTTTAATTTGGAAATATATATATATATATTTTCCTTCCTAAATAGTTAAAGTGGTTGCTGCAGCAACTACTCTTGGAAAAATCGTGTACGGTATACAGATTTTAGCCAATTTGAATGTCGGAACATAAAAGAGTTTAAATGAAAATGAAACAAAACGAAAAAGTCCTAGGAGAGTCTCGACCCGTTACATATATATCTATAACGATATAGAAGTATAAAAAATGAAACAGAGATTATGTGCAATTTGAAATGAAAAATGTATCTTTTTGACATTTAATTGTTCGGTGTTCTCTTTGTGAAAAAGAGCAGCGGCAGCAGCAGCAGCCACCACCACAACCATTGGTTTTTTAACCTGTTAGACGGACAATAGGAATCGATGCCGATGCTGATGCTGCTGCTGCACTTGTTGCAATGAAAATGGTCCGCTCAACTGCCCACATTGTGACGATCAACGAGTATAAAGAGAGAGATGAACAAAAAAGAAAGAAGAAACGGCGAGAGAACGCGAAACAAGGACGAGGGGAGTTACGTTTTGGTGGTGGATATATTTTTTGTTTGTTATTTCTATTATTCCTTCTTTGATTTTTTTGTTCATTTTTTTTCAATAGTTTTGATTTCTTTCATTTCGTTTGATTTCGTTCAAAGGCTTCACAGTTTCCTTCGACGCGAATAATAACCCGGCGAATTTGAACGACCACGCGGTTTATTCGGTAATATTTATCATTGTTATTATTATCATCATCATTATTTTGTTTCACCCACATCCACATGCTCGTGGTTTTTCTTATTTAAAATTTTCATTAAAAAAATCTAGAGAAATAGATAAGATGGATCGATCTTGGTACACACGGTGTGAAGGATAAAAAGTCGTCGTATTGTTTGAATAAAATAAGAAGGGATTTTTTGAATGAGAAAAAAAGAATGAAAATAAAATAAAATAGTGACTCACGTTACCCGTCACCACTAAATTATTATTACGGGTATATCAGCAGAACATCACCGGCAAAGCAACGTTACATAGTTTTTTTCTTTTTAATACAAATTTTGTTTTTCTTCTTTTTTTAGTATCTACTACTCGCTGTTGATATCACGTTTCGTCGTCGTCGTCGTCGTCATCGCCGACGTCGGTTTAAAAACGTTATACAAATACAACATGGAATACGAGGAATCGGATAATAATAGTCGTATGTAATAGTAGTGGTGGTAGTGATAAAAAAAAGTGATAATAAAAAATAAGTTAAAAAATATATAGGTATTCAATGACTATTCGTACGTACATGGGTATATGCCAGCTGCTGCACGTATATGTCCAAAGTTTACACCTTATATCAATGTATGCATGTGTGTTTATATACTTGTGTATATACACGTAGTAAGGTACTTGAAAAATTGAAAGCATCGGCGCCGTATTTCGCCTTCCTGTGCATTTGTGAATAATAAACAAAAAAAAAAGGAGAAAATAAAATTTTGTTATAAGAGTAAAATTAAAATATGAAAAAAAGGATAATGAAAAACGAATAGAGAGAAGTGATCTCGGCACGCGCAGGTGAATAAAATATGGAAAGAAATGTGTGAAAAAAATGAATAAATAAATGTAATAAAATAACCGCCATCGGAAGATGATCGCAACACATGAGTTGAAATGTTCATTTCACAGGGACGATTATATTCAAGTAATAACAGTACATATTCTCTTGTTTTTTTGTTTTTTTTTGAATTTTACTTTTCTCGTTCTCTCCGTGTCTCTCTCGTTTGGTGCGTTTTCCCCTAATTAAAACGAATGTAATAATAACGAACTGGTGGATATTTTAATAACTAGCGACACCGGTAAGTAGAGGTGAAAAAATAAATCACGGTATGGTGTGGTGGATATGGAATAAAAACAAATATATAACGTTTATACATAAAGTAGAAGAAAATGGGGTGGAAAATTTGTTGTTGTCATGAAAAAAGGTGTTTTTTTTTAGCCTCACTTTTTGGCGGTACCAGATAATTAAACGAGCGTCGGTTGTTTTCTGGCGAAGTTTTGAGTGTAAGAAAAAAATAGATTTTATTCATATTCTAATAATTACTATACGAGAGTTCTTTTCGTATTACCGAGGTGAATTTTATTTTGAGTGTGTGTGTGTGTTATGCCTTAGACTTTCAGTAGCTGTGGACACTATGCTCTAGTATATTTTTGGAGCCCACGGTTATGAATGTGAGAGAGAAAAATGATCTTCTCCCCTTGTGTATTGTGCGGTGGTGGGTATAAGAAAAAGAAAAATGATGAGAAGGTGGAGGAGGACTTGGCGAATTGTTATAGGTGTCTTTTTTTTTTTTTATACTTTGGTGTATACAATTTTTCTGTCAGGGAATTTTTTGTCGAATAACGTGAATATTTAATTTTAAATAACTTACCTGGTTATCAAAGATGCAGGCACACGGTGTAATATATTTTAGGGTTTTCTGACGCTTCGCTGCTGCTGCTGCTGCTGCTGCTGCTTTTTTACAAGTACAGCTCCACCTCTTCGGAACATCTCACACACTTTTTTATCTTGTCAACTGAACATTGGCGAAACTGACCTATCAACTACCCAGTATTAACTGTGGATATCTGTTATAACTTATTTTTGAACACAGTAATAAACTCACAAGGGTTAAAACTGCACACCAAACACTTCACTTTACTTGTCGCCGTTACTCAAAAGCACACCGTCGCCATGAAAACTTTTCACACGAGTGTTAGGTCCTTTTTCAACGCTACCTGGCGGCGGTAAGGCCAACTAACGTTCAAAGCACGGCCAATCAACAGGCCGCCTGCCCTCTGGCCTTTAACAGTAACGTCATAATCGGTCGTGGAACCCTGTGAAAAATCTACAATCAAATTTCTTTTTATTTTGAGAATAAATTTTATTACTATTTAGTGTCAAAAACCAGGACACTATAATTGTGATCCACGCTTAGCTTCGGAATCATTTTTATCCGAATAAAACAGAAATTTTCATAATATCGAATGGATAATTGATTTATGGCCCGGGAATTTAATAATAAAAAAATAAGGATAAAATAAAAATTTAATTCGTATGGTGTGAACAATCTAGAATGATTATTAGAGAGTGTTGATCAAAGATTTTGGTAAGATTCTTCTAATCCTCATTTCGTAATCGAGCAACAGCGTCCCAAATTTTTTGTCCTTCGTGGCATCGGAAAAAATCGAATAACTTTACTCGATGGGACAAGAATCATTCTTTCATGCATGTTTTCTTTATTAATATGTGATACACTGAATAAAATGTCAATTAAAATTTTAGCATGAACCGCTTGAGGCGTATGAGGGGGAGTAAGGATGAACGTTTTAGTTGATTGCTGGATTAAATTGAGGCAATCGCGCTGATTTAGAGGCGGTTACGATTTGAATAAGGGAATAAACGAGGATGCTGAGGAATCCGCGCGCGTCTGATGTAATGACCCCCGCAAATAATGCTCCACGATAATGTAAACTTGAACATAAGAGTAATCAGTCTGACAAATTGTGTACACTTGTAGAGCGAATTGGGATAACGATATCTGGTTTTGTTTTTTTTTTTTTTTTATTCCTCGTAACTTCAGATCGAAATCCTTGAAACGGATTCAGAATTATTTTTGCCGCTGCTATCACAGGAGTCAGGTCCCGGGGATCTCGGGGACTTGTAGAGACTCACGGGACTCGTTGATCGCACGCAGTAATTATTCTGGAGAATCGGGAAATCCGTTGCAGTATCCTACCTACTAACTGGGGAAGGATGTAGCTGTGTATCGGAGTACAACCAACCGCGCGACGACCACCTTGTACCTCGACTTGTAGCAAATATCCATTTCTTTGATCCTCACGTCTCTTTGATCTCTCGACACCCCCTCACACAAGTAACTCATCCTCTTCCTCCACCTCCTCCCCGTACTCATACTCCAGAGTTCCTCCTGCACCTCAGTTCCCTCTGTGGAACCCTCTAACAAAACAATTTTAAAGCCTCCTCAAAGTGTACCACAAAGCATTGTGTATCTGCGTCAAATAAAATATAAAGTCTATTGCCTTTTGCCATTCCAAAGCTCAGATGTACCAACCAAATCTGAAGACACGTACTAAAAGTGTGTTAGTTCTTTTGCAACAAAGTTGTTGTGATACCTCGTTTTATCTTCCTTCACATCTTTCCGCAAAGTAAACAAATGCTATATTATTCATAAGATTGATGGCGATTAAAATACTATAATCCTTAGATATAAATTCGAATTTTCTCAACCCTTGGATCCCTCGTACTAAACGGGCGAGACAAAAACATCTCACGTTATCAATGGAACAGAGTTGAGAGCTGCTCCAGAAATAAATGCCGTTTCTTCACTTGTAGTTGAACAAACAGCGTTCGCATGAACCAGGAACTCGTCAGATTTGAAGTCTGCTCTCTCCTTCCCATTCTGAAACAAAAAAAGCCTTCATTTGATCTGAAATGATCAAATTTTTTACATATACCTATGTGGGTATATTTTACAACTACATATATATGTTTAACCAACGATCGTCGTACGGAAAATTAACTCAGAAATTGACAATGAGAACAACCCGCGTTAAGCCCTCGCGGGGTGCATAAGATGATGGTCTATTTTCAAACAATGTTTGAATAACCTTGCCCAATATTAATGTGGTCTTAATGTTTTATTCTGAACTAAAGCACCGTAAGGTTCCAAAAGTCGAATTAAAATCATTTGAAGATCGCAGGAAATTTTCAAGGCCAATTTGACGAAGAAAACTCGTAAATAACAAAAATCAAAAATCCATTTACAATCATGGCGCCGTAACAGCTTTCCGCGACCATGTCTTTGGCAACATTTAACTTTTGACGAATATTTCGGTCATTACCTACCTAGGAGAAACACATTATTATTCGTATAAACATGACGAAGTAACATTTCTAAATTTGAATCAGAATTTATAACAACAGAAGAAAAATTCAAAATTTTCAAAATTTAAATAAACAAATTAAAATTTTTAACAAAATGAACTACACGGGTGAAAGTTTACGAGGTGGTGGAGGATGCTGTAAAGATAAAAATACCACATTCACTGTCAGCCCCGCCAAAGGTAATTGATAGGCTTAGATTACGATAATAAAAAAAAAACAGGGAATGAAACGTAGATATTAATCTTTGTCGTTTAGGTGATTTAACGTGATTGATCATATAGACGTATGTATCGTATAATAAACCTACATATTACGTATTCGTACGTCGTTCAGTAGTGATCGTTTGATGTTGGCTTAGGGGACTTGAAAGCCTCACAATCAAATTTAATTCTTTGATGTTAACAAAGGGATGCTTGTTCCAAAAGTGGGAAACCAAAGGGCCTGGTTATACTTGACTAATTTAGTGAAATGCCACCCACGTGCCCGACACGTGTCTCTGAGCACGGCGATATTCATCAAGTTTACAAGCGTATGAATTGGCGGGATGGATCAATGAGCAATAACTTGACAAGTGTGTATAGGTATATGTGTACGTAGGTGCATACACGATAGACGTATATGTACAGGGTCCTGATGCGGAACACGTCTCCTCGCAAATGATTTCGTTTTGTATAACCAGCTCCTGCACCACAAATTAAATTCTATTCGAATTGATATTCAGCCGTTATTACATACGTTATCAATCAATAATAACATGAGAAATTAATGAATAGAATATTTCCGAAATTTGCAAGAAAATGTAGCACCTCTCGATGACTCGTTTTCTTTTTTTCTCAGATTTCTCTTCATTCGAGGATGACTTCGGGGAATTCGAGGACGACATGGAGGACGAAGAGGCCTGCTGGAGTTGGAATAAAACTTTTACTATCCCAGAACATATTTAAGTCAACAATTATGAAATTATTTTTGTTTCCAGACGTCACACGGGACGACTCTCATACCGTTCTCACCGGTAAATATGAGTTCATGAATCGAGATTGCCTGGAAGACGAAGATGACGAGGCAGACGATTTCTTGGACCGATATTGTACGATTTTATAACGAAGAAGCAATTATTTCTACCAACACCGTCATTAATTGAAAACTTTCTATTGATCTTTCAGTGCTCTCGATGAGCCCGATAATTGAGAAGAAAACGAAGAACGGCCAAAGTGGTGAATGATGTTAATTGCTTTAGTTGTAATCACAGGTCGTGCATTTTATATTCTTATTCGTCAAATGCACGCATAGTGTTGTAGCTTCCTGGTACTCGGGGAAAGGTTCTATTTCTAGATGTATATTTTTGCCTTAATGGTCATCTATTCCACGATTAGGAAAGGGAAAAAAGGCAGCGACGAACACGCTGCCAAGAAGACCACATGACGTCAGCGTCAAGTGCAGCGATTCGAGTGAGTAAAAAGAAGAAAAAAAATCCATTCACGGTACTGTTCTTAAAAAATAAAAATGAGGAATTCATGTCATAAAACAAACTGGTATTCTTTAGCCGAAGAAATAGTGGGAACGCCGTCCGAGGTCGCGTTGCGATTGAGTGAGGCGATTCAACATTATTTACCACGAAGAAAAATGAGAATTGAGCGAGAAGTGGGCAAGGAAGCGTCGGTGGCTTTGGAAGAGGAATTTGAAAAAGGTTGAGTTTATAGCCTCTCTAAAGATGGAAATATTTAACTTTACCGGGCGTAGGCAGCGATCAGACCGATCAGACGATATTGCGTTTCGAAATCCATCGGGAGACCGAGGTATCTACATCTAGCGGGGAAACGCCTTCTCAGTTCTTCACAGGGGTTTAATATTCGTGACAAAATAGGAAACTACACAGCCAGTCGGTGGATGCGCGGGAAATCGATTTCAAAATCTGAAGATTCAACAATGTAGATTTTCTCTCTCAATTTCTCGGATTTTTCCTTTTCACAGAAGAAGAAGATCCGGTGCAGAGCGTGTGCCCCGAATTGGGACCACCGTGTCCCCCTAAACTGCCTACGTGTCCGGGAACGTTCGACAAACTTCAAAGGAAAAATGTTTCGTGTGCCGACGCTTGGGTTCTCAGGGAAATCGCACTTGGTAGACGAATAACCCGACCTTCGCGTCCAGACTTACCTATGGAGAATGATGGATGCGATCAACTTCGCTACACACAGCCGGTAACTGGCTCCACCTTACAATCAATGGAAATGACTGCGCAGATGTGCGTTTGGATCAACATGGGTCAACTTTTTAATCTTTCATGTTTCAATCCTACAGATGGGAAGAGAGAACCCACGTGGTCATAAGAACAACTGCTGCTGTGCGAAAAGAAAAAATCGAGAACCGAGGAAATCTTCACCACCACCATCTCCGCAGTCATGCTGCACTAAACAACCCAAAACTAATAAGAGTGTATCATTTTCGTTTTGAACCTAAAATACAAAATTATATAACAGTGAAACATTGTTGAACATATTTATACAAGTTGTGAATGTTATGCCAGGTGAATGAAAAGTAGTCAACACCCCTCTGTATCAAGGATCTCACTTTGTTCAAGTTCTCGGGTAATAAAATTTTCACACATAATTCAGAACCTAAAGATATAATTTATCGAAACGAACCTTTTGTTTTAAACAATTGATGAAGTTAAATTACAAGGAATTCAATTTTTCCTGTATATTTTATATCGGGTATGGTCCCACAAAATTATGACAATTGGAAATGCCAAAATTGCAATACCATGATTCGATGGCGGTATCCTGGGTGCTCTACGATCGAGGATAAGTGAGCTCATCTACATGATGATAGTCAGACTGACATGACTTCCAATCTTCTTGTTGTTAGACCTTTTGGTTCCGAGATGTGTAATGGACATGGAATATGTGATACAGATCCGATTCCGAAATATGGAGTCATAGGATCACGTAACACTCATTGTCAGCCTAGTAAATCTATAACTGCTGCAAAAATGAGTATGAATGGTACTACGTCAGATAAATATACTGGGAAACAATTTGAGTTGATGAGATTGTTCAATTTTTCAAGTTCTAACATCAAGTCATCAACAAAAAAGAAGTTCTTCGAAGATTCCAAAATCGCTTACAAAGATCCATTAGATATTGAACGTTCCACACCTCGAATGAAACTTGCAGGCCCTTGTACAGAATCTCCTAATCCTGGAACACAAATGAAACTTGGAGAACCATATCATGAACACCAATCGATAGAAATGGATTTTTATGCAGATTTTGACTTTATGCAGAGAGTGACTGATTAAATAGAACACATAGGATGATAAAAAAAAAAAATTTAGTTACAAATAGAAATGTTGGATAGGAACTGATGGATTCTTATAAATCAGGATAAAAACTAAAAAAATGCCAAATAAATAATGACATTCTTCTGAAAACTCAATTGTAGAGTTTATCTCTATGAATAAATTCTGAACATTAGGATTGGATGCTGAGAAGTTTGTCAAAAATGAATTGTAATTTGTTTGAGATTCACTTGTCATCTGTCACTTTAGTTACATGATTTTCGAAGTTACTTTTTAATAAATTCTGACTGGAAACAAACACAAAATTTCCTCATGATTAAATTCTAAATTCTAAATTCTAAATTTAAAGAAATTGTCACTTGAAATGAAGTAACGTGTCGATGCAATGTTCAAGCCATTCCCTGATGTAGTGGTAACGTAAGTGAAAATTGTTTTGGCAATGTTCAACATATAAATTAACGTAAAGATCTAGAAAATATAACCAGTCCTAAGTTTGGTAGACATAATACTTAAAGTATCCAAGATATTTATCCTAAATAAAGATGTGGAAACGAACCATTTGGGAACTATTCTATTAATTGGGAGGAGATAGCAAGATGGGCTCTAGAACATGGACAGCCAGAAAATATACAGGTGCAATGTATGCCAGAAAATAATGCAGCTGCAAACTATGGGCAACCCATTGACTGGTGTAGCGTGAGTGAAGAATAATTATGATATCACAAAGATGAGAAACATTACATGGTTGAAGATCAGGTTCTTTTTACAGGCTTCTAATCAAGGGTTTTGAATATTATAGATTGCTGATTCTTTCATGCGAGAGGAAGCCTTGGAAGATCAAGCTGATAACTGTGATGTGGATGAATTGAATGCATCGATTAGAGAACACGACCAGCCAATGCTATGCCCGGAGTGAGTTGCTAGAACAAGTAAATGTGTAGCCTTCAGTTTCTGGCAGGAACCATAATATGCTTTTGACCTGGCAGCGAAAGTAATAATTGCGCAGCAGCCAACAGCTATGGAGGACACCTATCGCCCATACAACACATACCGAACACCCGCACTCCAGCAGCTTTTTACCGAAGGTTGCCACTGCAGGTGGATTATGAATATATGGATAATTCCGAGTGTGAGTTGGAAGACCTAATTTTCTAAATTTTCATTTCTCATTGATTGTCAATAATATTACGAAATTTTTCTTATCACATTAATTGAATTATTCTTTTCTATATTTCAGTGAATCGATCGATGCGAGAATCTGACTTCAATAGTAAGTAGCAATTCGGTCATAGATCACACGGAATGTTTGAAGGGAGCAATTGAATGTAATGATTTTCCTACACAGATACATCCTGCTATGATAGAACGCCTCTGAGTTCAATTCGTAAGTAAATCCAATACACCAATGGTGAAGATCTGTAATTGAATTGAAATACAACTGTATAATCTCCTAACTTTCAGCGGATTTTTCATGCATGGAAGGAGAGCACATGCACGATTCTACAGGAGATTATCAATCAGACATACTTTCGTATCGTATGTAATTGTTCTAAATAAAATTTTAGTCATTTTGTAACTCATGGAATGACGAGTCACGAGCAGCCAACTCTCAAAATTCGTTTGTGACACTTTTAGACAAAGAAAAGCTCTAATTGTAAGGCCATGATAAACGTCCTTTAATTTATGCTAGAGTAACAACAAGGCCATTGTCTCGTATGCTTAACTTAAGTTACACAAGTTTATATAGAATTACATAACTGCTTTATTTCAGTTGAAGGAAGAGCTGAAAGAAACAGGCCTCATAGTATAGCGGAGGGCTATCATTTTGCGGGTAGTGCCTATGGAAGAGCGGACAATAGCGGTAAATTAACCGAACAAAATTTTCGTAAAAAATTCTGCAGCTCTGAATAATCATGGTTTTGCTATTCAACAGATGACCGTAAAATTTACATGAGCACACCAAAAAAAAAGCAGAGGACTACCAGAGCAGAAACTTTTGGTAATTTGGAACACTACAATATTTCTTAGGAAGCGAGAGAACTACATACGATATATGATTAATTTTTCAGAAATGGTCGATGGCTCTAAAATGTTCAACGTAACGTTTGATGAGTGTTTAGCTTTTGGGAGGAAACTGAGACACATTAGTGATGTGAGAGCTGCAAACGGATGCCAAATTATGCATTTAGATCGCGAGATCGATGAAAAGTCGGATGGAACAAGACACAGGGTAGACATTGCTAGGAGATGGCTTGATTTGGATGAAAACGAGCCTGGATGTTCCTGATAAGTGACGCAGAATAAAATCAGAGTTAAATTTAAAAGTAAAGAAAGTTTTCCAAAATGACATTTCATCTGAAAATAAATCCCATGAATTTTTTAAATTATGTGTTAAAATCTATTTTTTTCGCAATATATACACCCAATTTGTGTCAGTGACGCATTCGCAAACATAAGATAAAAATGTACAAAAGTATCCCCATGCTTCAGTAAGCTGAGCTCCGTATACTTGGCCCCTCATGTGCCCGGATTAGACTTTCTCTTATCACAATCGTTTGTAGTTCGTTTGTAGATGATTGTAGCGTTGACTGAAGATTGTAGTGCTAATTCCGACGTTTGTTAGTTGATCATGAGTTAATAATAACGAAAACAAGAACGTCTACGGAATTTTATGATGTTGGCCCCTCTCTACCGCAAATCTCCGCCAAATCCAATTTAATCTATATGCAATCGTTTGTTTTTTTTTTTTGCCAATAGGTATAACCCTAGCGGGTCATGTCCCAAATAAACTTTAAATGTTCGTTATGGTTGGAGATCCTTTAATTTTTTTTTTTCCTCAAAAGTCTTCATAGTCTTCGATTCCTTTCCAGATGAGAGGGCTGGAGAGGGGTGAGAAACCCGAAAGCGATGCAGCAGGTGAAGTATGGGTTCTGATGGGTTCTTCGGACTGTTGATACCCAGTGGTTGGAGCTTCTCGAGGTAGGGGGGAAGAGACGGCACAAGACGATACAAAATCTGGGGAGAGACATCACAGAGAGGTTAAGTTAGATCGGAAGATTATGGTGGATAATAAAACTAGAGATTCTTAATATGGTATGCAATTGACTTTCTAAGAAGATTTTGGATAAGGGGGAGTTCGCTGCGATGTGGGCTTTGTTCAAGTATGAGAGTAGTTTTGGCCTGCCTTGGCTATACAAGGGACAATCCCAGACGAGGTGTTCGGCAGTTTCGGGGCTAATTGTAAGATTGCAACTGCAGCTGTCTGAGTTGGTGATGCCCATTCGCTTTAGGTGGGCTTTGCACCTAGTGTGGCCTGATTTGATTCGGTTGATGATAGAGATTCTGTGTCTGTCGAGCCCTGTTTTCTGGAACCAAGGTTTGGAGTCAAACTTATTGGCATGTCTATCGTAGTTCTTTCCCTTTCCTTTTAGGGAGAGAGAATAAGAGGAAATATAGTCCTGCATAGAGGATTTGGTTGTTAGATGGAATCCAGGGAAGCAGTCTGAGAAGTGAAGAAGTCTATAGTCGATTTGGGGCTTCTGGCTGGCGATGGCAGCGATCTTGTCAGCAAGCTCATTCCCGATGATTCCTGCATGGGCTGGTATCCATAACAAACTAATAGACTGGTGGTTTTCTTTGGATTGATATAGCGAGGTCCTAATTTTTTTGATCGTGAGGGGCATATTGGCGTCTAGTCCCATGTTTTTAAGTTTAGATAGAACGCTGAGGGAATCAGAGCCGATCAGAATTTTATTCTTCTTTTGGAAAGTTTGGGCGAGCGTGAGTGCTTTACAGATGACGAGGGCTTCGGTGCTAAAAATAGAGGAGGAGGGGTTGAGGCTGAGGCCTCTTAGACAGCCTTCTGATTCAGCTACGATGCCCAGGCCACATTTGCCCGTGTTAGAGTTCAATGATCCGTCGGTGAAGACCACGGTGTAATCTTTATATTGTTGTAGGATGAGATTCTGGAAAGCCTTCTCTGTGTTGCCCGCTTGTTTAAGTAATGCCCCGGAGGAGGTATCAATATTGGGGGGGACAGTTTGTGCTTCGTAGCTGAGCGAGTATGTATTCAGTTGTGCCGCTGCCTCAACGGACTTTTCCAAATGGCGGATTTCCTTCCATGCCTGGAGTAAGATTGATGTTGGGGGGTTTCTTCTATTGTTAGCAGCGTCCTGTAATAAGCTGAGCTTCTTAAGTTTGAGGATTATGTGGTCATTACTAATACTAAGCTTTTTGGTAAGAGATCTTTTAGTAAGCTCCAAGAATCTGAGCTTTAAGGTTGGAGTACCGCTTAAATGGTGAAAGATATTTATTGGGGTAGTTTTTATCATGCCCAGGCAGCACCTCATAGCGAGGTTTTGGGTGGTGTTAAGTTTGTTCAGTAGGTTACGTTGTGCTGGTGGAAGTAAGTAGCAGCCCCATTCAAGTCCGGGTCTCACCAGGCCTTTGAAAACTGGCAAGGTTATTTCGGGGTGAGCTCCCCATTTAGTTTATCCGCTTTTGTTTTAATTCGATCGATATGAGGTCTCCAGGAGAGTTGGGTGTCCCAGACCCAGATAACACCGAGATATTTGGCCGAGGTTACGTTGTGGATGAAGTAGTTAGCTAGTTCTATGCGATAGGAGTTGGGTTCTACTTTAGATTTGGAGCCTGGTTTGAATATCAAGAATTGAGACTTCTTGGGCGAGATATTGAGGCAAATATTTTGGAGAGCTGTTTGTAGGGTTAGGAGATTGGCTTCCAGGACTTTGGTAACTCTTTTCGAGGAGAAGCTCGTGGTAGATAGTCTTATATCGTCCGCAAAGGAAGAGAATGAGGTAGTTTTGTCTAGTTTGTTTTCTATGCCTCTGATGTAGATGTTAAATAACAATGGACTTAGTATAGAGCCTTGCGCCAGTCCTTTGTTGGTGGTTCCAGAGAAAATTTGTTCATTTTCTAGGTATCCGAAGATTTGCCTGTCTGAGGTTGTGTTGTATATGAATTGGACGAGATACTGGGGGAGTCTTAAATCTATAAGTTTTTGGGCTAGGGTATCTATATTGACGTTGTCGTAGGCTTTTTCCACGTCCAGGAATAGAACGCCTGTAGTGAGGCCTTTATGTTTGGCGATATTTATGTCTAAGTACAGGTCTGATAGGGAGTTGTGGCATGATCTGCCCCTTCTGAAGCCGTTATAATTGTCAGGTAACAAACTTTGGTTTTCTATCCACCATGTGAGGCGGTCGTTGATGATTCTTTTGCAAATTTTGAGGACGCACGAAGTTATGGATATTGGCCGGAAACCTCTATTGTTAGGTTTTTTAATGAGTGAGACATTAGATTCTTTCCAAAGGTCTGGGATAACTTTGTTCTGGAGGATCAAGTTATAGAAGTACGTCAGCCAGTTTATAGCGTTGCTGGGTAGATGTTTCAAAATGTTATAGCTGACCAGGTCTCTGCCTGGTGCCGATCCTGAACGTGATGAGGATATAGCGAGTTTAACTTCGGAAGTGCTTATTGGGGCGTTGAGGGTAGATGAGGTGTCGTTTTCGTAATTAAGGTTTAGGTGATCCTTGTATTTATATTTTGTGCATAATCCTTTTAGCAGTTCCAGAGCTTCGCAATTATCTTTAGTGAGGTTGCTGGATCTAGAGGGTTGATGACCGTGGAGGTTTTTATTTTTAAAACTCTTGAGACTTTGCCAGATAGGCCCAATGGGTTTTTGTGGGTTAAGTTCATTGCAGAACTTGAAGAAGCTTTTGTGTCTTTTTTCTCTGAGTAGCTTTTTGGCTAACTTGGCAATTCGCATATAGTTGGCTAGGTTGTCGTCGGTACTGTTGGATAAGTAAATAGACATAGCCTGTCTTCTACGAAGGATAATGTCGGAACACTCTTGGTCCCACCATATGGCATTGAAGTTCTTAGATGATCTTGTAACAGAAAACCAAAGATTAGGTTCGCCGTCAATATTACATGCTCTAAGGTAATGGCTGCGCAATTCGATTTGAATTACCCCGCTTTCGACATCCTTGCCGAAAGCAAGTCGGGCGACCCGCAAGTTTTCATCCGGACACATTCTTGTTTCGTCCATCATACAGACAATAGGGTTTTGTAATCTGTCATCATTAGGCTCTCACGTCGCTTAGGCCAAACGCATCTCTTCGTACATAAGTTATCTTATCCAGTGTTGTAACAACTTATTATTCTCTAAGTGTATGTAAAAATTGTAACGTGATAGTGTAAATCTTCTGGGGACCGACTCCGGCGATAGTTTGTGAGTAATAAACTGAAATCCCGCTTAATTCATTACATGCTCTTGGAAATTTAAAATCTCCCTTCCTACGGGTCATCCAAACAAACCTCCCCTGTGTGCGTCTCAAAGTAAATTAGTTAGCCGATAAATTCGTTTTGTTAATTTTAATAATTAACTGGCGCCCAAATTTTAACTTCGTATGAGCCTCGACAGCACCCGACCCATGCCGCGTCGAGGGAAGAAGATCTCTTCCGTCTCAATGGCGCCCAACGTGGGGCACGTTTGGAAAATTTGAATTAAAATTACAAAATTTAGTAAAACATATTCACTTCGTAAATTTGAATTAGGCAGTTGAACTTGAAACCGGCATAGAAACAGCGGAATATCATACGCCACAACACACATATGGTTGAGCCGAGGTAAACAAAGCCATTGCGTCGATCGAATCTCTCTCTCTTTTATTTTTGTACTTTATTCTGTTGCTATTATTAAAAAAAAAAAAAAATTTACATATATATACATACTTTCGCACATACATAAAACAAACAGCGCGTGAGAGTCAATTTCATAAAATTGTTGGTCTGTTAATAGATGTAGATCTTGCTCCTATCTATTGATGGACACAAACCAAAATTGTTAATTCGTACTTACTATTATATTTCGCTATTTATTTATCTATATAGATGTAGATCTTGCACCTATCTATTGATGGACACAAACCAAAATTGTTAATTTGTACATACTATTATATGTTAGTTTAGTCAGTTCTTTTGAGATCTTGTTCCAAGATAACAGTTAAACTATTTCGCACATCGTACATAATTTGAATAACAAATTGTTAGAGGATCAGAATCTTGCTTCGGTCACTTTTCAGAGTAAAGTTTGGTTACGAGTAACCTCACTGTTTTAGTGTTCAATAATATCGTTGTTTCAAGAGATAAACGCGATATAAGCCGCAAATCAATCATTTATTACATAATTATTCTTACGAATCATTATCTAAAGTTAAGGATTAAAATCATTCAGGGTTCGTTCCAAGGCTTAGATAAGTAATCATCATACTAGATTTGGCAAGAGGCATATACAAAATAAAACAAAACAAAGGGGTCCACCATGTCTCTAGTACGCTCCCCACCTAAACGGAAACCAAATAGAAATCAAATGAGTAAAACTGGCAACAACATAACAGATGATCCAGTAAGCTCAGCTGATGAGTCGAATTACGAAAATACCGCGTCGGATCTAGGTGGACGAAACCGACCAGGCAGCTCTAATCAAAACCCAATTATCAATAAACCATTGCAGGGAAATATCCATCGGAACACCCCTATAACTTCTGTCCCGATACAAACACCGTTACCTAGTCAAACACCTCAATCCATCGACAAACGAATGGATGCTATGGAAGGCTTGATGAATACCCTTTTGGATAAAATTAACGGCATAGTGAGTCAGATGTTAGTTAAAGAGCCGGAGGTGAATCGCCCGAGCAAAAAATAAAGATCTAGGAACTAGAAGAGAAGGAAGTAATCCCAATGAAGACGAGACAGATTATTCAGCCGATGATGAGGCGATAGTAGAAAGACAACAAAACGATAACGAAGTACGACCCGAGTTTGTCTCCATAGGTAACCATTCAGCTGATCAACCGTTGAGCGCTTTCGTTCCGTATCATTACGGTCAAGGTTTCGCGAATACCTCATGTCGTCAACAACAGACTGAAAACAATGAGATAAACGAAAATAGACAAAATCAAAGAATGAACCCGATAGTAGACGCACAGGGTTTCACACAAAGCACATCACGTCAAGTACATTTCGATACTGATTTAAATACGTCACGTAGATCCAGCTTACCTTATGTGACCGAACCGCGGATAGTAACCAATACAGGCCGACTCAGCAATCAAACGATTCCGTATTTTATCAAAGTAAAAATTGGTCAACCTTTGCTAGACGGTCGAATCGTTGATGAGGAAGTTTTTGTTACTGAACAACAATACAGGCAAATGTTAAATTCATCACCGAACTTCCCGAATCCTCTGATAAGCCAGCAACGCTTGACACGACCAAATTCAAACGATCGAATTCATAGTGCAAGTCGCGCGTCTACCTATTCTTTCAATCCGAGTAATTCAGCACCGTCAACTCATTACGCAAGTATCGATAGTCGATTGTCTAGAACAAGAAGAGGAAATCTGTCGTGGAGGTCAAGTGACTCCAGCGACGATGAACATTGCGATCAAAACCCTTACCTTGGTATTGGTCTGAGTAACCAAACCCGATCAGAAGTACCACATGGTTCGAGTCGCATAATCGAAAATCGTCACCCAAACTCAATTAACAATAGTCAACCGCCGCCTTTAAAAGTAGGTCAGATCGTCAATTCATGGAAGATCTCTTTTCCCAAAACAGAAAAGGATCCGGAACAGTTTCTCCTAATTTTAAAAGACCTCTTATCGTCCAGCGGCATACAAAAAGATTTGTTCGTCCCTTGTTTGTCGAAATTATTCGAAGGCGCCTACCGATCTTGGTACCTCGTTAACAAAACATCATGGCGTTCGTGGAAAGATTTTGTAAGAGCTTTCCGCAGCGATTGGGTAGTTAGAAAAGCCGATGCCGATTTGTTATATGAAGTTCGCGATTTAATAGTCGAAAAAAACGAATCGTTAGCCGAATTTGCTTGTCGAGCACGAGTTATCTTCGAACGTATGCGAACTCCTCCAACGTTCAGGGAACAAATTAGGCAGATTTTGACAAAGTTCAACCCGCGTTTAACTTGCGAAGTCCTTAACCTCGGTCACGTTAACTACACTCAATTCTTCCACTACGTTAACGAAAGGAGCTATCTCTATCAAAGGTCGAACGCCGTGCATAACTATAACAAGAGCAAACGCTCCGTACGAGTTCCCGAATTGAAAACGATACAAGGACAATTATATTCATCCGACGAGTCAGACGAAGACAACACCACGATCGACGAAGGTAATTCAACCGATCAGGGCACTAGACAGGAAATTCAATTAAACGCCATAAATAATAAAAGCACAGCGAACTCAAAGAAATCGTCCAAGCCAACAAGTTCGAAAACCTTAAACCGTCAAAGGCTCGAACAAAATCTTTCACATTACGATAATTCCGTACAAAACAAAGCTACTAGCTCCGCGATTGAACGGAATAAGCCCGATCAGAATAAAACTCCTTTCGACCCAGCCAAATTGTTCTGCGTAAACTGCGGACAAACCGCGCACACCGCTCGCTATTGCAGAAGCGATCGGCAAATTGTCTGTTATAACTGCCGCACAACAGGTCATGAAACTAAAAACTGTCCAACGCACCCGGGAAACGCGAACGGCCTGCAGTAACTCACCCTCAAGTCACTGCACAACAGGGCAAAGGCGAGGTAGAAAATACAGACGAATTAACAAAATTCAATGTAGAACGGAGATCGCAAACCAATATCGCACAGACTAAAGATCTAGACAAAACAATTAGCGTTGTCGACGAATGCGAACCGAATAGTCAATCTGGGATTCAACTAGAACAAAGCGCAAACCTAAATATTATAAATCTAACCGATAGCGAATACGAATCCTCAGATGACGAGTTTCAGCTTTCACTTCAAAACAATGAAAACGGAATGACGAGCGATCTCACTCTTATAGTCAAGCCAAAATTGAACAAGTGAATTTGACAACAATGACTGACGGAATAGCCGATCAAGAACATCTCGATAACAATGTTCACCCCATTCGATTAGATAAAAAATCGTTACAAAATTGGATACCCCCGTGGTTACCGCATCACCGAATCCATCGTTTAACGCAGCGTTATGTTTACCGCGGTAGTCACGGAGTAAAAGAGCCAACCAAACTCGCTAGGATATCCGTGAAAATTTCTATCTTCGGCGAAGAGATAAGGGGGGTAATTGATAGCGGTAGCGACAGATCATTCCTAAGTCTTTCAGCTTACCAAAGGGTAAAGGATTGTCAAATTCAAGAATTAACGCCAGATACCTCATCTAAAGCGGGAGTACGCTTAGGCGACAAATCCATCGTCCGAACGAATGGCGGCACGTGTTTTATCATTGATGTAGGCGATATTTATGGACCCCAATGGTTCAGCGTAATGCCAGAACTGTCAGCCGATCTTGTCCTAGGAATGGACTTCTGGCTATCTTTTAAAGTAATAGTCAATCCATTCTCAAGAACGTGGACACTTGCGGGCAGTAAAATTGCGTATCCGTTGTCACAGTCCGACGTCACTTCTTCGGAATTAAAAGTTCTTTCTGTGGATCAATCTCAACAACTGAAAGATTTTCTTGATATCGAGTTCATTAAGTTTGACGAAGAAAGCACCGGGAAAACTGATTTAATTGAACATACTATTGAATTAAACGATCCAACACCCTACCGGCAAAAGCCTTACCGAAGAAGTGAAGTCGTTCGCAAATTCATCGATCAAGAAGTCGACAGGTTATTAAAAAAGGGTTACGTCACGTGGAGTAACAGCGAATGGGCATGCTCTCCCGTCGTTGCCCCAAAGGGAAACGGAGGTCTTAGATTCTGCATTAATTATAAGCCTGTAAATCGTCAAACTATAAAGCCTGCATACCCCTTACACAACATGCGGTCGATTCTGTCACAATTGCATAACGCGAAAATCATTTCCACCCTCGATTTAAGCGAAGCTTTTCATCAAATACCTATGGAAGAGGCGAGTCGTAAATACACGGCGTTTGTTGTAGAAGGAAAAGGTCTCCTAGAATGGACAAGGATGCCCTATGGTTTAACAGGTGCACCGTCTACGTTTCAGAGGCTTATGGATATTTTAAAAAGACAATTCGCGAATCTTATCCACGAACGCGAACTACCAAATAAATGGGTCGATCAAGTCTTTACGTATCTCGATGATTGGATCATCGTTAGCCAAGATTTCGGAGAACATATTTCTATTCTGTCACTAATCTTTGAAGTATTTCGAGAAGCAAAATTAATCGTCAATCGCGGAAAAAGCAGCTTCGCGTGCAAGGAAGTGAAGTTTCTCGGTTATATTATCGACGAACTTGGTATGAGGCCAAACCCCGAAAAAATTCAACCTATACTTGACTTCCCCGTGCCGAAAGATAGAACGCGACTTCGCCAATTCAACGGTCTTGTAAATTGGTATCATAGACACCTTAAATGCATTGCCAGGATTCAGGGACCTTTAAATAAACTCACGAGCCCTAAAGTTCCTTGGAAATGGACGGACGTGGAACAAAAATCATTCGAATCGGTTAAAAAGGCTTTAGCTGAAGCACCACGTTTATCAGTCCCAATACCCGGACAACCGTTTGTTTTATATACAGACGCGAGTGATTTTGGGTTAGGCGCGATCCTTGTTCAAATTAGTCCGGAAACTAACGAAGAAAGCCTGGTCGAAATAATGAGTCGTCCGTTAAGAGGTGCAGAACTTCATTACACCACAACTGAAAAAGAGTGCCTAGCAGTCGTTTGGGCTGTGGAGAAACTCCGTTGCTATCTGGAAGGCACCTCATTTAAAATCGTTACTGACCATCAAGCACTACAGTGGTTACATGGATTGAAAAATCCAACCGGCCGTTTAGCCAGGTGGGCCATGTATCTTTACCAACATGATATCGCTATTGAGCATCGTCGCGGCACTACGAATGAAGCCCCTGACGCGTTGTCAAGAATGTTTGATGTCGACGAGGACCCCCTTGGCTGGGAAAAGGTAGTCGAACAAACTATTCAGAATCGCCCTCAGTTCAACTCCATTCAAGATCAAGATTGGTACGACACGAAGTTTAAATTAGTCAAAACCCAACCAGACAGATTTACTGAATGGAAAGTCAATGGCGACGAACTATTTTACTATAGACCCGATTACGAAAAAGCTTTGATTGATGACGAGAATCCCTGGAAAAAGGTCGTTAAACCGGCAGATATTTTGACTATCCTACACGAGAACCATAATTTACCACAAGCAGGTCATTTAGGAAGGGACAAAACGTTAGACAGAATCAGACAAAACTATTATTGGCCCGGTATGACGCAGGACATAAAATCTTACGTGGAAGATTGCGAAACCTGTCTCAAAGTCAAACACAATCAAAACCCGATTAAAGGTCCCTTAAGGACAAGACCGTTACAGCAACCGTGGTCACAATTGTCGATTGACACCGTTGTCTCTCAGACGCGAACAAAAAGGGGAAACTTAAACGTCATCGTAGTTTTAGATTTGTACACCAAATATATAGAGCTATTTCCTATACGGCAAAAAACAGGCAAGAGCGTAGTCAAAATATTGGATGTCCTTTTCGATCGCTGGGGCACTCCAAAATCAATTCTGACTGATAATGGTACCGAATATATAAACAGGGAAGTTCGAACACTCTTGGAAGCTCGAGGAGTAGAACATCTCACGACTCCGCTAAACCACCCACAAGGGAACCCAGTTGAACGCGTTAATCGCACAATCAAACCGATGATCGCGGCATTTATCAATGATAATCATAACGAATGGGACGAGTATTTATCAAAGTTACAGTTCGCCTATAATACAGTACCACACGCAGGTAGCCGAATTTCACCTTTCTATTTGAATCACGGTCGCGAAGCAGTATTCAAGAACATACGCAAACCTGGTGAAGATAAGGTACAATCGTTAGACGAGTCAGCAGAGTATTGGGCCAAAAGGTTGAGTAAAATTGATGAATTCCGGCATAAAATCGAAAGTCGATTAAAGACTTACGCGAATAGAACCCTTGCCAAATCTAAAGCTGATAAACAAACGTCTGTGGAAATCAAAGTAGGAACTGAGGTCTACTATCCAAATAAAAAATTGAGCAACAAAGCAGAAGGTTACTCGGCGAAATTTGCCCATCGTTTTATAGGCCCAGTTTTTGTAAAAAGAGTTCTTGGACCAATGGTCGTCGAGTTAGTAGACAAAGCAAATAAAATGATCGGAAAATATTACGTAACCGATCTGAAGATCCCGCGTCGTAGTTTACGAAATTCATGTATTACCCCATAAGTTAAGCATCAAGAATCGTCGTCTGGAATCTTATCATCATGAACGAGAAAGCTGGTCCCGTGCGCGAAGCACTTTCGACGAAACTATCCTGGAAGCCAGGGAAATCTAGCAGAAGAAACAAAACTTGAAGCAGTGTTCACAAAATTGGTAATAGGAATAGCTGCAGCTCGTTATGTGACAACTACCGAATCGCCAGCCACCATAGCGATATCGGAATCGTCGACGTGAAACCCACCGCCGCTGACACTCGTAAGAAAACGTACATCAGGAAAGTCAAGAGTTACTTGACCGATCAGAGCTAATTGCAGTAAGCTACTAATCTTGCTAAAATTGGCAACGCCTTCAAAAATTATACGCCGATGATCTTGAGGCGCACAGGAGCGACGGACCCCGTGATACGCGTCGTTATCAAACAAAACGCCACGACTCGTCCGTTCATATCGATAGTAAGATGCAGGACGATTCAATCCACGATACTTTAAAAGGGACGAATAACCTCTGTCTCCCGCACGAGGTATCCGTATAATTCGACAAGCCGCACGGAGCCGCGGAAGATACAAAATGACGTCACTGCTTGCTGGATGAAGTATTATAGGAAGACGTCGAAGAAGGTGTCGATCGATGGAGAAGATCTCACGTCGCGTCATCTAATTTCCATTTTTTATTCAACCTATGTTCTAATGTCCCGAGGCCGGAGTTTGCCTGCTGAATCTGGAGGAACGCAACTTCCCGGGATCGCAAACAAAATTGCCAGCAGATGGTTACCAAAGATCTTCCGTCGTTACGAGGAAGTCCTGCTTCTGAGCCATAAACATGTCAACGAAAATAACCGGTTCCGGTTTCGGTGGAAAGAAAATTACTCCAATTATACAAGGTCGCAGAACTTGAGCGATTGTGATTGTGAGTCAAAGATCGCCCCCGACAACAACGACACAGTAGTCGAAACAGTAAGAAAGGGAGTTCGCCAACACAAGTACCAATACAGATTACGAGAGAAAACTGCAACTGCAAGTTGAAAAGAGCCGTCATCCATCACCGTCATCATCCCTATATGAAATTCAAGAAGCCACCACACCAACGAAGATACACGTATCTAGCAAAATTCACGAATCTCATTGATTGTAATTTCTATCATCAATTGATTTGTCGTTTTGTATTTCAAATTTCTAGTGATCCCGAAGCCGCTAATTATTAGATATTTATATTGTTACCTATAAGGGTCGCCCATTTCCATGTCAACGGTGCAATACTGATCCTATCGCTCCCTATAATCTAACCCGCTGATTAATTTAGCCACCTACTTGTGATTGTCCGAAACCTAAATTTCCAAGAGCAAAACAATTCAAATCTTTTTCTATGATAATTTCCGATTCAATTGAGCGAAATTCCAAATACAAGGCCAAACGAACAAAAATTTAATTCATTAATTGAAGATTTTCAGTCAAAACGAATGAACTTCACAAATTGTCGCTTATTGACGTCGAATTCAGAAGGGGGAGGGTGTAACAGGAAACCAAAGATTAGGTTCGCCGTCAATATTACATGCTCTAAGGTAATGGCTGCGCAATTCGATTTGAATTACCCCGCTTTCGACATCCTTGCCGAAAGCAAGTCGGGCGACCCGCAAGTTTTCATCCGGACACATTCTTGTTTCGTCCATCATACAGACAATAGGGTTTTGTAATCTGTCATCATTAGGCTCTCACGTCGCTTAGGCCAAACGCATCTCTTCGTACATAAGTTATCTTATCCAGTGTTGTAACAACTTATTATTCTCTAAGTGTATGTAAAAATTGTAACGTGATAGTGTAAATCTTCTGGGGACCGACTCCGGCGATAGTTTGTGAGTAATAAACTGAAATCCCGCTTAATTCATTACATGCTCTTGGAAATTTAAAATCTCCCTTCCTACGGGTCATCCAAACAAACCTCCCCTGTGTGCGTCTCAAAGTAAATTAGTTAGCCGATAAATTCGTTTTGTTAATTTTAATAATTAACTGGCGCCCAAATTTTAACTTCGTATGAGCCTCGACAGCACCCGACCCATGCCGCGTCGAGGGAAGAAGATCTCTTCCGTCTCAATCTTTTCGTGCTGGCCTCGTTGTCAGGGATTTTGGCACCTGAGAGTCTAAGGGCGGCGGTGATGATACTAATAAATTCATTGTAAGAGTCGTTGATTTCTTCAGGGCTAAGGTTGAAGTTGAGTTGAGAGTTGCTGATTGCCTTGTCGAAGGCCTTCCAGTCGACGGAGCGCGTGCCGAACTGCTTGCGAACTATGACTTGTTTGGGATGGGTGTTGGATAGGGTGATGGTGATAGGGAAGTGGTCACTTAGCATGGAGTCGTCGAGGACTTTCCATGTGAGAAGGGTGGATAGGTCAGGGGAGGATAGGGTGAGGTCAGGGACGCTCCTGGTGTTGTGATCAATGTGGATTCTGGTGCTGTGTCCATTGTTGACGATTATGAGGTTCGAGTTTGACAAGGTTTCCGCCAGGTCGTTGCCTCTGTGGTTAACTAGTTGGCTTCCCCAGGAATGGTGGTGAGCATTGAGGTCTCCTGTCAAGATAACGTGGTGCAGCGAGGAGACTTCATCTAGGTACTGGATCAGTTCTGCTTTGGGGAGATTGGCACTTGGAGGGATGTAGATGCTAATAAGATTAATAGAGATGTTACTTAGTTTCAAGTTTAGGCTTATTTCTTCGACTTTGTCCGGGGTGGAGTTTAGATTGAATGACTCATATTTGATATTGTTCTTGATGTATATGAGGAGGCCGCCACCTTGGCCAGAGGGTCTGTCTTTTCGAATGTGGTTGAAGCCGAAGAAATCGATTTTTTGTTTGAAGTGAGGGGTGAGGAATGTTTCCGATAACGTTAGAATATCGCATTTGTTGAGGAGATAGGGGAGGACATTTTTTTTGGATTGGTATCCTCTGCAATTCCAGTTAATGATAGTGAGCATGGTGCTGTGGTGTTGAGTATTTCTAAACAGGGCTCTTCTTTGTATGCGTCTATTAGGACGTTTATTTGCTCCGGAGACCACTTTTGAGCCATTGATTAATATTTCTTACGCAATTCAAATTAACGAAAAACCGCGAAAAATATTATGATCTTTTCACTTACGAGCATCACACAGTGTAAACATTCCTGTTGTAAGCGGCCAATCCGGGCACAGGGATACACCAGAAATGTTTACAATGGAAAGCTGCCATTCAATCTCGCAAGCAAGCCATCAAGAAAAATAGCACACGATCTATCACCGAAAACTAGCACGCGAGCACGCTTCGGAGCCAGCAGAGACGTCACTTTCTCGCCGCGCAGCCAGCGGTAGCCATCCTGGGTCCTCGCAAGCAATCCAGCAGCAAAACAAGCGTCGTGTGCACCGGGCTTTAGACGTTCTTTGCCAATCGAAAATGAGTTATGTAAATGATAAACTCATTAGATCCAACCATCTGATGGCAAGGATATTATTAACACTATTGAAAAGTTGCAAAACACAACGCCATATAATGGATTCATCCATGAAGTTAAACGCGATAAGTTTTATGTATGTTTGGTACTCCGGGACAACTCCATGCTTACAAACAGTATCATAAAACCGTCCGACCGCATTCAACAATATCTGTAGATGGCACCGGAAGTATCATCAAACCACTCACCCGATATGATGGGTCTCAATCGGGACACATCTTCCTCTACTCGATTGTAATAAACTTTGAAGGAGCAACCCTATCTGTATATGACATGCTGACAGAGCGTCAAGAAACAGATATCTTCTGGTGGTGGTTAAATCACTGGCAACGATTAGGTGCTCCTAGGCCTGCACTCGCTGTCTGTGACTCCTCGCGAGCATTGCTCAATGGAATGTCGATGTCGTTCAATCATCAAACTGTCGAGACGTTTATTGAAACGTGTATCTTGTATGCCAGCAAGAGCCCCGAGTCCTATTACCGTCCTGCTATTAATACATATATACGTCTGGATACTGCACATTTCATCGTGATGATACGCCGATGGAAATGTACGAAAACCCAGAGACACTCCGTCGTCCGGCAATTTTTCCTGTACTGTATTGCTATAATGTGCGATTCTCAGACACTGCAGGAATTCCATAACATCTTTTCATTGACATGTGCCGTGGCTCTGCATGAATTTCACAACACAAAAATTTGAATTACTAATTCTACCGTCTACAAAGCTAGAAAAAAGCTAGAGACGCATATTGGTAACCGAAACTTTAGCTACTGTAAAGAAGAAGATGTCATTGACGAGCAGGAGGTGAGCTATGGTGATGAAATGCAGGACAAGGATGCTACAAACAAGTCTCGGATTAAAGAATGGATTGACAAGGATTTTATCGAACGATTTATGCCTTTAGCCTATGAATTTCCATTGTGGACAAGTGTTGCAATACCTTATGAGGTGCGGCGTGGAACCTCGACTTTCTCAGAAGGACATTTTAATGATCTTAAGCATCGAGTGTTAAAAAATTATCCTAGGCCCATCAGAGTACATAAGTTTCTAAAACTTGAATTGAACGATAACAACAGTGGTGCCGCAATCGTTGCATCTAAAATTAGGAATTTCAAACAGTTTAAACGTCTTTCTACTAATCCATCGCCAAAGCAGCCATACGATTACGGAAATCATGAGCAAATGCAAACTGCGAGAATCGTCGATGCTAGTAACCCTGATAGTGACTTACGCACCGATGTAGATAGTAATAATGCACCAGATGTCATAATCAAGAATAGCTTCATCCAAAAGAACCTGTCAGGCAAGAACACAGTAATGCAGCCATATGCTTATAATAATAATAATAATGAGGAAGTGCAATGTGTTGAAATTGTTGACAATCCAGCCATTTATTCCGCTTACCAAGATATTGGCCTAGATATTGATATAGATAACAATAATGGACCAAACGTCAAAGGCAAAGAGTATACAACGCAAAGCCTTATCCAAAAGAACATGAGTACAGGCAAGAGTGTGGGCAAATACTTTAGGTCAAAACCTGATATCGAATATTGCAATAATAAAAATAACAATGTTCGCAAGTCATGGTTACTTAAAAATGCTAGTCAGGTGCAATATTCTGCTTCAATTAATGGCATGCCCTACTTTGCCTATAATACTTGCCCGTGGGATTCTATAGTTCGAATATTGGCTAACAGCGCAATGGATGATGCAGAATACCTACAAACCATCCAGAAATCAGTCAACAAAACGTTACAATTTGTACACAAATTCGTTGAAACAGGCCCAACTGCTGCGCTATATCGACGAGTTAAAGTTTTGGCAACTTTGTTCGAAGACAAGATAAAGGCAAATCATGATCACCATTATTTATTGACATCTTATTCCGTCGACATGTGGGATAGTGTTGCTGCAGTCTGGAAGAGGTGCTTTCGCTCAGAGCCCAGTGCTATCGACTCATACCAATGTTCAAAATGCAGTCGAAACAGTTTGCCCCTTCCATCACTGTACGTCAATCATAAAATAATCCATGAGAGAGGATTTCAGAACCTTTAAGATGCCCTACAAATTCAGGTTCTCTCTCGCACCATTGCATGTAGTAATGCAAACTGTGCCAAATAATGCACAACAGAACGCACCTACAATACTCAGGTTGTTGTAGAATTGGATATCCGTCCAAACATGCAGTCAACCCATGGCTCCAACTGTCACCTCAATGATTTACCCCGAATTCTAGAGCTGAATGATGATCAGTATCAGTAAGCCAGTTTCTACCAATACGCTATGCTACTTGTTTATTTGTTTAGGACGAGTAATCGATCATTTCACCTGTACATTATTTTTTTTTCAGACTTGCTGGCGTTATCGCATTAATACCCGGTCATTTTATGGCATACTGTAGACGCGGCAACGGTCAGTGGGAGTTATGTAATGATATGAATTCCAAGGTTGTTCGTACAAGTCCAAAGACAATGATTGAACCACATGGAGCCATATTCACCAAAATCAGGACAACGTATAACAAGCCACCCCTCCAATCTTTGGATGAAGAGTACTTTGCTGCAAGGTCACTGCTGAATGACTCCGACGTCGCATCTCAGGATAACTGGCGGAACAAGGGGACCATTGAACCCCTACATTATGAACCTGACGACAACAATAACATGAGCATCGAGACACTGGATGTGACAAATTCATACCCACCAACTTTTTCTATGGGTGATAAAGAGTATCAAGTTCTACAAATAGTACATGAAACAAGTAAGATCTTAGAAATTTTGTATCAATCCTTTTTTTAGATAATATGTAGCATTTATTGATCATTTCCGTTCAGGTATCTTCGAAGGCACGAGTGAAAATATATTATCTTACAGTAATAATTTGACTCAAGTGATTCTTCTATAAATAATACATTCTACCATTATGATCGATTGCAGAAAATTAGGAACATCCACATTACCGAAACTTTTCACCATAGTGGAGCACTAAGTGGAGGAGGAAGAGGTCCAGGTGGCTAAAGTTTGGGGATAAATGCAAACACACAGTAAAATAAGCTGCATAATCGAAATCAAGACTGACAACTAGGCTATATAACCAAGATAAAGACTGACAAGTAGACTACATAAAATACTCGAGATCAAGACTAACAAGACGAGAGAAGCTGTAAATTCAAAGCTACTGCAAATGTCGCAGGTTCTTGTCTTGAGGTAGTTGGAAAGAATTCTCCATATATATGTAATCCAATCTCCTATGACACCAAACATCTCTCAAAAAATGACCAACGGTGTGATATCAGCAATAAGTATAAAGCAAACGGGATCTATGCTACCCGTTTGCTTTATACTTATAAAAAAATGTCAATGTGTAATACAACAAAATTTTAGATATTCATTACCGATTGGGCAATATAATTATAATCAAAATAATGTGCAATGTTATCAAGATCAGTTGCAAAAAAATTTTAATTTTATTTGTATTCCAAGTGCATAATAACGAATTGTGGATATTCGATTACCTGACCTTACATCTCGAATTGATGCACGTTTTAACACATTCAATGAGAGTTATCCAGTCAAATTTGATTTTCTATTCATTTAGCTTTTACCCGGTGAGAATTAATTATAGTTACAGTTTTTGCGTTCCTCACTGATAAGCCAACAGTTAATTTTCAGTTATTTGCATGGTTTTTAAGTGTTCATACGATTATTAGTTCACATTGCAGATAAAGTAATGCAAAGTAATATAAGTATGCCAGGTGCAGTAGACCTACATGCATGACTCTTATTATAAGGATCATTTATACCATCATTTTTAAATTATTAATATTTTCACTGGTAATTTACGGTTACAAAGTTTTAGTACGGGAGCTGGCGTCAAATTTTACCGGAGAATTTGATCAAAGCTGATTTTTCGTATATGATTAGTAAGTTTATTAAACTACAACAAAATGAGTGTCAGCTGGTCCAGTGGCGGGGCGTTCAGGCGTGGGAGGTTACGGAAGTCGTTAAAAAAAAGGCATCGTCGTACTATTTGATCAAAGCTACAAATTTGCTAATTGTTTTATAATAATATTTTAAGTAAGAAAAAAAATGTCAGCTGCATGCAGTTGGTGGATAACTTTGTTAGCTGACCGTATATAGATGTACGAAAAAAAAAGAAAATCGGACCACTTGATTATGGTTTAAATTTTGATATACCTTACTCTGTTATTAGAATTTTGGAAAAATTCATGTCAGCTGGCGTTACAACGTGACTAAATATGTTAGCTGAGCTTTTGAAGTGTACCGTAGCGCTCAGGCGCGCGCTGCGACGGTGACTCAGGTAATATAACGTATTTTCCACGTTTTCTGGGCAGTTGACAATGAAATATCCATTTTCTAATATATATTCGATTACATGAATCAGGTACGATTATAAAAATAAATTATCAATTAGATAAAAAATATATTTTATTGCTCGGAAAAATATTAAATTACTGTTAGTCCTCGTCACTTTCAGACGAGCTTTCATAATCATCATCAGAGCTGCTGGCGGAATCGTCATCAATATTTGGTTCTTTTTCAACTTCTCGCTCATCATTTTCTCGCATATGCTCAAAAATACCTGTAAGAATTAAGATAATAAGAGTTGATGAATCAGATTTCAACTCATTGTTAAACGATATAAGAATAGAATACCTGTAATCGTACTTAACGATTTCGTGAAGTTTTCATCGAATGATCTTAAGGAACAATCTCCAGGCATCAATTTTTCCTGATATTTCGGTTTCTTATTGTACGGCATCATTTCTGACGAGATAAAATCTAAAGACCGCTGCCTTTTTCTTTTCGGCCCATGAGTGACATTTTCTTCATGATTGCTGGTGTTCACTTCTTCGATATTACTAGTGCTGTTATCTTCCCTGTTAGATTCAACCGTAACATCGAGTACATTTTGAAAAATTATACCGACTGTATCGTGGAGAGTATCCTTGCCACTTAAGGTATCGACATAACGGTCGAAGTTATTAAATGCCAGCCCAGTATTTAGATTTGGCAGGCGTATAATATCTTCTGGACAAATAGAATCGTCAGTGACTGATGCAAACGTAGCTTCTGTTTCAAGTTCTTCCAGCACAGTGTAACTACAACAATGACCTAATCTGTTTAGAATATTTATAACCTGTTTGCTGTTCGTTAGACTTTTTAGGGTCATTCCTAAAGTTATGTGCTTAGATGTTTTAATTACACCATTTGAAACAGCATAAATTAAATCTTCGGAGAAAGATTTAGCCAATCTTTGCTTATTTTCACCTTTTTGTCGCCGAGAACTTGTGGAAATTAAATTGGCATAGAAACCTTGGATCATATCTGGAACCTCACATTCTCCCGCAATCAAGTTACTTGCAGTTAATTTTTCAGGTAACTGATTGCGTTTGATTTTATCTACTTCATTTCTCAAAATGATTGCTGCGCGATTCAAAATATCTGTTTGCTCGATATCATCCAAATTATTTTCTAAAAGCACTCCTTTAAACGGCTTCACGATTTTTTTCTTCTTTAGCGTCACGACTGCAATTTTTCTGGGAAAGTTTGTCAATAATCGATCTTCAAGATCGCGAAGTTCAGTCACTCCATCAAAATCTGGCAGCTTTGCTTTTACGTGTTTAACGTACACATCTCTAAGAAACGACAAAAAACAACACTTTCCAAGCTGCACAACGTTTTCAGAAACAAAGTCTACAATTAATTGGAATGCACTTTGATGTACATTTCTTTTATGGTGCCATTCTGTTCTTGGTCCAATAATTAGTGATTCCTTCCGGATGCGGTTTGCCATATCTAGCTTGCAATAATGATGGTAAAAAACAGTAACATTTTGATTTTCGCAGTCAGTGAGTCTATTCAGCAAATCAATATTTCCGGTCTGTAATGCATAAGTTTTGAATAACTTAATTGCATCTGCTTTGCATACATGCAATGATTGAAAGCGTCCTTTTATTCTCTTGCGATTTTTCAAACAAAAAATGCATATACTAGTGTCATCTTTCGTTGCTGTACTGTCTTCATGTAATATATGAAGTTCATCATCATCTGAACTTGGATTCACACTGAAAATTCCAATAGAATTATGAATCAGACGAAGAGTTCATTATTACTTATTCATGTGAAAAATAACGAATCGTAAGACCGCGATTCTGATAGGATTCAATTGAAATGAGAGATATTTACGAAGAGAAATTGCATTGAATCGTTTTTTATTGATTCAGATGAATCTCGATTCATTGTGCTTCATTGATTGGAATACAAATGAATCTATTTTCGAAATTCGCGATTAATTTTGTCAATGCATTTGAATTCCTGTACCAAACATTTCGAATATATTTCCAAAACTATCAAGTTATATGATATTATAATTCGATTTTGAATCGTACCATATTTTGCATAATAAATGTAAGAAATGAATATTAATTTGAGGAGTACAATAATTATCGAATCTTCCTGCGAATAATTAGACATCATAATATGAACAGGGTTTAGAATATCATTTACCTTGACGGGCCTGGCATCGTAGATTCTATAGTTTCAACAGATGACCTTGGAGAATTGGACAAAATTTCAGATGTTCTTTGTTGTTGCGAAGCAGTACTATTTGTTGAAAATAATTTATCTCGTTATTTAGAATCTTTTTCAATGGAAAATTCAAACAGTACTCTACAATTAATATTTACATACAAATCACACGATCTGATTACATAGAAACAAAAAAGTTCAGACATCATAATGTAGAAAGATTTTAATTTAATACAATGAAATTTACCATGATGTGCCTGGCATCGTCAATTCTATAGTTTCAAGAGGTGACCTTGGAGAATTTGACAAAACTTCAGATGTTCCTTGTTGTGGTGAAGCAGTACTATTATGTTAAAAATAATTTATCTCGTTATTTCGAATCTTTTTCAAGGGAAAATTCAAACAGTACTCTACAATTAATATTTACGTACAAATCACACGATCTGATTACATAGAAACAAAAAAGTTCAGACATCATAATGTAGAAAGATTTTAATTTAATAAAATGAAATTTACCATGATGTGCCTGGCATCGTCAATTCTATAGTTTCAAGAGGAGACTTTGGAGAATTTGACAAAACTTCAGATGTTCCTTGTTGTGGTGAAGCAGTACTATTATGTTAAAAATAATTTATCTCGTTATTTCGAATCTTTTTCAAGGGAAAATTCAAACAGTACTCTACAATTAATATTTACGTACAAATCACACGATCTGATTACATAGAAACAAAAAAGTTCAGACATCATAATGTAGAAAGATTTTAATTTAATAAAATGAAATTTACCATGATGTGCCTGGCATCGTCAATTCTATAGTTTCAAGAGGAGACTTTGGAGAATTTGACAAAACTTCAGATGTTCCTTGTTGTGGTGAAGCAGTACTATTATGTTAAAAATAATTTATCTCGTTATTTCGAATCTTTTTCAAGGGAAAATTCAAACAGTACTCTACAATTAATATTTACGTACAAATCACACGATCTGATTACATAGAAACAAAAAAGTTCAGACATCATAATGTAGAAAGATTTTAATTTAATAAAATGAAATTTACCATGATGTGCCTGGCATCGTCAATTCTATAGTTTCAAGAGGAGACTTTGGAGAATTTGACAAAACTTCAGATGTTCCTTGTTGTGGTGAAGCAGTACTATTTTTTGGAAATAATTTATCTCATTATTTCGACTCTTTTTCAAGAAAAAAATCGTACAGTAAACTAAATTAATTATCTAATCAGCTGACTTTCTCATCGTTTACACACATTGTTTCAGATAATTTTATGCTTCGACGAAGATAGAATGGCAATTTTGGATATTCTATAGTTGAGTGACTTTTTAAATTCTAGAAATATTGAGTTGATTACGACAAAATTATTTTCATGGATAAAAATATAGATGTTAGTGACTTGAACTAGTAAAGTTGTTCGCTCTCTAAAATTTGTTTTTGCAGTGTAAGTTGCATGAAATCTCTATCACTCAATGTTGATTACACACATAAAAGAAATTATACATCATGATATAGTTTGAAATTGTAATAACCTTGATGTGCCTTGAGCCGTAGATTCGGGAGTTTCAACTGACGACCTTGAAGAAGTCGAGACTAAAGATGATCGGCATTTCGGAGGCAGAGCAGTAAACTTTTGATAGCATGATCGATGGTACATATGATTTTCCGCTCTTATGTTTGGTAGCACAATATTGTTGTACACCAAGTCGAATTTTTTTCGAACTTCCAAAACACTTTGACATTTTGAAAAAGTTGTGTCTGTGAGTGGTGTCAATGGTTGCGATTTCTTATCACAAATTACACAATACGGTGCTGACATTTTCACACGTTGTATTATAAAAAATCGTGGAAAAAATATTTCGTATAGGCACAAAACGACCGCACTATAAGACAGTTACGTACAAACTAGGATACAATGACTCGAAGTACCGTCTCGGGCAGATGTTTCTCTATAGCGGTAGGGGAGAGGGTCTAGGTAGTAACCATCTGAATAATGCGAATTTTACTCCAAAAAATCTGAGGAGATGTCGTATACTATACTATATAAAAACATGATCCTCAAAATTGAATTCGATTATGATGATCAGATGGATGAACATTATTTTGAAATGATTTATTTCTTCTATTTATTTGCAAACTATGCAAATAAATAATATATTGCCAATTGACAATAGGAGATTGTTAAAACTTAATCCTACAATAGCCAAGGCGCGCGCGCTTGAGCGCGACGGTACACTTTAAAAGCCCAGCTAACATATTTAGTCACGTTGTAACGCCAGCTGACATGAATTTTACCAAAATTCAAATAACAAATTAAGGTATATCAAAATTTGAACCATAATCAAGTGGTCCGATTTTCTTTTTTTTTCGTACATCTATATACGGTCAGCTAACAAAGTTATCCACCTGCTGCATGCAGCTGACATTTTTTTTCTTACTTAAAATATTATTATAAAACAATTAGCAAATTTGTAGCTTTGATCAAATAGTACGACGATGCCTTTTTTTTTACGACTTCCGTAACCTCCCACGCCTGTACGTACCACGGTCGTGTCAGCTGACACCTGCTATAGATGTTTGTGTAGCGACAACTACCTACTAAAACAAAAAGTGATCATGATCAAATCACCCATAAAAATTTGACGCCAGCTCCCGTACTATTTAATGTATAACAAACATGCGTGTACCACCGTTTTCTGAGTACCTCTACTGTCGATTCGTTAGTTGTTATGTTATTCAGTATCAAAATTTGTAGAACATCACAAATATCAAGAATGATCAGAAGAAGCACTATGATAATTCAATAATCAAATACTCATTCTGATTCTAATATTTTACACCTATAAAAAATCTGAACATCGGCCGATTGCGGCAGTCTGTAGTAGGGGTCATAATAATAACATGCTCAGTACTGAGTAAAAGTTGTCCGTACAATAGGACTACTTACCTGAACCAAGTCATCAATTCTTTTTATAGTACCTACGCACCTGTAAGGGTGAACGTTAAGTGTTTTTTAATATATTAAATTTCCATCAGTTTAGGTCGTATTTGTATACCAAAGTTTATTGAAAAGTTTGGGACGGTTATTGACATATCAAGGTACTGAAAAGTTGCATGTCTAGTTCCTAATTTCTACAGCCAGTTTGGACGATCTTTTTTCAAGTCTCAGCTACATTTTCAATTTCCACATCTATATTGAGTATGAGAGGCGAGCGCTCCAGTTCGTCTGAATAAGGTGTCACATTGGTGATTCTATACTCCAGTACCAAGTTGCGTGAAACGCAACAGGCGTTGATAACATCACAACCTGTGAAAACAAACAAAAAGTTGAGAATTAGAAAATTATTTACCATGTTTCAAATATGGAATTACCTAGTATGGGATATTGATTTCTTCTAACTCGAGGTTGAATGTCGGTGGGAAATGTAAAGTACACATTGAGATTCCGGTTTACACTGCAAAGCTCTTTCTTCCTGAAGGCATCGCTTCCATCCTGCAATAAAGCAATACACTTCTCAACGGAGCGTCGGCTTCAAGCTTGCTACAGGTAAATGCATGTTGGTCAATGAAATATGAGCGTCATGTAAGCATATTCATAACTGTCATATTTTGGATTTTACTTACCTGGCGCTGTACGATGTACTGGAGAAGTTGATGAAGAATGTAACTGATCAGTCGAACTCCTTCCGGCTTCTATTGGCAACCTGAAAAAAAAAATACATGAATGAATAAACTAAATATAGACAGGTAATAAAACAAAAGAAAACACAAGATAGGTGAATCAATCTCAAAATGTAAAATGACCTGTACAGACTGAGGAATTCAGCTTCCGGTCTCTGAAAAAAATCCAAACTATCCCTGAATACTCTTTGTCGGATACGCAGAGTGATATTGGGATTTCTGTTGCACTGATTTTGATTTAGCTGAATCAAGTTATCCTCCATTCCGAACCGCGTCCCCGGCTGGTGTCGCATGGAATCTCTCTTTCGTGGCATCTTTTTTCCTCCATATCTCAAAGTCGAAGAGGTTCCAACCTCTGTGGAAGACTGAACTCGTCGAAGGAGTCGCAACTTCTGCGGAAGACTAGTCTGCTTGCTCAGACAATAACATCAGGAAATCAAATATGTCTTTTATCTTTTCGCTGAAAATTTTTCATAAACTCCGTTTACGTTGCTTATGAGCTTGTGGTAACTTATAATTCTGAACTCGTTTGACAGTTGGTTCGACAGAATATGACATAACCTATCTAAGCCTTATTACTATTCTCAATGATTAGACTGTGGAGTAAACAAACGGATTCGCAACCATGCAATGGCGAGATGTACGAAACGGGGTCGAATCTGGGTCGAACTCTCGAATCTCGATCTGCTGTCAGCAGCTTCCGGCCTCAACCGGCGCATGCGCAGAAGGCTATGTTGATATTTTTTTTTCGAATACTTTGTCCAATTTTGTTTTGCGTATATATTTACGAACCGGTCACCAGTAATCCCGAGTAGATAATCCGTAAGCTACAAACGAACTACAAACGATTGCACATAGATTAAATTGGATTTGGCGGAGATTTACGGTAGAGAGGAGCCAACATCACAAAATTCCCTAGGCGTTTTTGTTTTCGTTAATATTAACTATAATGATCAACTAACAATGCTTTGCAGTGATGTTTCGCTGCGTATCATTGGCGAAACTCATGGGCGAAACTAGACGGCGAGTATGTAAATACAATATGGCCGAAGGCAGTGAAACGTCGCCAGAATTTTTCTCGATATATGGCGTTCGAATAAAATAAAACCATCTGTTTGCGTAATTTCAGTGCGTTCGTGAGGTACAATCAAGGATCATCCAAAGTCTCTTGGCAAAATCTGTCGAAAAATTTAACCTACTCGTCAGTCGGTCGGTCGGCAGTCGGTTTGAAAAAATGTTGTTTTTATTTTTTGTACGTTCTTTGACATTCATCGGTGATCGCATGTTACAACGATAAGGAATGTAACGAGACTATGTTGTAACAATAACCACTTTCATCGCCAAGCATTTTTTTAATTTTCTTCAGTGAGTTGTATAATTTGCGACATCCTTTTGCTGTGGCGATGAGGTAGACACGACCATTGTACTTTTATGATAATGGAAATGGATTTAGAGGGCAGTAAGTGTGAAGGAGGTGGAGAGATCAGCCCAGGCTGCTCGGGCTACTCGAGTATGGTTCACAGTAAGAAGGTGATCAAACATGCGTTACGCCAGCAGGCCAAGAGACGAAGAAAAAACACCACGATAGCTGCAGGAAACTCACGTACCTTACCAAGGATAGTTGTTAAGCCGCTACCACCTCCACCCCCTGACGACCCGCCTCATGAAATTAGCAACATTCAACGACCCTTAACAAGTAGGTCCAGTAACTGTCATCGCTTATGTGAAATATGAATGTAATAAGATGAATGAGAAAATTACTCAACTCTAACTCATTCTCAAGCTATTTTTCCTCACTTCATAAGTACAGGCACCTTGTTCTGTATCGAATATTAAATTTAACAGCGTTCTATAACTAGACTGTTATGTTTTGCAAATTTGTTATAGTTTTGGGTAGCAAATTTATAACTACTTTTTGTAAGAAACGTGTAAGATCAAGGATTCTGGAACACGTATTACAAGAGAAAAGTAGGCAGGCAGTAATTTTTCTAAAAATCTCAAACATTCTCACTCTAACCAGATAGCCACTGACAAGTGCTCTATTGAAATGTTACCACCTTCCAGAATAAGTGAATTTTATTTTCTCCCACTATAGACGAGGAACCTGCTGCCACAATGCGAGAAGTCTTAGCTAGTCTACCTGGCTTTAGTCTAAAGTCTGGTCGTAGGAGGTCTACAAAACGATTGTCGGCTGCAGCTCAACTGGAAGCCGGTTTAGTTGATCTGGAATCGCCAGCAAGCATTTTGGCGAACACCAGTCTCCGGGCTTTACTCAATCGGCATACCTTTCAAGGCCTCCCTCCCCTCTATCAAAGGAAGCTTGCTCAGTTATTGCCTGCCGTCGACAGACAGGTATTCGTTGAACTAAATACAGCCTGAAAATAATATCTTCAACTTTTCAAGTCGACATGGGGTGGTGATCATTTGTCAGCGCATAACTCAAATTTTCCTCACATTTCTAATCTCGGCGTCAATTATCATTCTCATAGGATGCCGCAACATCTGGTTTGAACAACGAATTCTTCGCACGTGCCTGTCTTGAATGGAGGAAACGTCTCGCCGAGGGTGAATTCACGCCAGAAAATCAGCAAAGACTTAAAATGGAGGCTGAACGTGATAAGAATAAACTTGATCCATGGAAGCTTAAGCATTTTGAGCCAATCTGGGGGGAAAAAAGGGATCCCAAATTAATATCGGGTTGGTTATGCTTGATTGATAGTAACTTTAATCAAATTCATGAAAACCGTATCCCCCATGATCACGTATATCTGAATAATTATAGGGCCACACTGCACCGCTGAGCCCAGATCAGCTGGAGCTGTAACGCGCTCCAGCTTGCGTCTACGTCTAGAATCTGGTCAAGAACAAACACCAACAGATTCCCATTCTGATTCGACCGCTGCAGAAGGAAAAAGAGATGGGGACGGTCATGTCCCCAAGCCACATAGACTCATGCCTGACCAAAGAGCGCAAGCCCAAACAGTGCAGCTAGATTCAGCTCAAAGATGCGAAGAGGAAGAGGCTACGTTGCACGACGACCGTGACAAACGAGTTTTAGGAAATGAGAAATTGAAATCACCCAATCTAATTGTAAAGTTGGACTCTCATCCAAACCCAGACCCGCCCTTAGAAGGGATATCATCATCATCCTTATCATTATCTTCAACTTCATCTTCGTCATCAGCGTGCTCATCATCCACCATTGTTGTTGACAACAGTACGACACAACCATCAGAGCTAATACTAGATGAGCTGCCGCCGCAAGTAGTCGACACTGCAGCTATCGCAGTCAGCGACGCGACAATTGAAAAGACCGAGGAATTGATAGTGGGTATATCCCATGAAGTAGTTTCTCCCCTTTTGGAGGAGCATGATTCCGAGCGATGCAAAGAAGAAACTGCTTCAACGACAGAAAATTTCGATGCCCCTATGCCAGAATCCATAACCGACGGACACCCTGTAATTAATGATCAACCTGAAGCAGAAAAATCGGAGGCAACTGCAACTGCGGACGGCGAGCCACAGATTCCGGAGGAAATGGAAATAGACAGTGAAACGTTACGTCGCATACACGAATTAGAGGTAATGTACCATTGAAATCAATCCGTGAACTATTATTCTGGCATTATCAAAATATCACAATATTCAACCCAGAGTCCAGGATATGCGGGTCATAATACGAGATAGTTCATAATTAGTCATCTCTTTTGACCCACAGGTGCGAGGAGAAATGAGGGAGGTTTACGAAGAGATATCCGGCTGTCCAGAGAATATCTATCCAATTCTAGAGAGTATGGAAATTAGTTCGGGCGCGGTTGCAGTGGAGAATCAAAATTCCCGAGAACCTGATCAAAGGCCCGCGAACGCAGACTCGTGCGAGATTACCACTGGGAACGAGGAGGATGCATTCATCGACGCGAACAACTATGTCCTTGAGTCACGAGAGATCCGCTCAGAGATGCTCGAGTGCAGTTGGAGCGTGGATCCTACCATTAACAACGTAGTGGTACCAAGTGTAAGGCGAGAAAAAAATTTGTTCTTCTATACCCCCATCCCATGGGTTGCCAATGTTTTCGAAGGAAATACAATTTTGCTATTCATCCGAGGGCGGAGAAGATGACTAGGATTCCCGCGTGTGCTGAAATTGTTTGGCAATGGTATTTCCAAAGGCATATGCAATCGCCTCGATCGGTTAACTTATCAGTTTTCCCCCGATTGCAGACACACGAGGAGCTCCAGGTACCTTGGCCGTTGGTAGCTGCGGCTCTGGACGGATCCGTTGCTGCGAATATAACCGTAACGACACAAGACGAATGCAACGACTCTACGACGTCTGCCGAGGTCGAGAGCGTTGGAGTGCAACAGAGTGACAAGGGTACAAAGACGGATGCCAACAAGACAATAAGCTGCTTACAAGTTCCAGTTGATCAAGGCAACTCGTATGAATCAGACACCCTGACGGTCGGGACCCCTGTAACCTCCCACTTACTGAATAACATCCAATCGGACAGCCCACCGGTAATCGCTTTCCCTCAGTTGCAATCGATCAGATTCGTCCAGACAAGCTTTCACACGGGACAAACTGGTGCTCAAACCATGGCGAATCCTACCGCTGTTTCGATGAAGATTCAGAACCAACAATGTAACGTGTCTCCCCAGCATGGCATTGTTTCAAGCCATGAAGAATGCATCGTACAAGTATCGTCAGGGAATATAGTTGGGCAACCCAATGTAGCAGGCAGCGGCCTACCACACTCACAGGTGCAGACTCACGCTCCTGTCTCAGTCTGCGTACCCTCCCAGCACCAGGGACGTGGACAAACTCCTATTGTCTTGCAGCAACAACAACAACAGCAACAACAACAACAGCAGCAGGCGTCCCCGTCGATCGTCGCGCAACCTCGCCAGATCGTTAGCGCCACTGTTCACCCACAGTATCCGTCGTCTTTGACAGTTGCGACCAGGGCCGCGCGTTCGACTGGCCAGGGAGGTCAAAGAGGCTCGCGCAGCGGTAACAAAGAACAAAGTGGCGGTAGATCGAGGAGCTCCACGAAAGAACCACCGGGGGCCGTGAATTTAGAGCGAAGCTATCAGATTTGCCAGGCGGTAAGTCTGAAGAGCTGTTGCAGTTGCTCTGGCCGCTTCGAAAATGCAATTCGTTCTTTCGTAGACATGACGCTACCGATTCAAATGAAGCTTTTGAAAAACTAGTATTCGTTTCCCGGAATTTTTGAAGAAATTTTCGCTTGCACGAAGAAACTACGAATTGCATTTCCGAGGCATCTTCAATACCCCCTTAACTACCAAATGGATAATTGTTGGATCTATGTGTTATCCCGCTGAAATTTCGACACCTTCTTGTTACAGGTCATACAAAGCTCGCCAAACAGGGATCAGCTTAAAGCTCATTTGAAACCACCACCTAGTTTACTTGCACGGGCAGACGGTGCCTTCACCACCGCCAAGCCAGGAGGTCGTTCCTTGACCGGTGTCAAATCCCAAAAGACGCAGCAGGTGGTGCAGCACATCAAGCAAACACCAAACAAAGGCCAGGCAGTGATGCTGAGGCATGTCTTTGCTACGACGCGTCAGACTATGCCGTCAGAGGTAGATAGGATAGTTAGCAGTCGAGCAAAAGAGTGGCCACCATTTTATTAAATGATTATATTTCTCCGGCAAAATTCACAGGTTACAGAAAATGGTGGAGTGTCTCAGATAACTCAGAACGGAGCGAACGGCCTTGGGCAGTACATCCTGGTGCAGAGAACCGGGGTCGGCGATGGCGCACCTCGCGCATCTTCAGCTCCTCCTCTACCACCTCAGATAGCCAGCATGGGGGTGGGGCTACATCTTGTCAGGGGAAGACCCGCGAGTGCGGGAGAGGGTTCTCATCAGGCGGTAACGTTGAAGGCGAGAGGAGCATCGGATGTGCGAGGTGGTGGTGGCGCAGAACCCGGTGCACCGGGAGTAATTATGGGTGGAGATCCTCCTCCGCCATGCGAGTGCAACATGAGAGGCGCTATGGTGATATGTCGGCAATGTGGGGCATTTTGCCACGATGACTGCATCGGTCCTCAACGAATCTGCGCCACCTGCCTCATACGTTGATCACCTAGTTGTTAATCGTAGATCGAGTACCTATACATATATTAGACACCTATCCAGCTAAAATCACCGGAACGGACGAAAAGCGCGTGTGCAGACCTAGTCGCTACCCATTTTTCATATTTATTACCGGCGTTGGTCTTTCACGATGAAGTTTACGTCAAAAAATCAGTTTTTATTTACCGACTAGCCACAATGCCAATATCTCAGCCATGGTTCAACGCAAAAGGCCCTAGTTGCTGTCGGTGTTGTTGTTGTTGTTGTT
The DNA here is from genome assembly GCA_963978495.1 of Athalia circularis. Lineage (NCBI taxonomy): Eukaryota > Metazoa > Arthropoda > Insecta > Hymenoptera > Athaliidae > Athalia > Athalia circularis. The sequence continues at coordinate 24,928,335 of OZ021702.1, read as the reverse complement.
GTTGTTGTTCTTGTTGTTGTTGTTGTTGCTGTTGTTGCTGTTACGGTTATCAATAATCATCGACGCAGCGAGTGCCTGCTGCTTCTTTTGACTCCCGGAACCATAGATACGGTTGACTAAACTGAATTGTGAAAAACTGGAGCTGCTTATTTTACGCTGTCGTTGCACACCGAATCATGAGGCTCAGGTGCGTGCCCGACAAACGCAATCGCACAGCCTAACTCTGTTACTGTCTTCCACTAGCATCGCACTAGCGAACGTTCTCGCGTTTTATTTATTCTTCTTGTCGTCGACATACCTTAATATCGTTAACCTTATAGCGATTCATTATCCTCTCAGTAAAAGCATGTCTGGTAGGTGTGTCATCGTATCGCTGATTACCTCAAGCTCGAAGGACTGAATCGTGATCGATTCAAATAAATTTGATTCGAATGCACAGATATTACAACCACGAGGTCTCAGCATTGTGATCCTAGGATCAAGGGTCACATATGTATAGTTCAATTTTAGGGCCCTTCGCATTCTACCGCGAAAATTTGGCGACCGACCTCATTAGCACTAGCGTCAATCCGATTGAATATCGTTAGAGGTATGGACTTAAGTCTTATTGTTAGACAAATTAGCCGTTCAGATGATAATCTGAGGTAGGGTGACGGACGTGCGGCCCCGGAATCCCCGCATGACTGCTCCGCGTCGAATACTCACAATTGTACATAGTATACTCAATGTTCGTCATGATTTTTTTTTTCATATTTTTTTTATTATTCATATCATATAGCATTAGGCCGTTGGGCTTTGCAGAGCACGAGACTTTACCTTTTAGCGTATCAGGGAAAATACAAGACGCAATTCATCCATAATTAGATTTTAACACGTTCACACGTATAATTCTTTATTACTACATCATCATTAGCATTATTATTATCATTACTACTAATAATACTACTGCTACACTACTATTATTATTATTATTATTATTATTATTATTATTATTATTATCATCATTATTATTATTGTGATTGCATAGCACCTACTGTGTACTCCGCTCAAATGTAAATAAAATCATATTCGTTTGAAATATTAAATCTGCATATGTGGAATGATTTTGTAAATTATTATTGTGGTACGAAACTTCTCTGACGTTTACTAGATGTTCCATCATCGCTACCAGATATAATTTTACTTTTATTTTACCTGTGGCGTGTAATAGACTGCAGCCTCTTGCCTTTACGACCAATCATTGGTATTAAACGATTCAATTTCCACTGAAATCCCATGAAGAGGGTCTAAAACAGGAGGGACGTCTGGAGAAGCGTTTGGCAAAAGGCGATCGAACATTTAAAATCAACCGCCATAGCCGGCGAATGATATTGTTGACTGAAGATGACATAATAATTTAACCTCAAACAACAATCATCGCGCAGGTGGGTTGTGTCGTCAGTCTGAATTCGTTGGTCGTCACTGGGCAATACGGTAATTGTTGATCATTGGCCGTTACCGTATGCGTAAACACATCGATGCTCTTACGTTTATCTCACAACATTGGTATACTCGGTTCCAGAGCAATGAGCTACATTTCTGGGAGTATTTCGATAGCTTTTGTGACCGTACCAACGGAAATAGTTGCCAAGAAGATTGCTTGGTATGATAATAGTGCAATGAATATTCAAAACTCACTGATACCTGACTCACGTATGTTCATCATTCTTCTACTTTTAGCGATGTTGTCAAACATAAACTGGCTGCTTGCGTGAACATTATACCGAAAATGTCATCAATGTACGTATTTACATAGAAAACCTACTTCATTCATGTCGAGGTCTGAGTTGTCTGGCTCACAACGTATTCACTTGACTTTTCAGATATGAATGGGAAGGTGAGGTAAAAGAGGATCAAGAACTACTTCTGGTATGTGCTACTTTGTATTAAAAATAACATTTCTTGGCTGTAGATCTATATTTGACATGCTGCTTGTTACATGATACGGCAATCGAAAAAGTTGAATCATTGAGTTGTATATCCTTAGAACCATCTCTAAGTCCCATCTTTTGACTTATTATTCTTTTCAGATGATAAAAACCAGAACCGATGCCATCGACACACTTACTAAATTTGTCAAGTAAGTCACTAGAAGAAATAGCAATCTAGTGTACGTCTATTCTCTGCAAACTTACCTTTAAAAAATATTTTTCACAGGGACAATCATCCGTACCAAGTTTGTGAAGTTATATCTCTACCGGTGAGTTTTATGATTATTGCATGCTATTATTTTTATTATCTTCAAATTTTATTGCCTATGATCTCCATTGTTTGGCTGCCAAAAGCTTTGCTTTATTTGGCGCTGAAATGGCTCACAGATCGGAAAAACAACCGAGTCCATTGAAAAATCGGTATTTTAATTTGTCTCAGATCCAGAATGGAAACAAAGCATATTTGGATTGGGTAACCGCAAATGTGTCTACAGGCTGAATGTATTGATCAATGAAATATTCATTGCATTACTTGGTGCTTTGGATTTAAATGAATGGGATGAGATCAGGACTCTCAACAAGAACGATCTCCAAAATTTTACTTCTAAATATCCATGACTAAAATAGCTACCATGAAGTCCCAACTGTTATTCTTTATTCTTTAAATAAATGATAAACGGTCATACGTGATGTTGAATTTAATCCTCTGCTTATATTTAGAAGGGTCTGAGGGAGTGCAGCAATTGAGATTCAAAAATCACCTTCATAAAATCTAATCTCTGAAAGAACATAGCTACGGCTATTTTCAACTACTGTCACTTCGACTGTCGGTGGTTGGTCGCTGTTTTATCGATGTTAAGAACTCGTGAGGAAAGGTTCGCCGACCGGTGACGCGGAGGAGAGGGGAGGGTACTATCAGTGTGCCGACAGCTGACTGGGATTGCCCCTGCGCCGGTCTCGGCTCTTTTGGGTCGCGAACATTGGAGCTAATTTGTATTGTTTAACGATATTGTTTGAACATCACTCGGCGACGATAATTCAACCTGCGTACCTGCTTGGCGGGTTGGTTCGTCGCACCATTGATCCTCCGTGGCGTTGTTGAATCTATTTCGTGAATCGTGAGTAGGTGTCAACGCTGATTGTGAATTTTTCGCCATGCTAAACTCGTTCCATCAGTCACGTACCATTATTTTACGATTGATTGCGACCCAGGTGAATTGCGGAAAAACGTTCAAGATAAATTGAACCGCAATTCTGAATATTAACTATACATGGAAGCTCAGATCTTCACATGGAACGTGCTTTACCGTCAGCGCAGGTTCAGTACTGTTAAAAAATTACGGGCCACTGGAAGAGTTAAAGACTGTGATTAAATCTGACGTTTAAACTTCATAGTCTTACGTACGTCTTCCTACTCGTGTTTGACCAGTATATGACTTTTAAATTATCGTCATACGAAAGCCTTACATTGAAATCAAGACATTCTCTGTTAACTCATTGAGCCGTTTCAATCTCGCACAGTGCTCATATGTAGTTGATTTATTTCATGTTATACATGTAAAATTATTTCATCACCTGGAAAGCTAGCCGATTGATTCTATGAGATCGTTGTGAATACTTTGCAAAGTTTAGGAAATACCATTTACGTATAAATACTGTTATCTTTCTGATTTGCAAACTCAGTTTCTACCCTTCTCCAGATATCGTCTAAATCGCATCCTTCATTCACTTAGTTTAACACTTAATGAATTTCTTTGGGAAATGAGTGGTCAACGCCATTGCACTAGCAACCGGTAGACAGGTCTATTCGACTAATTTTGCTTTCAAGGTTCAGTTCAACATGTTGGAGTGGGCTTATAGCGGTGTCAATAGTTCCGTTCCCCGCAATGTTGGACCAGAATGTGCAGAATATTTAACGCCTACACGGAGGGTCATCGAGACGCTAACCGCTACAATTCTAGTCACATTTGCTATTATTTGGGGACTTAAGCGAATAACGCTACCAAAGTCCTCGCTGTACGTGAATCAGGACAGACTTGGAAAACGGATATTATTGATATTTATGTCACTGATACTGGGTATGGAAATTGGCTTCAAATTCTCCAGCAAGACTGTAATTTATTTATTGAATCCCTGTCATGTGACGACAATGATGCAGGTAGGTTTATTCTAAGTGCGCGATGAGGTCTATAATTCTTCATTCATAGATAACTTGTGCTCCTTTGGTTTCAGTTATATTTGTTGGCAGCGGAACCCAGCCAGACTGTCACTGCTATATTCAGAATACATTTAAATCTGTTGAATGGTCCACTGCTCGCTTATCTTTTTCCCGAAACAGCATCTAGACAGGTAAGCATGCAAACCAGAACTACATGCATCCACAAGCATTTCCAAGAGCCAAGATATAAAAAAACAACTTTTATCAATATCCACTTGGTTCGCATTCTTTTGCTTTAGATATTCGTGGATAAGGCAATATACTATATCCAGCATGGTTTGATGGTTGTTATACCATATTATCTACTTCGACTTGGAGGTATGTGTCCAGATCAAACATAGATATTTATTTCATGATCAGATGATTTTGACCACTCATGTGAAATCTTAGCTTGAACCGTATTATTGATTTTAGGAGTCTACAATGTGGAACCATTATCCGATCTCAGTTGGTCTGTGCTGAGCTATGGACTGAACCTAGCATATCACTTTTGGGTTCTCCAAGCATTTGCATTGGTAAGTCCAGTATAATTAATCTTTCATACCGGTATAGCTGTAATAATAAGCACAATCGGTCACAACTCTGACGCAAGTCTGGTTAATCGTAATTTGCAATTATTCATGTATTATCTACTTTTTTCCCCCCTAATTCAGCCTGCGCAGGTCAATCTGAATCACATGCTCTGCCCAGCTGTCTTGGACCCTTTCGAAGGTCCAAATTATCGAGTATGGGCAACCATTCATCAGTTTCTACTCTGTCCTATACTATGTAAATTATTTTGTGTTGCATCTAACTTTCTGCTTACACGATTCCCGGTAACCAGGGTTGAGAAGTGGAATCAGATTCCCATTGATCGTCCGATAATGGAGGAGGTGTTATTATGCAAACCAATATCAATTGCCAGAGATTCTACACCTCAGACAGGTTGGGAAAATGGTCACACCCATGTAGACTAATCAAGGCTCTTTTTTCAGAATGACTTTTAACTAAGTGCAATGCAATAACGTTGCGTCAATCGTAATATTATTTTCTGACTTAGCGATATATCCACGATATAACGATACATGCTGTATTCGTAACCGCCGAATCTCAACAATCGGTATTTAGAACATACCTAACATAGGTGATGCATAAAATGAACTGTTTACGTAGACCGGTTCGATGATAGATACGTGATGTACATTGTACATGTTCAGATGTACTGTAAGAGCGTTATTGTTATGGGAAAAAAAAAATTGTGAAGATCTGATATTTCGATTTGTTATTCATGTATGTATAGTTACTGGCAATACGGTAATAGCTGCAGGATGTAAGGTGGGTTTAAAAAGATATTCGTTATACTCAATAACTAACATTAGGTTTGACAAATAATTAAATTATGTCTTTGCATTAGAATCTCTATAAAGAAGCTTCTATGCTGCAAAACTGTGGATATTCCTACTTATGTAGGTAGTAGTCAGATTAATAACCTGACATTAGCGAATCACTTGCAACGATAACGACCATGATCTTGTGGTCACTTTTCATCTGCATCTCTCACGATATATAAGGTCGTTAAACTAAAACTAGGTATAATTGTGTTATACAGATCTGTGATTACCATCCAAGCGTATATTTTTCTAACATCTTTCGGATGTTGGGGACACTGACACAAATTTAAAATAATTCATTGCGAATTAACTCGACTTTCGCAGCAGTACAATAATTTGTACACTTTCAAGATCTGTTGTTTTGTTGGGATACATGTAAAGTGGTATATGTAAAATTCAGTGCCCTACTGAATGTAAGCTTGGATAGCGAAATAGGATAATTTATTCAACTAAAATTTATAGTAAGGATAAATGTTCCAAGATTTCTAGCCAATAGTAAGAGTTGAATTATCACTTACATCCAAATTATGCATGGTAAAGACACCATTTTCAATACTCAGCAATGAGTTTCATACTATATGTTACTCTCTATGTTCCTGCTGAATGTTAATTTTTTACAATCTCCTATCAATGTCGATATTTTGCTATCGATTGGTCAAATTAACGATTGTAAAATTTCAATGACCTAGATTCAGGTGTGGATATGATCATTGGAAATTTGAATGTAACTTGTTTGAGTATATCGCCAGTAGATATAATTGACAAGTTCTTTTTTTCGATTTATTTAATCTAGATTAGTTATTTGGCGACAAATAGAAACTATTATTATTGGCTAGATTGAATATATGAGTGAATTATTATTTAATACGCACTTTACTCGACAGCTTTATTCTTTGTTTCTTCTGCTGTTGCAAGTCAGTTTAAATTGCTAGATGATTGTAAAGTCTTATTGCCATGTAACACGGGTGATGAAAATGACATTGTACCAAAGATTGCCAAGGTAAATATTAATAAAATTAAATGAGTATTGATCCAACGTACATACTTTAGTGTAAGTTTATGCTCTAACTCATCACACATTCTTATTCTTTAAAACATTTATAGGGATAAAATACTCTTAAACAAGTTTCTCTCAAATTATGAGTTCGTAACGAAGTTTGTAAAATGGTCTTCAGTTACAGCAGCAATGGACAGCAGCAATCGGTTCATTGAATCAATAAAATCTCCCTAGATGTTCTTTTGAAATAAAATCATTTATTCATAATTACAACCATACATTATATTTGCCCTGAAAGTTGTATAACTCAGAGAATATTATTTACATGCCACGTTTAACACGCCAATATAACTCTGTTCATTCGCTCCACTGTGGAAGTAATGGTCGCGCAATTACGTAGCATAAGAACTTTGGTGCAGAATTATGGCAAGAAAGATTATTTAAAAATGTTGTTACGTACCATGAGATGCACCCAACTTGAATTGTTAATCACAGCATGCATGCTTGCATCTAGTAGATATCTTGGTTGTTAAGAATTAAAATCGGAATATGACTTTAGCTCTTGGAACATATGCTAGGTAGATTTTCTAGGAATCAAACCGTAGCCCAATAACAAGTTAAGTTACATATCTATTCGATATGAAAAGCTATCTCTGTCCTGATTACTAATAAGCTTCTCAGGAAACCCACAAATTATGCAGAGAAACAAAGAGTGAAAAACTAGTAATGCAACTGAGAGCTTTACATAGTACTTCGAAAGATTCCCTGCAAGCCTCAACCGTAGCATAGGCTTTACGTTTGAGTTATTTCTATCTACAGTAACAAGCGCAGTTCCATTACTGAGCTCAAGAAGTTGATCCTTCATAAATCGCAGGGAGAAGATGTCACTTTCTATATGCAAACTACCAGTTTGTAGTTTACAAAAAAAGCACTGTAGACATTAATGGTGAACCGCCGTATAAATACGGTACTGATGCTTATCAAATAGAATTTATTACACTGTCTTTAGGGGTAAATTGCTATATACACAAATGATTCTGTACAAAATTTTGAGAAAATGAATCGGTAAATTCTTCTAGATTAAATATATTAATAAATAATGTTAATAGATAGTCATAAATATATACACTAGAATGTGATTTCGCCTGTTGCCAGTCTTGAAACCATGTTAGTCAGACTTGGTACTGATCACCATCTGCCCCGCCTTCAAATCTCTTATAAAAATTTCACTACGCATACTTATTAGACAATTGTTCTCATTGTTAGCCCATGGCTACAGCAATATATGATTTTAATTGTTATAAATATTCCTATCGGTATCAATGTTATCATTATCGTAATCACTACCGATAACTATTATCACCATCACCATCATCATCATGATCATCATCATCATCATCATTATCATCGACGTCGACATCGGCATCATCGTTGTCGGCGTTCTCATCACGCTGTCAACAGAAAGTACCTGTCTGAACAGCCGATTGGACAGAACTAAGCTGTCTAATATAAGCCTTTCAGGTTGGTAATGGACGCCATAAATGTGTGTACCTTCGAAAGTGTCAAGGCTCTCCAGAGAAAAAACAAAAATCCGCGTTCAAAATGAGCGACAAACTGACAAGGGATACAAAAACGGTTGCCTAGTCTCACCCAACCCAATGTGCTTTGAACTTTATACAACTCAATGAATATGACGCGTCTGGACGACATTTACCAATGTACAAATTTTCACCTATCTCAAGCGTCATCATTCAAATTCAGCTATTTCAAGCGAGTCCGATATACCTATGGACCTATTGCAATGAAGAAATTGCAAGTGATTTAATCCGGCATGGCAGACTTTTTAGAAAGTTGAATGAGTTCAATTCCAAAGGTTTGTGGAAAATATTAGCCATCCAACGGAGGTCCGAGGTAAACCATCGAAACTTCGGTGTTCCCATATACAGCAGAAACTGATGGGTACAATTTCTTATCGGGTAATCCTGTGTATCAATTTCAATGCAATCAGAAAAGCAATGGGGGACAACGGTTTCTGTAAAAGTGCAAAAGTGCAAATACCTCTGAAAGCGACCCCTAAAAATTCGTAGTTCTTCTCAAAGGACAATGTGTTGTCATCGCAATCCAGTATTACCCTTATCCTCTCGCCGACCTGAAATCAGTCCCTGTTGAATTGGGAAAGTTGTTTCACCCTTTTCCGCCATTCTTCTTGTAATTAAATTGTGCAGAGCTCGGCACGGACATAGACTGGCTTGTTCAACTGACTTGATACTTGGGGGCATTGTTGAGGAGTGGGTAATTTCCTTGCATATCCCCGTTGTGCAACAAATGATTGTCGACTAGATTCCATCCCCAGGATTGTTCATCAGATCCGAGTAGGGCGACATATCCCTGGCAGAGCAAGGATGCTTCTTTTGTTGCTATGCCTACAACAGCCACAGTGCCTAAGGGTCCTTCCCAAATCACCTCCCAGGCATGACGACCGTGACGAAATCCAATTTTGCTTCTGGAGGCATCTGTACTCTGAGCTACTGGGTTTCTGTACACGTGAAAGTCATTTAACAATTTTCATGCCAAACAAACATTATTAATGTTACCACGAATGAAAAGATGCGGACAGGAGTTGTAAGAGATGAGATTAATTGAAATAATTGAAATGTTTCATACCTATGTAAAGTGAAACCGTTGGGCTTTATGTAAATATTTCGGGAACAATCGTTGGGATTCCAAGCGTGATGAAACGCCCGCAGTTTTGCTTTATAGGTGGGAACAGATGACAGCAAATCTGATTTGAGTGCCTCTTCGGCGAGTTTCCTAATACAATGTAACCGCCACACGTCGTTATTCTCATCGTTCAAAAATCTATACCAATTCTTACACACCAATGAACAATTTCTCAGATCGTGCAAGTCTAAATAGGAGAATATCACTTCTAATACGTGATCGGGAACTCTGGATGCTATATCGTCCATTTTTCCGGTCTCGCACGTGAACGACGGAACAAAACAGGCGGACGCCGCGATCAGTGGCGTGTCGGGTGTGTGGCGGCGTTGTGGTCATTAGGACAATTTCGATGGCGCGAGCAACATGTGACATCAATCGTGAAGGAAATATTGTCATTACCAATCGTTACTCAATTTTATAATTATACAGATATCGTCGATCGCAGTGTCGAAAATAGAATCAGCCGCTTAGACTGCAGTGACGACACCGACACTTCAAAATCTTCCCGAAGTTAAAACGCGCCATTTCTGTCGGCTGTCAACGGTTTCCAGCCAAGGAGAAACTTCGATATACTAGCCCCTCATGTAGATTGATTCAAGATTATTTCCAACTGGATCTTCATTGATCTTGTTAACGACCGAATTTAGAATTGTTTTTAAAAGGAAATTGGAGGAGAATTAATAACTTATGTAGCCATAACCAAGTCTATGTACCCTATCTACTCTCAACGGTTGCACCATTGAGAATAAATTACCTATCTATTCTGAATCCGCGACATACATGTATCTGAAAATTATATTCTTGGCAATATACCGATACACCTATGCTATGTATACTTCACTCAAAATAGGCGGACTTTAGGTAGATGATATCGCTGAAATGTTATCATTTATGTAAGTGTTTTTTGCTTTTTTTGTTCATCAGATAGGTCACCCCTTGAAGGAAGTTAGAGATAATTATCTTAAGCTTATAGTTTAAGATAAAATAATAAGCTCTCAAGGAAGTGAGCTTCTTTATAGGTTGCGTGGGTGGAAGTAGGCCGCAGGCCGTACAGTTCCCTATTCAAGTTTCTCAAGCCTCGTTTACAACGGTTCGTGTCGTTGAATATTCATGTGTGCTTGGCATTGGTACACACATTGACCGAATTCGTCTAATATGACGTGATTGGTTAAACCACTGATAAATTATAAAATATTACGGTATTTTCGTGTTTTCGTGTTTTATAGATATTTGCGAACATGGTTAGATGCCATTTTTTGAGCAGTAAGCAGAAAAAAACGTAAATATCCCATACGAACCGTGCTTTTAAAATTAAATTTCAAGTATGCGGTCACCTGCGGTCACTTTCGAATGTCTTCGACCACTTTCGATGGTCGAACAGCGGAACTATAGGAACGGAACGGACCACGTGATTGACCCCAGGCCAATCAGCTGTTTGGCTTTGTGCTACCGCCAAGCTCGCCTTGGCTCTCCGCACGTAGAAGCTGTTTCACTTGCGCCTCTTAACGGCCGGTAAAAAGTTATAAAAGAAGCGTGTTGTCTGGTGCAACAGTGGTGTCAGTTTCTTTTCATCATTCGCTTCAATTTTCCGCGTTTTTGATCTATATTCTTTGAATATCTGCCCCAGAAATGGTGCAATCAGCGCCGAACGCGATGCCGGAGTCGCCATTTTGGTGATACGTCGAGCCCGACTAAACTATCACACTCATGATAAACTTGTTTTCACGCAGTTCCCAGTACACCTGAAAGAACATAATTGACACCGTGTCATCAGCAAACCATCAGTGATGACCCAGCAAAATAAAACAATGAATTTCCTAATACACGACGCCAATGGTAAGTTGTTAAACTGGCGCGCCAACAATCTGCTCCACACGCCTCTTGAGATTTCCGCATTTTCTTTTCACGATTCCGAACGGGTGAAATGTTTCCCCGCATTGAGAATTTGATTCGAAGAAACTCGGCGGATTTCAGTACTGCGTGGAACTTTATTAAATTCCCATATTGTCACATCCTGCACAAGTTACGACTGTCAATGTTATTTCTCATACAGAAGCTCTGGCAAACTCAGGCTGCCCTTTTTCAACGCAATAACTCTTTTAATATCTCAACAATGTGCTCAATGTAATAGTCTATCAAGTAAATCGCATCAAGCATGAAATTATGTTACCTACAGGGCAACCGCAAGTTATCAAGGTGGTACCGAGTACCCAAAATAAAACATTGAGCGGACTTGTGAGTTCCACAAATGCCGGAAACCTCAAAGTATTCAAGACACCAAACCAGGACACTCAGGTAAATATGATTCCCGTATCTCCTACTATCATTAACCTATTCTAATAAATTATCAGCGATTCAAGTTTCTCAACTAAAACTTGTATTTATTCAGGTTCTTTCGGGTGGAACTCAAGTTCTAAGAACTATAAGTTTACAAGGCTCCTCAACACCCGGTCAGCGTAAGTATTATTGCTGGTTGTTCCGCTCACTCAAGACTGCTTCCCTTTGTCATTGTTTTTGTTGTTGTTACGTCATTATTATCATCATTATTATCGTTATCATCATTAATATGATTGAATAATAATTTTTTTTTTCTTTTCTTTATTGAATTGTGATATTAGAGATCCGAGATATTTCACATATCGACCGATAAATTATTTGATCAAGGTCCTGATGCATATTTCCAATATTTTTCTTTTAATCCATCCAGGCTTGGTCACGATTCCTGTACAAAGTGCAAAAATGTCAACAGTGAAGCCTGGTGAATCTGTCGTCACTAAAACTATTCAACTTACCACCGCTCGAATGGTATGTGAAACTCACTGCAAGTCTTATTCATTGGTATATCGTTGTCCATAGTTGAGTCTTGTCAGGTTCGATGTATTTTAACATAAGTATGATTGTGGGCCTCAACTTTTCTTATGGGGGAGATCCCACACCAATGCTGTTTTGTTGAAAGATTAATAATGATCCAGAAAAAAGACTGGTTCTTAAAATACTTTCCCTTCACTAGAGCGACTTCAAGCAGGCCGTGGTGCCTCAGCCACAACAACAGGCCAGTGGTCAACAACAGATTGGAAAGGATCAATCAGGAAAAACGTTCATCAGTCCTATTTTGGACCACACTGGATCTAGGAAACGCCAGGACGTCGAGAGCAGCGATTTTGTCCCAGAGTAGTGAGCTTTGATTATTGTTTGTATCGGTCTATATGCGGTTTTCAACATTTATCCTATGCCATTGTTCCAACTGATTTATCGGGGATCAGGATCTGAACAAGGAAAATTAGGTTTTTTCAAAATCCTATAATCCTATGACTTTGAAAGAAAACACGGTGTAGAATTGAACAGCGAGAGTATTGCATGAAACTTTTTTTCATGGTACAAGCATGATATAGTTTATACACTTTCCCTGTGAAACATTTTAATGATTGATGTAAGCCTTCAAAATATTAATAAGACCAAATTGTGTTCGCCACATCGCGCCTGTTTTTGGCTCAAAAGAGATGCCAGCCCGTTCTTGATTAATAGGGTCACTTTCGTTCCTCAGAAATTCCTGCCCTTATAGTACAATTTTAGAATGTGTAAGTAACGAAAACAATGCTAATGTGTTTTGTACTGAACTTTCAGCAAGCGGAGAAAAACTGAAAAAGTTGGAAAGGGACTTCGCCATTTCTCAATGAAGGTCTGTGAGAAGGTAAAAAAAAAAGGCACGACATCGTACAACGAAGTCGCTGATGAATTGGTTGGCGAATTTACTAATCCGGCACATATAAATTCGTTAACCGAACAGGTAAGTTGATTTCATATTGATAATGGTAGTGCCAGCAATTTAACTTGCTCGTCAATTGCTGTGAAGGTCATCGTTACTCAGGCTTGTTTATTTCACAGCAGTATGATCAGAAAAATATCAGGCGGCGCGTTTATGATGCATTAAACGTGTTGATGGCAATGAACATAATTTCCAAGGAGAAGAAGGAGATAAGGTGGCTCGGCTTACCTACGAATTCCCTGCAGGAGTGTTTATCATTGGAAAAGGATAAGAAGAAAAAGATAGAAAGAATCAAAGCCAAGACGCAGCAATTGCATCAGTTGATTCTGCAACATGTGTCCTTCAAAAATTTAGTAGAACGGAACCATGAGAATGAAAATGTTTACGGACCGCCTAAACCCAATTCCGCTATTCAGTTGCCGTTCATTATTGTCAACACCAGTAAGAAAACTGTTATCGACTGCAGCATTTCACATGACAAGTGAGCTTAACCTGACTATATTGCTTCGTCCTGTCCGTGCACGTGTGTGCGTGCATACAAGTTGTATTGGGATATATGCACGTATCAACAATAATTACCTTCGATTCTTTTAAAACTTTCAGAACCGAGTACCTGTTCAATTTTAATGACAAGTTTGAGATACACGACGATATAGAAGTTCTAAAGAGAATGGGTCTGGCTTTTGGTAAGTGCTGATTTTAATATATTCGAATAAATTCTGGGGCCTGATTCTCGAACCGAGGACTCCAGATCTCGTATACGATAAAGTATAGTCTATGTGATATACTTTTTCGCATGTAATATCTAGGATCCTTCGTTCAAAAATTAAGCCTCTGAGTTGTGCATTAGAACTCTGGCTATGAGAATCTGTATCTACTTTAGGTCTGGAAAAGGGCGACTGTACAGATGAGGATTTAAGAAAAGCAAAGACCATGGTGCCAAAGTCTCTTGAAAAATACGTAGAGCGTAAGTGTCTGGTTTATTTCAGTTTGGCGGCAACAACAGTTCAGCAAAGTTGGCAATCGAAGTGGTGATGATCTGACATTGTCCCTTATTTGTAGAGTTGGCAACTGGAGACTTGGAAAGTCTCATCCCTGTGAAAATTCCTGGACCGAGCACGTCGATCGACGAACTGGAGATAAAGTTGGAAGAATCTGGATCTCGACCACCGTCTTCATCTCGCACTTCTCTGTCCGAAGATCCTTTGTCGCCACCGTCGCAGTATTTCTCAGAGGAAGAAGATGAGGAAGAAGAAAGCGACCAAGACGATGAAGTGCCAAGTGATCTCGAAGTCAACTAGCATACCAGTCCTCAGTATTTGCATCAGTTAAGATTATGCAAAGTAAAAATCGTTCTTGCGAACACTCGATTCCTGCATCGTTAGGTACTTTGTTTTATTGACCCATAGTTCGTCCAAGTCGCGGATTGCGATAAAGCGATACTGCTATAACTAAATTTGCATGCCCTCTATTGACTCAAGCGGAATTTAAAACAGCTGATCCGGTCGGATGGCTGTCAAACTACCAAATTAGAATTGAGCGATAAGCTACAAACGGAATGTGGTATTCATATGTAGCTTTCGTGCTTCAACGAAATTGATATGGGGCCGAGAAATGGAATTACGGTGACGTCTGTACATTTTTTTTTGTACTATTTAATCGTCGTGTGCACAGGGACTGAAATCGGTGCTATTTTAATCGTGCGTCGTATCGTGGAATTAGACACTAGTATGTACATACGTACGTACGTACGTACGTGTTATAAATAACAATTGTAATCTTACAATATACAATATCGCTAATATCCCATGTATTAGGGATAACAAAAAAAGGAAGACAAATACAACTTTTACTTACTTTCTTATGGTACATAGAGAGAAAAAAGAACGGTATATAAAGCACACAGCATGATACAACACTATAGTGAATGAAGGGACAAATACGAATTAAGTAATGATACAAACGTACAGACTGACTAAGGTCTGGCTAATTTGCAATAAATAAATCGTAATATTATTACAAGTTGGTATTTTTTTTAGGAATTACTAGTCGCTACCTTTCAATATGAAAAATTTGTAACAGTCAATATGCCCTACTAATATTCTGCCACTGAGAAAGGTAATGTTGTCGATAATTGGGTCCTAGCATGAGCCTTAGATATCCCCCATTTTATGATATCAATGTTCTAGGGGGTACAATCATGGTATACTGGCATTAGAATTTCATTGATCAATTGTTACTTTATTATTATTGCAATTAAAATTAGGTGTGTCAAATAGTTCTTGCCCCGCCACTGTTGATTCGTGTGTAGCGCTAGCTGTCTGCCATCTGTACTTCCTATCTATTCTCAATGGTACGACTATCGAATACAGCTCCAATTGTCTTTAATCCTTGTGCCATATCGCTTTCCCTTTTAGCAGCGATTTTCAATTGATTGTGACTCCAATAATAGGCTGATGTGAAGAATCGTCTTACAGGTATTCATTATCAAACTTAAATTTTGTAATAAATCCTAGGCTACCTTTTTGGATTAGGACCGTGGTGGGTCTCCACTGGATGGAATAACTCAACCAATAACAACGGATGAGCAAAATTTAATCAGTTCATCGCCCAACAATGAAGTGAATTTGCATGAAAACAATGGTTTATTCATCATTGTTACATTCCCACGTGTGATCTTACGGTGCATATTGGTAGTGTACAAGTTGAACCGTATTTGCACAGGGATGATCGCTTATAACTCCCATTAATTAAGATCCTCGTCATCGTAGAGATCATCAAACTCTGAAATAAACGGATAAGTGTACAGACAAATAATGTTCCTCAGAGCTTCTTGCCTAGGTTCATATGTTCGTAGGTAAGTACAGTCATTGAAAGTTGAGAGTGGCACTAGAAGATGATAGCGTTAATTTGAATAAGACAATTTGTTACTTAAAGTTGAAGAGATTCTCTACATGTACTAGCGCTGACATTCTTTAGTAGCACTGTCGTTGATGGTCTCTGATGACAATACTGCATTAAACATAATTTACCATTAAAGAAGTCGGCATGCACTGCTTTTTCATTAGCAGCAAGATCCATCAGCAATCCGCTAGAACCACCAGCCTGTAAAAGATCAATGATTTGTTTATAGCTTGAACACGAGCTTTCGCATTTGGGTTAGATTGGGGTTGTAGCTACAAGTAACGTGGATATCAATGTTCATGAACATAACGATGAGTTGATTTTTTTATCTGTTAAAGATAACCTCTTCAAGGTCCATGTAGGGTCCAGCACCTTCCGGAAACATTTCGTCTGCCACAACGGTAGGCTTCATTATCGAAGAACTATGATCAATAGACTTGTTCGAATCAAATTGTACACTCGACACTAGAACCTAGAACTCCGTTTGACAGTTGATTTGAATTGTATGATATAACAGTTATACTTCAAACGGCTTCAGTGCCTCTTAAGGTGCTATTACACGCATGCGACTGCGCCAAGCGTCGCGCGACAAGAATGTGCTGATTCGCTGAAATTGAATAGGTTAGGTAAGGTGCATCTAGTGCATCCCTACCCTATTCAATTTCAGCGAATCAGCACATTCTTCAACGAATTCAGACCTACATAGAAGTGTACTTCTATTGGCTGGGGTGATGCTTGACAGCTTGGGGTAATACGGCGTAGTACTTACCCCAGCCACTCTGTGTCGCCACTGCAATTTTAAGCGTGTGTAGCACACGGACGTACTCCCATATCATACACAAAGAGAGCATCCATAAGCACCGCCTCCTCCTTATTCTTTCTCTGTCGTAATCACGGAATCACATATATCCGTCTTACTGACCCACGTGAGCGCGAGATTGTTTTGTCATCGCGTTTTGCGGAGAGGGCCGTGTGCAATTTTATTACGCTTGGCGGGAACATTGTTCTGGATAAATCGGCGTTGATTCTGCCAAGTTCTACGTACTTTTTACTAATTTTCAACAAATTATCAGTTTCTTTTCCTATCACTCCTATTTCTCCTTACACTCCTACAGACATGCCGCTGAATTTGTGTGCCTATAAAGGATGCACAAACTCCAAAAAGAAACGACCAGACCTATCCTTCCACCGTTTCCCTCGAGATGAATGCATGTAAGATATCCACTTCCATCGATCCTACTCATTTTTACCTCCTAAAATCTCCTAGCGACCTTTATCATCATTAGTTATGCATTTTTTTTAGCAATCTTGACACGGGCCTTATGTTTTGTAAATGCTGAAGTCGATTCTTGTGTGATCGTAATTCCTTGAAAATAGTTTTTTGGCGGGAATTCACTGTCGTGAGAGATTCGGTATTTTCAGTAATGGGTCGGTCTTGGCGAGATAAAGGAATCGAGAATTTACTCGAAATTTATCTATTATAAGAACTTCACATTATTCCTTCCGTAATTGTTTACTTTATCACCACCTCCTCACAGGGAGTGAGGGTAGCAAAGACCATTAGGGCAACGAATTCAGACCTACTCTGAATTCGTTGATTAGGTGCCCGGCCCGTAGCCAAGTGGCCCGGTGCGCAAGCGCGTATTTCACCCTTGATGATCTCCTGGTTAGGGTGGGATTGTGTCTAGGCGCTTAAATACCGAGCGACTTCGAACTATAATTTAAGGGCGTCCGCTATTTAAGCGCCTACACACAATCCAGCCCTAACCAGATCATCAAGGGTGAAAAACGCGCTTACGCACCGGGCTACTTGATGCACCTAATGATCTTTGCTACCCGACCACCATCTAATTAAAAATTTTGATGAAATTTCAAAGACACATTCCTCTACAACCCCCAAAAACCTCCACCTCCTGCGAGGACGGGTCGATAAAGTAAACAATTACCATTTCTTCCAATGAGCAACAAATTCAGACCCTTATGGGCAGCGTATGATAGCATTACAAATACTTTCCTTTGATCGTCTGGTTATCTCCTGTATCTCTTTGACCTATTCCAAGACTTCGGTTGGCGAAATTAAAAATATCCGACTGAATTCCCCAAGCTGTCACATTATTTCAGGCAATGGAAAGATTTTTCCAGGTACCTATAGGCATTGAACGATGCGTTAGACAACAAGATCTAACACTTAATATCTTGCAATAAAAAATCAAATAATTGTTGCCATATTAATTCTATTTATGAGGAATTATAATAACAAAATAACTGATTATGGATGAAAAAATAACGCAACCCAATTGATTTCAATACAACACATTTGGCAATTTACTTTTCGTACTTACAGTCAGCTGGATTGGATATTGCACTCAGGGAACGATAATTTCCTTGAGCTAAGCTCAAAACAATTAATTGAAAAGAGATTGTGTTCAGAGCACTTCGAGAAGACGGATTTCGTGGTAAGTCGTAACAAAAAGCAATTAAAAGTATCCGCTATTCCAAAGCATGCTTCACAAATAGAACTTACGCTTGATTCGCTTGAGCCTGACAGAGATTCCGGTCAGAATAGTGCTATACTACCTTCTCTTGTTCTTCCAAATCTATCAGCAGTCCCAGGGAATTATTCTTCGATACAACCAAATCCATCATTAGACATTACTTCTAGATATTCTCCAGCTATTGACACAAATATAGATTTGAATGGTACCCCCAACATCGAAGCCCCTCTCTTGTCTAATCCGTTGTCACCTGTCGTCATTGAAAGTCAACCTGATCAGATTTCTCATCAACCTGAGCTCCTTTCCCAGACTCAAATACAGGTTCCACAAACATCTTATAGGCTTACAGTGTCGCCCAGAAAAAAACGACTACAAAATCGAATCCAGACTCTGACTCGCAAGCTAAAAGTACAATCTAATAAAATTCGACGATTAGAATCCAGAAGCGCACGACAGACTGAGATTTACCGACAAAAACCTCCTGTAATAGCTGATATTTTGAAATCTGCTTCTCACTATTTGGAGGGTGAAGTTCTTTTATTTTTCGAGATGCAGCTCAGGCACACTAAAAGATTCAAGTGGACAGAGGTGGAGAAGCAATTTGCTTTGTCACTTTATTACAAGTCACCATCAGCTTATGTATTTCTAAGAGATGTAAAGAAATTTTTACTACCGTGCGTGACCCTTGTACGACGATGGATCAATGAATTACAGCTAACAACCGGAATTAACCAGGGTATTTTTGATAGACTCCAGAAAAAGACATTGACGATGACCAAATATGAACGGGAATGTGTACTACTGTGGGACGAAATGAGTATTAGAACTTTGCTAGAGTATAACTCAAAAGCGGACGTGGTAGAGGGCTATCAAGATCTTGGATCTCTAGGTCGCACTAGGGATTGGGCCAATCATGCTCTAGTGTTCATGTTGCGTGGGTTGAAGTACCCATGGAAGCAGCCCATTGCTTATGTAGTTTTGCATGGTAGCATTTCTTCAAATGACCTGACTTTACTCATCACAGACGTTATTACTGCGGTAATTCAAACCGGACTATTACCAAAATCTGTGACTTGTGATCAAGGACCCACTAACCGTAGGGCAGTTGCAAACCTGGGCGTCACAGAAGCTTCTCCTTTTTTTACAGTGATGGGTCGTAAAATTTTCTTCACATATGATGTACCTCATTTGATCAAGAGTATCAGAAATAATCTTCACAATAAAGACTTCGTTATAGATGGCGAAGTAGTTTCCTGGGTACCGATTCGGGAGCTACGCGAAATCGAAGCCAAAAGTCCCTGTAGGGCCGCCCCAAAATTGACGGATAGGCATATAGATCCCAACAACTTCCAACGAATGAAGGTTAGCTTAGCAACACAAGTCTTCAGTGGTTCTGTATCTGCAGCAATTACCACAGCCGTGTTTACAGGAGATTTGAAACATTCAGCAGGTCCAGCTACTGCTCGATTTATAAAAAATATGAATGATTTATTCGATTGCCTCAATAGTCGTAATTCTTATGATCCAAATCCTTTGAAGCGCGCTCTATCTTCTAAGCAGCCCCAAGTTGAGAACTTCTTACAAAGTGCTGTAGCATGGTTGAAGACGTGGAAGACTTCAACAGGACCATCACCACCTTGTTTTAGTGGACTCATATTGACTGTCAAGAGCGTTCTTCAGCTTTGGCAGACGATGCACGATGAGGGCTCCCTTTACTTACCCACTGCACATTTGAATCAAGACACATTAGAGAATCTATTTGCAATCCTTCGAAGTCGTTGTGGTCACAATGACAATCCTTCGTCTATGCAATTTCGTAGGAACCTTCAGTATGCAATGACTGTCAATTTAATGAAGCCGCCCAGTGGCACAAACTGTGAGCGGGACGATGCCACTTCGTTGTTTGCTACCTTTTCATCTGAACAATCCCAGTCGTCATCAACTCTCCCAGCCTGTGACGATGCTCCATCTAATGCTGCCATAAATCTCGACATAGACAATTGGGTTAACTGCGACGACCAAATTCGTATTGAATTGCCAGAGACAGTTGACAATACATCTTCGGATAGACTTCCCCACTCATTGACAGAACATGTAGACGAATCATTATCCTTATTTTCAGGCGGTTCTCTACAGGAATGTGCCATGAGGTATGTTGCAGGATATCTTGCACATAAGTGTTTGAAAAAATTCCAATGTCCAGACTGTTTACAGGATCTCACTAAAGACAACCAGGATCTCGAACAAACTAGTGAAACCTTAATATTTTGGAAAGCCTACAGCACATATGACGAGACTGACTTGGGACATCTCAAAGCTCCATCCGATAAATTTCACACTGCTGTTACATCAGCGTATCAAATCTTCGATGTGCAGTTCAAACAGCATAGTCATAAAGAGTTCCTCGGTCATTATCTTCGAAGCTGTATTTCTCACTGTTTTGCAAACTGTTTCGACGCCAATCACAAGGACTCCCAAAAGCATCTCGACTTTATTATTGCGTTGTTTGTTCGTGTTCACATCTTCTACAATCTCAAGTGGATGTCTAAAGATCGTAGGGATCATCATAACAATAAGCGACCTCCAGTCTCTGCAGGCTCAAAACCTAACCGCAAATTACAAAAAATTACTCATCTGTAATTCACTATAATTTTTATATCATAAGCAACCAACTTATGAATTTTTTTCTTCGGTTCCACCGACCGTTTTAAATCAGTGTGTGGATTCTTTCCATACTCATTCACGCTTACTCACTTGGCTTTGCTTCTAATATACATATTGTTTGCTTGCAAATATTTTACATGAATTCTCAGTAGCTTTGCACGCTTTAATTTACATATTGATATTTGTATGTAGTAGTTACTGTATATACATAATAATATGTGCATGTATGTGTATACTTGTTCCTCCTTCAACCGTTCCTCATAACCTTTCATCCTTCATTCCAAAATCCCTTCCCGATGGAAAATGCCCACCACCTTCTCGTGGTTTCCATTGAGTAATGACAACTGACACCTAACATTGTTATTCCCATCAATTCCTGCAGAAATTAAAATTTCCCTGAATATCTATCTGTCATACTCATGTAATATCTAATGTATAAATGTCAGTTGAGCATTAGCCAAGAGTGGGTTCTAACTGTAAAATAATTAAGTAAACAAGCCGAATCTAATGAGTCGAGCTAAATGTAAGTATTTCATTCTTTCAATGTGCTGACCCAAGTTTAATTTGCGCCGTATGTCTATAATCATATTTTTGTGATATCGAAACGTTTTTCTCTGACTGGTTTGTCATACTCATTTTTTCTCTCAATTTTAAAGCAGGCGCCAGCTGCCTTTCGCGCTACTCGAAATTCACCTATTTTACCCGACCACGATCTGAACCGTATAAGCTCCGCCCACTCTATCGCACAGCGCGCGGTTGCCTTACATTACATATTAGTTCCATCTCGCGGTAGATTTTTTCCCGAAATCTTTGGCATCACCTTGATCCAAAGAAGTACACTTCTATGTAGGTCTGAATTCGTTGCATTC
Source organism: Athalia circularis (assembly GCA_963978495.1). Lineage (NCBI taxonomy): Eukaryota > Metazoa > Arthropoda > Insecta > Hymenoptera > Athaliidae > Athalia > Athalia circularis. The sequence goes on along the minus strand of OZ021702.1, from coordinate 24,906,361 downwards.
TTGTCGCGCGACGCTTGTCGCAGTCGCATGCATGTAATAGCACCCTTATTTTTAAAATCTATGGATGCGATACACCGCCACCAGAGACTGCCGCCACCTAAACGAACGACCTACCTCAATACTGCTCAAAACCATCATGCGCCACGTTGCGGAGTCCCCCCCACGGTTGCACCCCGTAGTGGATGGTAAGTAGACAACTTTGCTGGCAACCATCGTCGGATTCTTCCGTCGATCATAAAGAGTTCGCAAGTTCATTATGAAAGTGGTAAACATTTAGTCATTTGTAATGTATTAGTAGGATGAAATCAATGATGACATATCGTGATCTTCAGATAGGTTAATTACATCGGTACAACTCAATTCGAAGTGCACCAGGAACGAAAATGTTGCCCAATTCGAGAAAACTCCTGGCAGCCAGAAAAAGGGTGAGATCTCTCAAGTCCAGACAGCATATTGCACTTATATATAGTTGTAGTCTAAAAATTTAAATGTCTCATTCTCCACTCATACTCGCTTTTGGTTGCAGCTCATAGAATTCCAACACAGTAAGAAAAGTCACATGGCAGGTAACGCTACAAAACATGTAAGCCAGAACACGGAACCGTGCCCATCACCTAAGGTAATTACACCTACCCTAGCACTTTGAGAAAAAAGATTGTGCCAGTAGATAACTATTTTCATAATTTTTTTGCAGAGCTGTGGTATCACTGTCGACTTGAGCGACCAGCCCCATTGTCAGACTAACACTCTACAAGGGGATAATTGCGACGCAGCAGCAGATTGTCCAAGATCCAGTATCTCAGTACCACCGTCAGAGATATCCAATTCGATAGAATATGACCCTGGCAATGATCAAAATTATCCTGACCCAACGCTCGCTCCTCCTTCAGTTCAAGTCGGAACCATTCATGATCCGGTGGAAAATATTGTGAGTTTAGATCATCCGTGTGATCCTTCGGTTAGCAGGGAAGATCGGGATACATTCAAAGTGGATCGGGTTGAGTATTATGCACCTCACAGAAGGACTTCATGGACACAGGGTATGACAGATATTGCTGATCCGCTCTGTTCTCACCAGGAGACTAGAATTCAAGAGGATTCTAGTGCCTCATTCAATAATTATGGCTCGCTGGTTGGAAGCGGAGCATTACAAAAAGAATATCTTCGGCAGATGACATCTGCAGTTGAAAATGTTTTAACAAACGATTTGTTAGCCGGCAAGAAGGAACCATTGGGCCTTGCCTGTGATTTGGAAGAGAGAAATCAATCTCTGACTGCCTGTGTACAAGAACAAAAGGATATGATCGACCGGTTACAAGTAGAAATCAGCCAGTATGTAAGTGAAATAAAATGGTCAATCTTCATAAATAATGACACTGAAGTATAGCGTTTGAAAATTAAAAAAAAACATAGTTTCCCTTGGTGGGTAATGAAAAAATCTATCATCAACGCCTCACAGATCTAGAAATTTTATTGTTGGCCAATTCCAATTAGCAAAAATGCATTATTTTAGTACTATTTTAAAAGAGTCACCATATGTTGGTCTGTGAATTACCTCATCAGACAACTTTTCTGCACAATTAATTTTTTCAAAAAAATCCAATGTGGTGGAGCTACTCAAAAAAACCATTTCTTGACCCTATCGCATTGATTTTTTTCCTTGTCAATTTGTGATTCCTGACACAAGACAGCACAAATTTTGCACAATTCAGCACAATTATTACGTTTGACCAATTTAAAAATGGCATGGCTACGTTCACAGATATTGACTTTTCACCTGTTTCTCATTTGCATCCAGATAACTTTTATGGATCATAGAAATTTCATTTATATCAATAGAAAGCCAGAGTGTCCGAATTAGAAGTGACCATGGGGACCAAGGAAGCTGAGTTTGAGTCAAAATTGATATGCGAGTTAAATCCACTCAAAGAACAATTACGGCTACATGCACAAACGACCGGTATACTTGTCGGAGAAAAGGCTGAGCTCACTGCTGCTCTAGTACAAAGTCAAGCCACTACCAAACAGAAAATCGGTGAGTTCTCTTACGAGACTTCCCCTGCTTCCAGAGGTTCCAACCTCTAGTATCATTATATTTTTGGAGTAGAGATAATTCGTGTGAATTTGAAAGAGGTTTGCTTGTGTATAACTTGCAAATTTTTCACCGTCTATTGACAGGTGAAATTGAAGAATCCAATGCAAAATTGAAGTCACTGCAGTTTCAACTGACTGAATTGGAAAAGGAATTAACAGCCGCCAAGAATACTGGCAAGGAAATTGAGGATTCATATCACAGGCTCCAATCCAGCTACACCACCATGGAGGCAAAGTGCTCGCAAGTTGAGTAAGTTTTCAACTACATCAGCAACAGTTTTCTACTTTACATTACATCAAATAATACCCATCCGGTTTAATCCAGGCAAGAAAAGGATGATCTTGAATTAGAAGTGGCTGAATTGAGGCAGAAGCTAAATATTAGAAATACCGAATTGGCAAATCTTCAACAGGAGTTAAAGGAAAAAATTGCTCTATTGTCCTTGAACGAGCTTAGGATGCAACAGGTATTTAACGGATTTGCAATTGAACATTTTGTCCAAAGTTCCTGCTGATTGATTATCTTTGCTCATTGATCACATTAATATTTGATTGATTCTTGTACGTCGTACTGCAGATGACCTCTGCGTCCCAAGTCATCAAAGGTGCAAATGAACAACCTCACATCGTTGCTGCTATGGAGCAACAGGTTAGCCAATTAATGGAAACTCTCAAGGCTGTGAGCAGCGAGCGTGATGAAGCTAGTGGTCATTATCAAAATTATGTGCACCAACTCAACGCTCAGGTCACTACTCTGGCTTTGAAGGTAACCGGGGAGTCTTGGGATCACTTTCATTCCATTTCAATGAATTCCACAACTGTCTGTTAAGATGTAATGGCTAGTTTCAATAACCTTTCATAATTCAGCTCGAGCAAACCCTAAAGGAGAATTCAGAAATTAGTAGCAGAGAAGCTAGCCTTGTTCAACGGTTGTCAGAACTGGAATGTCAAGTACAGAGCCAGAACGTGATACCTGAATCTCTGCCTTCTATCGTCAATGATGATAAAGAAAAAATTTACACGTTGGAGACTATCGTTGCCAAACTCGAATCGGAGCTTGACAGTTTGCGGGCTACTCTTTTCGAAAAGGTTATTCTACTTTTTTAAATTACAGACTTGGTAGCGATCCTGCTGTAACTGATCCTCTCTGTTTCTTTCATTTTACTTTCAGAACTCATTGAACGATACTCTGAAGCGTGAGATTGACGAATTGCAGGAATTGCGTGAAAGCAATGCTGAGGCATCACGATTGGCTTCTGCTATGGAGGGCGAACGATTGGCTGCAGCACGAGCTGTTTCCCAGAATCATCAATTAAAGCAACAGCTAAGAGAAATGGAAGATGCATTTGTGCAACTTGTAAGTGGATGCATACTCTTTTTTTTATTTTGTCCATTTACTTAATACTTCAAATCGACTTATCGATTGCAGAGCAATGCAAAACTTGATTTGACGGAGCAGCTACAAGGAGAGCGGGCGATTGGTCGGAAATTGAACGCACGTCTGAATGATACTGAAAATAGTATGGAGAAATTACAGAATGAATTAGGTGATAAGAATTTATTGCTTGCTAGACTCGAAAAGGAAAAGTTTCAGACAGCTCAAATTGCCGATCAAATGCAACATTATCAAGCTCAGTCCCACCATGCCAGCACATTGCAGCAAAAATTGCATCAAGCCCAGGTATGCATAGGTGCTTGGCTGACTTCTAACTTGTGTTAACGTGCTCACCCTAACATAACAGTAATTCTGTTGCTAAAGAAATCGCATCATTTTAGGAAAGGATCGATCTTTTAACAAAACAAAATCAGCAGCTGATCGATGAGTTGAATGGGGAGAGGACGCTGGCCCAATCAATGGATCAGAATCAGAGGTCTACCGAGATTCAGGGTAAACAAACTTCCAGAATCGGGAATGATGTTTGCGAAAAGACTGTAAACACTTTGGCGGTAATGACGCAGACCGAAGAATTGCATACTGCAGGTGCTGACGTCGATAAAGGTATTAAAGATTGGGATACACAATCTATTACCGCTGAGGCGGTCAAGAAACTTGAAGAACGTTTCAAAGACACGATGGAACAAGTGGCAGAACTTTCTGATGAAAAACAAAGGTTGGAACATCTCGTACTACAACTTCAGAGTGAAACGGAAACAATCGGTTGGTGTAGATGAAAATGAATCACGTAATGTTCATACATACTAGGCTGGTAGATGGAGTCTTGGAGAATATGACTATAGCACTTGGACACTTTGAGCTGTACATGCTATAATATAGTCAACTCTTTGATATCAATTACATTCGGTTTACCTGTATTTATGCTAAATTTGGTTTGAAAGTGATCGACTATTCCATGCATTGTAATCTATCATGTTCGTTCCACAGGGGAATATGTTACGTTATACCAAAAGCAGCGGGGTATTCTCCAGGAGAGAGCAAGGGAGAAAGAAGAGGCATTTCGTAGATTATCGGAACAACGGAATCAACAACAGGAACAGTTACACAAACTGAAGGTGCTCGTTGCCGAGCTGATCAAGGGAAAGTCTATGATTACCATGCCTACATTGGAAAATGAAGGTATAGCTTCGTTTGCCTTGACTATGTGTTACTAATAGCCTGTCTGACACGGGGTTAACTTATATTCTAGTCATCATTTTTCTGTATCAACTGCAGAGGTGAATTCTGTAAGCATTCGGCATTTATGCCTCGCTTCTTCTGCCAACTATGTTCCTATAACAGTGTACTGCAACCATATTTCTGATACTGATTTGGGCACTAAAAATTGTGCTTCACAGGGGATGAGCAAGCGGAGAATAACAAACTGGGAACCGAGAAACCTGATCAAGCCACTGTGCCATCGGAGTCATTAGCAAAAAAAGATAGCACGACATCTCAGATTCTAGATCTTCTCACTGAAATCAAAGAGTGCAAGGACTCCTGTGTTTTGGAACCCAACTTTCATCCATGCTCGTGGTGTTCCGGAAAATTGATTACTGTTTAACATTGAGTATGTGTGTGTGTCAACAAGTCTATTAATTTTTTCTATCTCCAAGTGTTGGCCTCTGACCAAAATGATCAACGATATCCAACTGCTCATAAATTTATTTTTGAAGATGATGTCGAAATGTTACATAGAATGTTCAAATATTTCATAAATGTATGCAACGCAAACTTGCCTTCCAATTTTTCTCCTAACTGCCATCCACTGTTATAGTAGAACCTATCATTACCGCTACAGAGTCCCACGCTCGAATTTAACTGAGGTAGTGCCAATTATAATTGGCAAAGGATACTACAATTACATATTATGGAATTATTTGGTATTTTATCCGTTGAATTTCTCATAGGTTCGTAGCACCTGTTCAACAACACAGACTCGATATTTGGTAAGATTAAGTCCTTGACACCCTAGTATCAATGATTAAACGGAAACAATTATGTATGCTCTACACCTTTTGGAATAGAAAGGGGGTAGCTTTGATGACGAATTTGCACTAGTGGTATATATCCGCACAGAAACTTTATTATAAGATTTTATTTAAATAGCCTTGACAATGTGTATTAAGCTTTGACGGCGTACTTCCGACTTGGGAAAGCAGATTTCTTGCGAATTTCTTTAAGGGTCTTACGACTAGCCTGATACGGTGTCAATGCCCTACGAATAGCTCTGGTCTTTTTTGGCCTCAGGTCTAACGGCTTGTACTTCTTGTTCTTGAATAAAAGGCGCAAGTTCTCCTTCTGTTTCTGGTGCATAACGATGTAAACTCGTGCAATAGCCTTGCGCACCACGCGACTGAAAAGAACAGATGAAATATGGCTCAGTAAAGTGAAACAGCAAAATTTATGATCATCGGTAGTACAAAAGATAATGACAAAACGGTTGAATTAAGAGCCATATCACCGATGTTAGGTCTGCTTACATTTTGGAGAGTTTTGAAGCAGCTCCTCCTGTCACTTTGGCAACCCTTAAGTTCGTGAGTTCCGTCTTCAGTTCGTCAAGCTGCTTAAGCAGCTCCTTCTTGTCCTTAGTCCTCAGCTCCGAGCATTTCACCTTACCCTGAAATTTTGAAAAACTTAAGAGTTTCTCAGATAATTATACATAGAGTCCATAGAAAATTATTCGGGCATAAGAACAATGACACATCGCTAGCACTGAGCTATACCGAAACGCACGTGAAAAATGATTCGGGATCCGGACAACGACTTATTTAAGGTTAAAACAAAACAACGGGTTAACGCGTACTCATGGACGAAGCATTGCTAAGAACTCGGAAATTAGTACAATGTACATATTTTGTGCAAGAAAGGGACTAGGATAAGGGATGCTTAGGATAAATTTAGATTACAACTATATTGGGATCACTAACCATCTTGCCGCAATTCTGTTTGCTCGAAGAAAGAAAGAAATAGGGAATGTGGTTGCTGACTTTGTTGGTAGATCTGCGACAACGACCGTCGAGCGTCGCGGTATGTATACCCTAGATAGAGTCCCTAGAATATCGCCAATGGTGCTTTTCAAAAGCGGTTGTGCATTCTGGGTAACTAACGATTCGTGGTTCGTAACATGTAATTCATGTGTACACCGCAACGCCTAGATTATTGCCTTGAGTTTTACTTCTCAAATTCACACATTACCCATGGCATCTTTCTATTTATTCGGTGTTGGCGCGTTTTTGTATTGCAGCTTGACAAGTGTTCGGCATACGCCGTTTTAATCTATCTTGAATCCATGAAATTGAAGTTTGATAATATAATATCAGTCGAATTTTAGGTGCTCGTTCGTGACGGCATAACTGTCTACCGCACACTCTTATTCATTATTACAAAACCTGCAGCGATGGTTAGACGAAAATCAATGTCACGGTATTGACGTTAAATTAAGTCTCATATTTCCAACCTTGTATTGTGCATTACAAAACTAATCGGTTTGAAAACATTTTTCCACAGTAGATCATCCCGATCATCAGTTTCATCGGCATATTCCAAATCAGTCCCAGAGGTAGATACTAGAACAATTATTTGTTTACCAATTATTGTAGGCTTCAAAACGAAACTAGCCACAGTAAGCAGTCGATCAATAGCTCAAGATCTGCGTTTTTTATACCTAAACGGTCCTATAATATTGTTTATTTTATTGAAATTCAGACTCGTTAACTATTACAAAAAACATTATAGTCAATAAGGCAGTATAAAAAAAATCAAGATTCCTATGGTTATGATAATCTTGGGCAATTATACATTTCATAACTTCACACAGGTCAGAATAAAAAGCAACAGTGAAATTTATGAAATGAAATTTGTGAAACATTCAAGATCGTTTATATTTCAGAGACACATACATCCGTCGAAAATATTCTACAGCACTCCAGTCAAATCTGGTACCAGAGCATTACTGCAGGTCAGAGAGTTACAAAAGTGCACAAAATTAGTAATACCCAAGGCACCATTTTCTAGACTGGTCAGAGAAATTTTTTTTGATCTCTTTCCTCGGCACTATTCCTATAGGTAAATGCAAAACTTTGGCATATTTTATGATCAGCAACATTTTTTGTACCCTTTTATGCAACATATATTACTGAGAAAAATTAAAGGGACACTCTGAGTAGGTCCAGCCATCTCGGGGTGACCCTTCAATTTTGATGAGTGATACTTTAACACCTCACTCTATGTCAATAACTTTTCAAATTCATGGAGCATCCGAAGTATCAACATAAAGTATTAAAATCTATCGCCATTATGGTTTCAATATAGAATAGAACTAATGATTGAAATGTTTGATTTTTTGCCTACCGAAGGAGGACAATTAGCGATTCGTAAGATCATGAGTAAGGGGATAAAAATTATCAAAATATCAGAAAACCCTTTAGAAGCAGAAATTCGACTTGGGATTGTTCAAAGCCCTTTTAATGTCTAAGCAATCTTAGCTTTTATTACAATATTCGTCACTCTCAGTTTCAATATTTTTTACCTGTTGCTTACATTTAATCGCTATTAGCTGTATTGCACTTTGTCTTATTTACTTAGATAATGTTCATACGGAGAACCTAAATTTCATGATGTTTATAGGATACAAGTCAAAGCTTTGCAGGCACTTCAAGAAGCAACAGAAATGTACATGGTACAATTCTTTGAGGATATATTGTTATTGACATTACATGCCAGAAGAGCAATACTATACCCACCAGATATGAGAGCGGTGCAACGAATCAGAGGTCGTGATGACATAGTGAACGAATAATGTCATAGATTGGCATATTCCGATTCCTAAGGAAAACTATTTTCCTATGTTGAAAGATCTCAGAGTCGATAGATCTAATGATGAAGAGGGCGTTTTGTAATAAAGCTTCATCCAAGTTTGAGAAAAAGATTTGATGTGTTTTTGCTGCTCAATACGAATGACGGATGGCTGTGTCTAAAAGGTCTAAAAGGTGTAAGCGTAGAACTATTTGAATAAAATCACTGTAATCTAAATCAATTTAATTTTTTTTATTTCTATAATTCAATTTTTTTGCGATTTTCACCATTTTTCCGTAATTCGTTTGAAATTTCCAGAATGCACGGGTGAAACGAATTCTGGATTTTTATTCTGTGCTTGAAAAACCAAAAGAAACAAACTTATCGACCTTAAGAAATTTTTGTTATTCTTGAAATTACAATTTTTTGCAATTTTTAGCAATTTTTACCATTTTTCCGCGATTTATTTGAAGTTTTTGGGGTGCACAGGAAAAACAAACTCTGAATACTCATTCTATGGATCGAATACACAAGAAAAAAACTTAAACAAGTCCACGAAAAATTTCTACGCTTCAATAATTGCAATTTTTTCCCGATTTTTAGCATTTTTCGCAACTTACTCAAAACTGGAGGGCGATGGGGCAAAACGGCCAACAGAATCGGTTTCCGCGCACCGAAATCCATAAGACTAAATAGATCTAGTCAAAAGTACCGACCACTTTTTTTTTTGTGTGTCGGTGTTATTTACAAATATCTGGAAGAAGTTGATAAGTACTTTGTGACAACGCATCGAGACCAATAAAGGAAAATTGAGTTTGCGGGTTTAGCGTCATAAGTGGTTTCTGCACTTATCGACTACACCGAATTTACCGGCCATCCACTCCAGTATCTCGCCTACGTCTTGCCGAAATCTGGCAGATTCGGCTGGTAAATCAGGGGGCTGTTTCGACGCCAAACCCGCCAAACCCGCTTAGTGGCGTCAAACTTTTACCCAGGGCTGACTGTCTTTACCAATCTTCAGTCAACGCAATAATGATACTGAATAAATAACTAATATTACCTTAATTATTAATCGTACTCGTTCGTAACGAAATTTTTAAAATTGTAAATTCGTAGTGTGCATCTAATTACATTGCGATATTGGAAATTACAATTGTGTAATGTAGGCAAGATTGTGCTTACATTGTGTGTCTGTCAATTGTCATTTTATTAATAGGATGGTACCAAGAAGTATTTCAGTACAGTGGATTTCCGCGGTATCGTTGTTTTTCATAATCTTGTATTTGAAAGTGAAAATCAATTATTTAGAAGAAAATACTAGGACGTTACGTACGTAGTCGCCAATTCGATTACCTAGCCTTAACATTCTTTAATATCATGCAACGTGACTAGACACAAAGTAACAAAATATAACATAAAACGACACAAACTTCAAAATCCAGTTCACCCACATACTGATTTTATTGTTGTTCCATTGTTTGACATTATACTCAATTGGAAGCCCATGTGTGATATCCATATGATCTACCTAGATTTGTAAACTGACACGCCGAGCTTACACCATGTTGTCTTCTACATCAAATTTCAGAGGATGCCCTGGTCCAGGTCCAAAAGCAAAACAATGGTGCCCGGGAGATACATAACGAGCATGGGTCACAGCCTGCCTTTGAGGATATTGTTGTGATATACAACAGAGTGCCAAAGACTGGTTCCACTAGCTTTGTTGGCACAGTTTATGATCTATGCAAGCAAAACAAGTACCATTCCCTACACATCAATGTCACTAACAACATGCATACTCTTACGCTTGTAAATCAGGTGAATCAATATGAAAATGGAAATTCAATTTAGCAAATATGCTAATTTTGTAAAATAACGCATACCCAAAGCGGAACAATCAAAGTATTATACTTTCCCAAGCCCAGCGGTATTCATCAATTCCAAACTTATTTCGCAGGTAAAATTTGTGAATAACATTACTAGATGGGATGCTATGAAGCCAGCTTTTTACCATGGGCACATAGCATTTTTGAATTTTGCAAAGTAAGTACTATTAACAAATAGATAGGAAACAATTATTGGTTGATCTCTTTCGATGTATCATTACACAACCAATTGTTTTCAGGTTTGGGGTCCAACGAGCTCCGCTTTATATAAATCTATTGAGGAAACCTTTAGATAGATTTGTATCCTATTATTATTTTCTGAGATACGGAGATAACTTTCGACCGCATCTGATAAGGAAAAAGCACGGGGACACAAAGGTAATGCAAGGCCAATGACGCTTACTTCTTTCAGACCCATCTTTCCATTTAACTGCTGAATGAATATTCTGTGTTATACTCTTACAGACATTCGACGAATGCGTCGAACTTGGACAATCTGACTGCGACCCCAACAATATGTGGCTTCAAGTTCCTTTTCTATGCGGACACGAGCCTGGTTGTTGGTATGAAGTTTTAGGTTGTTTGGTTGATTGGTTACGACAACAGAAATATCTTCAACAACTGCATTTGCTATTTCGGGGTCGGGGGGGTTGGTAACCAATTACCATCAGTGATGTTGAATCAACGAGTGTTTCGACTTACCTACTTGCAGGGAAGTCGGAAGTCGATGGGCCCTGGAAGAAGCCAAAAGAAATTTAGAGAAACACTATCTTCTTGTTGGAGTTACTGAGGAGTTGTCAGACTTTGTCCAAATTCTGCAGGCTATTTTACCACGATTTTTCAAGGGAGCCTACCACCACTTCACAGACAGTGAGAAATTAGAATATTTTAAATCAATGGTTGCCAAACACAAAATAAAAGTTCTGTATTGTGGAACGTATTGCATATACCTAGAATATGGGATATAAGTGCGAGAATACTGCGATAATAGTTTTCACGTATTTCTGTTATATCTTCCTTACTAAAATTTCGATTTTTCCAGACAGCAAGTCTCATTTGAGACAAACCACTCAAAAAGTTGATCCGCTCCCTGAGACTGTGGAAAAGATTCAAAAGTCACAGGTCTGGCAGATGGAAATGGAATTGTACATGTATGCCTTGAATCATTTTCACGCTGTGAAAAAACGGATAGTAAGTGCGACACCTCAGGAAGCTAATCAACGCTTCATGTACGAAAAAATTCGACCGAAATGAAGTCCGGTCGATCATATGCGCAATCGTTACAGTGCTACTGCCTTTCCCAATGGAGGAAAGAAAACGTTCAGTTAAGAGGGCAAAATATACGTATATGGCATTCAATTCTACTTGTTATAACTAATTCTCGTACAGTGTTACCTCAGAAGTTGAGAAATATACATGGAAAGCACAATGGAGGGGTTGAAAAGAATGATATGTATGTACGCCTACATTTCATTACCATACGTACAAACGCACTTGTATTTATTATACACGTTGAGCACTTTAGGTCATGGTAATTGAACTCATGGACCTGGGTCGTAACTACCAGCCTAAACAATTTGATGGAAAGTAGATTATTTGATGAAGACAATTTTATGGCCTGATGTCGTTTCGGAAATCTGTCACTGTTCTTTTGGGACGTAGTGCAAACATGCGAACTGGATAGAGGCCTTGCGGTAGTTTAGATTGGTGTTGTTCCCTTAACGGCATTAATCCAGCTTGGTCAAAGAGATCCCTCAGTTTGTCAACTGGCCGTGTTACCGATGAATCCACAGTATCCACTTCCACATTGTTGGAACTGGTTATGTTTTCTTTGACTATGATCATACCATTCTCCTTAAGCCCTGTCCTGTTGGGTCAATTTGATAGATTCTGAGTTGACCATCATCAGGGAGGATCGAAATGTTCCAATGGAAAACTTACCGACAACTTTTGAAGAATCTTACAAAATCATCATCTTTGAGGTGTCCTAATACCCACTGGCACCATATAACATCATACTTTCTGGCATCTGGGCAAAACTCTTGCAAGCCTGTGAAAATACGATGTGTACAATGTGAGAAGTCTTTTTTATTAACGCTAAATTAATACATACCCATTGGAAAAACTTCTCCAATTTTTTGGCTACGATCCTCAAGATAAGTTCTAGCGATATCTAAGAATTTGGAATTTTGTTCAACAAGGTCGACATGATCGAAGTGTATAGTGAGCAAATACTTCGAAATGCGACCTATTCCAGAACCGCAGTCCAAAGCGCGTTTCCTTCCGGGAGGGTTTTGTAACTGAAAACATTGTGTTGTCGGTGAATCTATAGATCTCTCGTTCAACGTTGGAGTATGCCAGGTTATGTCGCGGATATTTCGTAAAGTCCGTCGTAAAATACGATACAATTATACATAGCCAAGGCTCTGCTCGGTGCTATACCTTGAATATCGCTGATAAAAATGCTTCGGACCCTGTAATATCTGTCTTCGAAATGAATCCGAAACCACCTAGCATCCCATCTTCGGTTGCAGGAACCTTGGCCCAGTAATTAGCAGCATCGGCATAAAAGTCATCAGACTCTTCGTCGGTCTCCTGGCCTAGGCCTATATCTGCCATCGCTTTGTTTCTCTATCTCGGAATGCTTGAATTTTTATTAACTTCTGTATTTTTCGGTATCTCTCGTGTTATGACATGACGTCGAGATACAGCTCGTTTAATCCCGTTAGATTTCGTGCTAAGTTCCGGACGGATTACGGAGTGAAATGTCTGCCTAATCCCAAATCCGAAGCCGTAAATGTCTGACGCTCTTGCGCGCTGAGTCGGGCGCATAAACAACGTTGACGGGGTAAATCGTACGATGGAGGTAACTCGGGCAAGTAAGTAACATTCGTTGATAATTGATGTAAGCCTTTAATTTTATTTAGCAATGGATCACTCGCGAATTATTCTTCATGTTAGAGGAATGGAACTTGCATACATTACTGGACATTATCATGGCCGAGTTTTAGGTTATAAATTGGGGCACATGTCAAAATAAATAGTGTCAACAAAATATTTACGCTGTTTAGCAAATTTCCGGATTATAATTTATTAATGAATCTTGACTTGTTTGCCTATACCAAAGTTTTACTGAGTTGATGGTACGTTATCACCTCGGCACAGATGCTTAGTTTTACTCAATGATTACTGTTTACATTTTTTAGGTCAACTTATATGTAACGCTTATAATTTGATTTACTGTTATTTTCATTACAGTATACTGTTAGATTGTCAGCTGACTCATTTTGCAAATCATAGTTCTTGAAGTGGATGTATAACATTGTACTTTTTGAGATTTAATTCACTGAGCATCTTTTGCATACTGAATTTTTATTAAATCACGAATGAACTTTACAGATTTTCAAAAAGTCCTTGAAGATCTGAATGAAATTCTTCAGAACGCTTCTTTTTTGGGAATTGACGGGGAGTTTACAGGACTTAATTCTGGTCCAGATGCTAGCGCTTTTGACACACCATCTCAGTACTACGCTAAGCTTAGATCTGGTTCGATGGATTTTTTGCTTGTGCAATTTGGATTGTCTGTCTTCACTTATAACAAAGATGATAACAAGTGCGTTCCTTGGGCTCTAATATTCTTTCTAATATAAGAGGCGTGCAGATCTTCAACAAATTCTTGAAGAGCTCTAAACAATGGAGTTAAAATTATAATGTCTATTATTTCTGTAATAGATACCTTCAGCGATCGTATAATTTTTACGTGTTCCCAAGACCTTTGAATCGTGCAGCTCCTGACTGTCGATTTATGTGCCAGGCATCGTGTATGTCCTTTCTTGCTGATCGGGGTTTTGACTTCAACAAACTCTTCAACAAAGGCATACCCTATCTGACAAGTGCAGAAGAAGAAAAGCTTGGCAAAAAAATTGAGGAGAGGCAAAAGGCCAGAGAAGATGCACCGGACTTAATTCCAATTCCAGAAGATGACAGACTGCAAATTGAAGAAATATGGTGAGTAAAATTTTAAACGACTGATTTAATCCCTGTGTAACCTATATTATATTTTACTTTGCAATTTTTGAATTACAGCTCAAGGATTGATGATTTCTTAAATTCTGAGGCACAGGAGTTGATAATTGACAGATGCAATGCTTTCATCAGGCGAATTATACACCAAGAAGCAAGGATGCGATGGCCAAACCAACTCAGGCTTGAAGGAAAAACTGATAGCAGTGGACAGTGCTTGGTTGTTCAAAGAATGGGAACAAAAGAAGAAGAGGAAAAGAAAGAAGCCGAACGAAGGGAAAAAGAAAAAATTGAAATGAAAGAAGCAGTTGGCCTGAGTGCATTGCTGAGGAAAATCGCAGACTCCGTAAGTTCAATTATGAAGTTACAACTTTTTTATTCGTTGAAACGCCTGTTTAAAGAAGAAAAATTTTTAACTGTTCTTTGATCCTTCCAGGGAAAACTGATAGTGGGACATAACATGTTACTTGATTTGTGTCATATAGTGCATCAATTTTTTGCCCCTCTTCCAGAAAGTTACCATGAGTTCAAGTCTCTCGTTCACTGTCTATTTCCAAAGTGAGTATAAAGATTAGAAGTATATTGATTGGCTGTGCCGAAGAAGGAAAATATTCAATTTGAATTCTATTTTTCAGATTATTGGATACAAAGATAATGTGCCAATCTTCACAATTTAGAGAAAGCATTCCCTGCTCGATTCTAAACGCCCTCCACGAAACTGTGAGCAAACCGCCCTATCGTATACCAGAAATTGATGCTGTTCCTGATCAAAGCTACAGCTCTTTGGTGGATAAGTCTCACGAAGCTGGTTATGACGCATACATAACTGGATTGTGTTTCATTTCGTTGTCTAATTATTTAGGTAAAATGAACAGAATTTTGTAGACTACACTTCGATTGCAATGTCGATTTTGCCATCCCCCAGGAAGTTTTGATTTGGAATGTTTTTGGTTTTGTTGGTTTCTCAGGAACTTTGCAGAAGCCAGAATCCTGTGTGGTACTCCCAAACTCGCCACTGCTTAATCCGTTCATGAATAAGTGAGTCCTGTATTTTTCGTTTCTACTTTAATTTCATAGTTGTTAGATTTAGAACCAGAATCAACATTTTAATTCTGATTTTAGGCTGCTTATAACAAGATTGAAAGATTTCTTATACATAGACCTAACGGGAAAAGATCGTAAGTTACTATTCCTCATTGTTTTACTCTAGTAATAAATCACATTACGAGCTTACAAGAAAACAAAAGGCTGATTATTTCAAATATTCTTTATATTTCTAGCTAATCCTAGCAGAGATCACGTCTTTCACATCACGTTTCCTAAAGAATGGAAACTCAGCGACATTTCGCAGCTATTCTCCCCATTTGGTAGGTTATATGTCTATCAAAATTTTGAACATAGTAGAAGATCTTTGATATGATTGTTGGAAGTGACAACTGAATTTTTCGCTATTTCAGGTAGCGTTCACGTTTCGTGGCTGTCGGACACTACAGCCTACGTGGGTTTGAACAGACGAGATCAGGCGAATGCAGTAAAAAAACATAATTTTGCAATTCCAAACTTCCGACTCCAAAAATATGCAGAGCATCAGTTACTTCTAGAATCCAAAAACTCTAGCCTAGCACAACATGGAGACAGAAAAAGAAAGCTCTCGTCGTCCGAGTAAGTAACTAATTAAGAATTATACCGACTTTGAATCGTTCGTAAAAACTGATCGGTTGCAAAAATTGAACAATATTACGCTATGTTTCGGAGTAGTTTTTATCCCTCGTTTTCAATGTGTCTCCAAGTATCAGATGAAGTTGAGGTTGTGCGTCACAAATCTCGCAAGTAAGCAAATTGTGTGAGATAGCGGTCTCCGATTATTTGTTTTGCTCAGCTCTCGTCTTCATCCACAAAAGATAAATATAAAAGTTGCATCGGTGACGGTGTTGCCAGCTGGTCGAATTCCCGAGGGAAATGTATATAAGTCTTTTAATTATTTTTATTCTCGAACCCGGAATTGATGTGAACTGAAATTTCTTATTCCTATTGAATTCTTCTCGGTTCATTCATTGACCGCAATGAATAATCGGCTGCATGATATGTGCTCTATTTCCTACTCCGATTTGCGGCAAGTTTATTTACAGTTTACAAATAAATGCAGACCTGACAGTGCGGGTTGTGCTGCAACTTTCGAGCACATAAATATGTTGGAATTTCCCACCCTCGCAGTCGGACGACTCGTATAGTTCGCGCGTGAGATAAAACGCGTTAAATTGTCCAGAGTTGAAGCGGCGAGCAGCAGCTGCCGCTAGAGAACATATAGACCAAATACAGAGTCGAATAAACATCGCAGTACGCTTACTTGAAACTCTGCGTTGCAACCCGTTGCTGCAGGTATTGCGTGCGAAACTGTCTCCGCTATGCTGTGAAGCCGCGATTTGCATATAACTTTGTTTCGCTCTAACGTTTGAGTTATCTTCACGTTCTTTTGCACATGTATTCATCTCAGTTCTTCCTCAATATTTTCTTGAGTGATTTCTAAAAATACACCTGTCCACCACTTTGATCTCGAAGAGATAAAAAAATAAACAAAAAATCTCTGGGCGCGCCAGCTTCCTGTAACATTAGCTCCGTTAATGAGCGAGATAACGCGTAGCTGCTGCTGGTGCGGGTTTATTATAATCCCGGTTTAATTTCGCCCAGATTGCAGCTGATCGATCCTCAGAATGATAATTGTTATGCGACTCACGCGCGCAGGTAATATTTTCTTGACGCCTATCTGGAATACTGGATCTGTCGGCACCTGAAGCCGATTCAAACCGATACTCACAGAGTGACGGATTCGAGCGACGCGCGAGTAAAACTTCGGTTTTAATTCCGAGGAATAGACCCTATTCGTAACTTTCGGGTCACTAACGAGCCTCAGATTCTGCAAACTAAATATCGGTCAATTCCCAAATGATGCGGCGGGCAATAATCTTCCGCTTCTGTTCATTGAATTCCTCTCCGCTGTTGATTTATCGTTTCTATATTTCACTGATTCGAATTGCGTCAAGTATAAAAGTGCCGAGCATGGCAATATTCAGATATAAAGATGAGCAGTTATGATTTCTACCCGTCGGTTCGATCCTCTTGTACTCTCAATCTATAGCTACCATACTTATCGCAATCATCTGCTTATCAAACTAATTAACAAACCGACAGCGACGCGAGACTTATTATACCCATATGAACGCGGTATAATCCGCCGGGAGCAGTTTGTAGGTACTTTTAACGAATCGACGACTGCTACACGTCCGCTTCGATTAGACGCGCCATGCCGCTCGGCTATGGTACACCCGTATCGGGTAATAATTTTAAAACTTAATTTTTTCATTTTTAATTTGTTTTTGTTTATCTGATCGTGAAACGCGCGCGAAATATGCGCGAACGATAATGTATTACAAGAATCCATCATGATCAGTTGTGCTCAATATTTCAAAGCATAGGTATACATACATATTACGAAATCCGTCAGGATTCCGATGTTTTATAATTTTCAGTTCAAAGCGGTTTGTATTACTGATAACACTTAATTTTTTTTCGTTCTAATGTGTGTATTTTATCGTCGCGCTTAATTTTAACAGACTCGTAGCACCGTGTCATGCCTATCTATTACGACCCGCTGCATCGCTGGTTCTCGGTGATCATAATATTACATGTAAAAGCTTAGGATCATAAAAATTCCAAAATTAATGTCCTCCTGAGCTGAATGTTCAACGCGCGGCGCGAAGCATCGTCCCGTGACACGCGACACCTTATATTTTACTCACCTTATAATATCCTGCTTAGTCCTGCATGTAATACACTCGTACAAAAGCTCTGAGAATTAAGAAACGTTGAAATCCTCAATACCTTGTCTCAAACTGAATGATAAAGGAAATAGAAAAAAAAAGGAATGGGAATTTACTAGCGATCTTATTGTATGTATATCCATGAGCTCTCGAGATTGCTTTGAAAAAAGAAAGAAAAGATAAAAAAAGGCGCATGCAAACGCATTTGCTGCATGTCTATAAACAATGTCATGCACCAGGAATGATATAATCTCGACCTTAGATCTTGGTTGCGGAACAAACCCACAGGCCAAAAGACCCGTCGAACAAAACTACGTATATTATAGCTGCATAGGTAAGGCATAGGTTGCTCCAACGGTTAGCTCTTGGGCAATATTGCACAGCATTCTGATGCAGCATGAACAGCAGCTCACTGCATCACCCCATGGTATGGTATGGTGCAGGTATTAATGAGCCGCCTACGCTCGCTACCAATTACTACGCTTGTAACTCGTAACTCCTTCGACTGGTAACTGTAACTGCTGCTAATCCTCCTTATTGTTTTCGATATACATACAACGATGACCAATGTGAAGGATTTCTTTTTTTTAAATTTATTCGCCATGTATGCAGGTGGAACAAACATTGATGCGCTTACAAAGCAACCGTAAGGATTATAAACTTGCAGGTACGACATCAGGGATAGAGAGGGAAAAAACCTTCTCTGGTTACGGTATGAAAAATTCGAAGCGTGTAGAACTCATTACCGACAATCCTTGAGGGCGTAGTCCGTCGTAGAGCATAGCCTGAAGCATCGGGAGCGGAGAATACCAGATGCTAGGATATAAACAGGAGGCAAAACTAAAGGAAGAATCGTATTATGTATGGAAATCGCAAACCCTCCAAGTCTCTTCCTCATACACGCTGTGCATTTTATCCCGAGCTTGACCGCGCCTCCTGCGGTGTAATCTTTTCTTTTCTTATCTTTTTATTTTTATGCTTACCAACGATTTTTTTTTTTAATAATATTCAATTTATACACCGCTAGAAATGGACAAGGATCGGTAAACTGTGATTTTGTTTTAAAAATAGATTTATCGCTGGTTTGATCGCCAAAGATAACGAAACAAAATAAAAAAAATCGAAAACTAGATCATTTTTTTGGAATCCATTTGTTAGAGATATCGTAGACTGTTGAACGCTAAAAGGTGTTTCATGTTTTTACTAATTTGCTTTAACCATGATTAACGGACTACGTTGTTGATTCGAGAATGTTCTTACAAATATATATCAAACTATACAGGATATTATCCCCTCGTCTTTTGATCTTGTGGTACAGAACTGTTCTAGTCCATCGTAGATTTGAGAAAAAAAAAGAAGAAAAAAGAACATTGGAAGCGGCCATAATTTGTAATCTCTAGAGAGTAACTACCTATACGTAAGTGTAGCTGGAGTAATATGTAAATCGTTTTGCACCTTCCAGCATCCCAGTGGTGTGCCGCGAACTTGAGTTTCTTGTTATCCATATAATGCTGCCGCCGTTGTTGCTGCTGCAGCCACGACGAATGTCGCTGTTCATTTTGCATACTGGAGCATATACGCATATTTACTGGCTACTAATACCCGCAATCTAAATCTACTTCGCATCTTGTATAGTAGTTCGCAATTCGCATATAATTGCTAAAAGTGTAGCTTCCTAGCAAGCCGCTTATCTCCACTGCAAATATATGGGCAATTCCACGTGAAACCGGACAAAAATGACCGGCGTATTTTTTGAATCGATCGAAACTTTTTCTGCGTGATATATGGACCAAAAAAATTTACACGTGTTTAGGCGTTCGTTCAAAATATTTTTTTTTCAAAAGTTAAAAAATATTAAGTTTTTTGCAAAATGAGCGCCCGGTAAACTTCAAGATTTAATATCTCCGGTTGTATTTATCGTAGAAGGATGTTCTACAGCGCATTTTAAAGGAGAAAGAATAAGCTTTTAGACAACATTTTGTTCACCCGGAAATCATTGCCAATTCTGATTGTTATTAACAAATGAAATGTTTAATGATTTTTCATCATGGAAAGAGCCATTTTTAAAATTCTGAAAAAAATATTTTCGGATACCTTATTTAATTCTGAATAGAGAAAAATTTTCTTTTTCATGGAGGTTTGATGGAGTCTATTTTTTATAGAATTATTTATCAGTCGCTGTGTCGCGCCGGGCATGATCGCACCGCGCGCGATCACTTCGGGACCATTTACTGTGGGATCCGAATGGTTCCGAAGTGATGAAGGCGCTCTCGGGCGCTACGCTTTGAGTCGCGCGCAGTGCGATCGGGCCCGGCGCGACACAGCGACCGATAATTAATTCAATAAAAAATAGACTCCATCAAACCTCCATGAAAAAGAAAATTTTTCTCTATTCAGAATTAAATAAGGTATCCGAAAATATTTTTTTCAGAATTTTAAAAATGGCTCTTTCCATGATGAAAAATCATTAAACATTTAATTTGTTAATAACAATCAGAATTTGCAATGATTTCCGGGTGAACAAAATTTTGTCTAAAAGCTTATTCTTTCACCTTTGAAATGCGTTGTAGAACATCCTTCTACGATAAATACAACCGGAGATATTAAATCTTGAAGTTTACCGGGCGCTCATTTTGCAAAAATCTTAATATTTTTTAACTTTTGAAAAAAAAATATTTTGGACGAACGCCTAAACACGTGTAAATTTTTTTAGTCCATATATCACGCAGAAAAAGTTTCGATCGATTTAAAAAATACACCGGTCATTTTTGTCCGGTTTCACGTGGAATTGCCCATATACCTTATTCAGGAACTCCCCGCCAAAGCAAAGTTTGTGACGTACAACGACAATTTTCTATTATGAAGCATTATTTATTCATTTGTTTATTTTTCTCTTCTTTTCAGCACGTTGTGTTATTATTTCCGGCACTCGAAACTTGCGTAGGTATGGTGTACCTTATGTAAGAGTAACAGTGACGAGATATTAATGTTGGCATCGCAATGCTGTCAGCACAGCTTCTTGAAGATTTACCCTCCGGTCCTATCGAGTTCGCTTTTCTGCTTCCAGCAGCCGTCAACTTCATTTTACGTCCTTCCCATCGCACGTCGTTATTGTACAAAGTCGTTGGAATATGTGTATATATTTTTTATGGTTTCACCGATTCTAAATGAGCATAATATAAGAAAAGAATTTAATTCGAATATTTCCGCCACTCCCTGCAGCCGTGTCCTGTGGATGTATTAATGTGACGCCGTTAACGGATACACTGCAGGAAGGATATACTTATATTAACAAGATTAACGTCGTTGTTTCTTGAATTATTAACCCTGATATTATATTCCGTGTCGTTGTATAGTTTGAGATTTATTCGGAGCACGCGGGTTGACGGTTTCCTAGATGTTTCGTCGTTCCGTAGGAGCTGCTTATGAATATGCAAAATATAATACATCCCGCATACATTCACGTATGGAATTTTATTCGTTAGTTTTTATATGTGCTAAGGTTTCATGCATGTAAATGTAGCGTCGTTTGTGCGTAAACTCTTCATATAAGTATAGTCAATATGACTGATCGTTACACGAGGGTCCGCGCGCTTCGGTAGGAAATTCAATTTTAACTTTCGTGAAAAATGCTCGACACGCTTAAGGAGAACCATTAGCCTTGCTCTTTCGAATATCTTTCATCTGTGAAGGATCACCCACACTGACCTCTATGGCTACCAGAGTCACGACTATATGGGGTAAATCACGATGTGAGCATATATGATATTGAGTTGCTCACGTTGACCCCACGATATCTCGTCTTTCCTTATTTTTCTTTAATTTTTTATATTCGTTGATTTTTTTTTTTCCAGAATTATAAAAATTGAGAACATTTTCTAATTCGATTGTTTCAGTAACACTTTGCCTATTAAGGATCCACGAAAACCGGAAGTGCAGAATGGTGCTGAGGAATCAGTTGACGACGAGGGCTGGGTGGTGGCGTCAGGTAATTCAATAAACGTATCTTCAATATGTAAAACCAATTCTTTTGAATCATCCAAATCATCCGTATGTTCGAATCGATACGGAATTACGGGATTACCTTTGAATAGAAGTGAGAAATTTAAGGACAAAAGCGTAGAATCGGACGAGACTAATGTTGAACAGATTAAAACAGTTCAAAAAGTACGCTTAAAGAATACGCTAAGTTTACCAACGGATTTTCGAAATTTTAAAACTGAAAAAAAGGAAACACCGAAGTACACGATACTCAAACGGAGTCCGGATCAAGCAGATATAAGAAATATCATTGAGATTAGCGCGTCAGATAATATTAATAAATTGACGAACGAAAATAATGTGAAGAAAGCGAAAATTGAAATTCCAGAGAAAATTGGTGACGCAGAAAATTGTTTCAAACAAAAAGTAGTATCAGATCAGGTTGACTTACAACCAGCGGTCATTGTGAAGAACGAAAAATTTTTCGATTTCAAAAAACAGAACCTCGCGAGAGCCAAATCGAATCCGATATGCAGTGACAGATCAAAAATTATTCGCGAAAAAATCGAGGGTTCAAAAAAATTTGGAAAATCTCCCGGATCGACACCGTCAGCTAGCCCCAAGGTGAAGAGATCACCTAATAAAAAAAACTCGAAACAAAAATCAAACGAATTTTCATCGAACCCTAATATCACCGGGCAAAGTTGGCAAAGAGAGTTCTTCGATAAAATATCTGAAGTACTCAAACGCGCTGAGGACAGAAATTTGGAAAGAATCAGTTTCAACGCCGATAATAATAAAAATGGCAAAGAAGAAATCCCTGCAAGTTTGAGGAGACGGGATCGCGGAACGTCAGAAGAGAAAGTTATTGAATTGAAGAAACCATCATTAAAACTTCTTCGAAACTCTAGGAAGCGCTCGGAAAATACTCTAGTTACAGGAAACGTATTTTTCCTGATCGCGCGAATGGTCGGTGTTCTTTTACTTTTAAGCATATTCTTTTTTCTTTCTTCTTTTTTCATGTATCCAATTTTTTTTGTTTAAATTTCTCAAGTGAGTTTCAACCGTACAAGTTTGATGAAATATAATTTATTTATATTTTTAAATAGGTTTCATCGCTTCCATCTCACACATTTATTTTAACACATCGATATAGTATTCAAATTTCTGATGGAAAATACTTTCTCTTTTTGTCTTTTTAATTTTTGTACTTAGTTTATTCTTTCTTTTAACTTTATTGAAAGTCCCCTCATTTTTTGCCCGCATAATGATCAAACTACCACGTCAAGAAAACTCAAATGCAATTGTGTACGCGTATAGATACGTCACATAGGTAATGAACGATTGAATTCATTATGTATATAATATTTAAACTCTAAAGCTACAATTTAAAAAATCTACTGGACAGCTGAGAACAAAATTTGTGCCTTATCGTAGATATGTATATCTAAATTGTAATGACCTTGTTATTTTAAAATTATAATTAGTGTTGAAAATTTATCGTTGTCAGTATACAAAAATTGTACAGTAAAATAACTAGTTCAAAATTTTTCTAGGCTGCTTACCTACGTATATATATAATATTTATTAATCGGAAAGGCTGCTCTTACAACGAAACAATTCGCATAGATGTAATGGATATAGATTTTAAGGGTCACAAGTTTGACATTCCGTGCTACTTTCATAAATCAGATGAATAATTTTAATTCTTTTAGTTGAAGTGAATTCTCAAATTATTTTATTATTTATTATTTCAAATAATAGGACATCTGAATTTTCGGTATTCACTAACTATTTCTTAACAAATAATTTAGTAGGTCTCAAGATTTGAACAAAATTCTTTTTTATTCCTCAGTTACGGGGCAAGAGAATCTCTTCGATAGTTTTCATCTACATATTTATTTATACATATATATATGTACATTATTTTTTGCTGTACTCTTTCTGAAGGAAAAACTTGCAGTTTATATACGGACTTATAGTTAGCAGTATTAGGTGTCTCGAATTCTGTAATTATCTATTTTTAAATTTGTAAATTGGATATCAGATGAAAAAAAATTATTACGTGTTGATCGTTTGAATTTTACTCGATTTGAAAGTTTTCGATATTATTCGAAGGGCCGATAAGTTTCATAAAAGTAGCAATAAAATCCAAAGTGAAGGCTAAAGAAAAAAGGATGTACAAATTTCGTTTTGTTTTTTTTCAAGATTTATCTGTGTTTTTATGCATTATTACTTATGAACTATACAATAAGTACCTACCTTTTATTTCTTCCGGAAATAATTATTGGCCCACAAACTGTCTGATAATCAATGAAACTAAACGAAAATAGTTGAAGTTCTCATCGAAAATATAAGGAGAATATTAGTAAGATACGTAAATACGATATTTATATATACGTAACAATTAGAATTGTGATATAGAGATCTGTTAAATTATTATGCGATCAATATAATTTTAATAACAATGACGACTAAAAAATCTGTTGCGGTTTGTGGAAAAAAAATTTATAAAAAAAAGTGACAATGTGTGAGGGGAGGTGGTGGTGGTTGTGTAACGTGCGAATTTTACTAAAAAAAGAAATTATTAATGATATATATTTATTTCACATTTTTCATTAAATATACGGTGCGATTTTTATTTCAACCTTGGTCAAATATTTTGAAAGGATTCAATATCTATTTATCATTATAAAAATCCATAAAATTTTTAAACGATATTGTTCTGCAATAATTAAACGTCGTGCGACTAATAAATATTACGGGTTATGACGTTGCGCATAAACCAATATCTCATTATATGCGTAGGTAAACGACGCCGGAACCGGAAAGAGTTACCTGCACATTCAGCTGGAAATTCTGGAACAGCACAAAAGAAGCCATTCAACGAATTGGACAGATGGGGATAGCTGCATGAATTCATTGCAGCGACCAGATCTCACATTCAAATTAAATCCAATCTGTGGTACATAAATATCTACAACTGGTTAAAGAATTATGTAGTCTTCGATCAATTCGACATTTGTTTTATTGTACTAAATCTAAACAAGTATCGTCGCAGACGAAATTATAAAATACTTTTTCACATTATTATAATATCCATATTTATGATTCTGAGAATCGTAGTTCAAAATTTCAAGATACACTTGATAATTCTTGAAATACAGACAACGAAAAATAATTATTAAATTACGTTATAGATCAATTTTTTAGACGTTTATTCAGTTGAACAGATTTTTTTTTCAAATTTTTTACGAAGTATTTGGTACAATAAAATAATTTTGTTAATCATATAATATACGAAAAAATAGATGACAAATTAATATCCATGTACCCAAATGATGAATCCGTTTGCATCCTGAAATTTATTCGTCTGAACGACAATTTTTTTTTTCTTTTTCTTTCCTTAACTCGCGGTTGTATTACGTATATGGTATACCGGATGTTGTATCTGTGTAAGATATTTGTATTCTTGTTTACTATCTTTCAGCTGCTGGTCGATATGCCATTAGTTCAAGGTTTTATCTCTGAGGTGTCACGAATGATTTTGTTTATGATCTATCTGCGATGAACGACACGAAATCAAACGTTGTATTATCGATATCTTCCATTACTAAAGGTATGGGAAAAAAAAGTTTAGTCAATTTTTTTTCTTATTTTCATCGGCAGGTAGAATTATAACTTTACTTTTATTCGAAGAACGACGAATCTAGTGAAAAACGAGAGAGAAAAAAAAGCAAAATTAAGTATCAATTTTATTTATAAAATGAGCCGCTATACACATTTAAAAATCTCTCCTGGGGTGTGTGCAGCACGCATTGAATTAGTGGTGAATCTGAAGTGATTTAATTTAAAATCCGACCGTGCGGCACAGCGCTCTTCATACCTCATTACAACCATCTACAATGAGGTGTAACTAATGCCTCGAAAGCTCATCATTCGCATAATATCAAATGATATTATTATTTAATATATGCTGCAATTTGTTCTGTTATATTCCTCGGCATGCGGTCGTATCGTTTAAAATGATCAACAAAAGGTGCTTCGTCAGATAAAATTTATTCTCCGCCAGTAATTCGAGTACCTATTTTCCCCCATTTTACTCCCTTGAAATTTCCGCCTTGATTCTTAGCCCCGAAGGCACGAGGCATCCCTATCTAATACACAGGTATTCGAACTTCGAGTACAACTCGACTATCGCATGTATAGCCCTTCAGGTATTCCATCCTATCCTATTCTATCCCATCCTATCCAATATACGTTGAATGAAATACAGGCACCGTATATGTATACCTATAGAGATGTGGTCCATGAATTCCCCTGCAGGCTGTGCACCAGCCTTCGCAGCGTACGGTCAGATATACGTTGGCTCCGCGGGCAGTGTGGAATTTATTTAACAAGACCCACACATGTATGTATTTCATAAAGTATGTACCTACGCACTTAATATGTGTGGGGATATGTTACGTACACCTATGTGTGCTTGACATTCGGACTATATTGAAAACACGAGCAGGTCCAGGTTTTACATATTAATAAATGAATATTCAAAAAGGGTAATTCACAACTGCTTCGGGTTTTCTAACTTGTCGCAGTCATATATATATACATAATACCGACTTGTCTTTATCTATTTTCCTGTACATAATGTGCTCCGATCCGAATACCAGACCAGAGCTATGAAATCCCGCAGACGCATTAATACCCATACCAAAACTCCGGATGTACGATGATTCGGTATTTATTGTGTAGAAATTGAATATATTGCCGTTAGAAATTTCTCTACTCAAGATTTCCTCGGCAGATGGAACAATAACACTCTCCGTGTATTGTTTTTGTCAATTCTGAGTTTACCTCAGTCTTGCGTTGTCGATTCCGGTAGACGGTTCGAATTTGGAGTTCCGTAGTGTACAGTGAAAATACGCACCTGCTGTTAAATCGTGTGTTCGTTTCTTTCTCTCTATCGAATAACACGGTGCATCTGAAAAAGGGTGCGGATTTAACGGGACACCATGCAATCTGTGAATCTTCATGGACCAACAACAGACGAAGTCTTTGCAGAGGGCGGTTTCAACACACCCTTAAGAGCAGGCCCCGTAAGACCTCCGAGGCTCAGTTTGCTGGAGAAGCTCTACTCGTTGGTGAGTGAAAAAAAAAAAGAAAAACTCAATTCAAGCGTAGGATTGGATTTTTGCGCGAAGTATATAATACAGGAATTGAATCGGTTGATCAAAATTCATATATCCATCGCATCGTAGTTGTTACGCGTTGGACATTTTTGGGATTTCCAAGGGCATTGCGTTTGTATCTATCGTAAGGCACATGCCGCATAGAAACCCCAACCCTGCCTCAACGAAATCTGCATTTATAATTCCCTGTCCTAAAATAAAAATCAGGGAAATAATAAAATTCTCGATCAATGAAGAATGAAGACTTTTTCGAGAATAGCTCGTGCATAAACGTCTACTCGGGCTATGTACATATTAGGTTAATACATACCCTGCGAGATTACAGCTTGCATATATGCCAGAATTTTGCACGGTTGTTCGCGCTCGTTTACCGCAATGAATCACGTTCAAATAAACTTATATAGGTACATGTATGCAGATGTGTATCACAAATATTCGTATACCTATAATGTACTTCTATATAAATATCCCCACGTCATCGGTATATATACCGCAAGCGCAAGAGCGTAACGAATTTCTGTAATTCTACGAGACATGGATTGCAGTTTTAAATCATACACGTACGCATGTAGGTGTACATAACACATTACAGGTAAACATATATAATTTAACTTATGTGTATGTAAAATGTTTAACGGATCAAAGTGCGAAGAATGCGGGAGGGTGAGATTATAATTTTTCAGTACAACGAAATAAAAATTAGTTCATTAATAATTACTGCAATGTAGAAAAGAGGAAAAAAACAAAAAGAAGAAATTGGCAAAGATTTTAACGGTACCAAATTACACCATGCGGCGCGGTGTAAAAATAATATTCGACGTGCAAAAATTGCATAATAATAAATTGAATGTGTTTAATATAATAATGGATGCTGACAGAGTTTATTATATTCTGAGCATGGTGGACATGTTTTGTCTAAAAGTTACAATTCACGCGGCTTATACACTCGGTTGCTGAGATATAAAGTGTACGTAGGTATGCTGCGTGTATGTAACAATAGAGTAACGTTAATTATAAAAGTAGGGTCACTGTGGTCTCGTGCCTAATCATCTTTAGCATGACTAGGCGAGTTCTACGAGTTACGTGAAACACAGCTTCCATTTCGCTTCATTTGTGTTTCATTATTGTAACAATACAATCCTTGTCTGTATCGACCGCATGTCGATTAGTGGAGACCAACGATTAATTCGACTTGAAAAATTCTAGAGATTGCTTTGTTACCCTTTCTTATTTCACTATCCCTATATACACGATTTCGTATCGTACAGTTTCTCTTTTCTACATAATACTATTTCTCTACACGTAATAATCGATCGATCAATCAATCAATCTGATCTTTTACACACAGCTCTACCGTACAAATACAAAATGTGCTTGAAATTGCGAACAAATTAAAAGTCAATCTTTTATCGATCTGTGTTTCGTTTTTCTTTTTCCCGTTCCTTTTTTTTTTTTGCTTCGCATTTATATATAAATTGATAGTTTTTATAATTAAACGTGGACCCGTATATCCATACAACGCGTGTGTAAAAATACACGCTTTTCGCGTATCTCATTCTCGCGTGCATCGGTTTCTTTATGCGCACGGGGTGCGGTACAATGCGGGTTGCACCGTGTACAGTTTCCTATAGTAGTGTGTATTTCGGTTGTAAATCTTTCTCGCGCTTTGAGTATAGAAAAGTCGAAGAAATCATTACTTGGGATGGTAGTATATTATCAGCGATATAGAACATCGCGATTTTATTTACGCGTCTCACTGGATATGCGACCGACTGCAGTCGCCGTAAACCTGAAGAAGAAGGAGAATGAGAATGAGAAGAAGAAGAATAAGAAGGAGAAAAAGATACGTCGCACACGTATTACGATGTTCCTGCCGTTGCGGCTGCTGCAGTTGTGTCTTTTAAGAAAAATCTGAAATCGCAGTAAATTCTCGATAATATCGAGCGAAAACGTCTCGCATACCCATCGATATAACCGGCCCTACCCTGAAATTGGTTCGAATCCACAGAAGCACCGAGAAATTTTTCTAAACTGATACAGCAAATTTCTGATCGAATTTTATGTTACACCTATACACGCACATGATTTGCGTCGCGATGTAACGACATTTTTTTCATATTTTAAATAATGTTTATAGATCATTTGTTTTTTTTTGTTTTTTTTTGCTCTTTTTACCATCGACGCAATTTTTCATTTTTTCTTTTTTTCCTCACGCACGCATGTGAAGAATGATTT
The DNA here is from genome assembly GCA_963978495.1 of Athalia circularis. Lineage (NCBI taxonomy): Eukaryota > Metazoa > Arthropoda > Insecta > Hymenoptera > Athaliidae > Athalia > Athalia circularis. Next base: position 24,876,903 of record OZ021702.1, on the reverse strand, counting down.
TACGCGCGTGTATATGTGTATATACGTTCTTTAACAGGCGGTGCATGTATGTATGTGTAAATATATATATTATCCGAAGATCTTAAAGATATATTCAGATAATATCGTCGCGCCAAGGCAAATAGCTGGGTCTCGCGGCCAATAGTCACAAATCATCTCCAGATAAACGATTCCGTATATGAAATATCGCGGCTGTGACAGTATAATTTATATCTGTATCACACGTACATCTATATAGGTATGCATGCGTTGGAGATGGAGTGAGAAGGAAATAGAGGAAAGAAATATCGAGAGTACTTCGCTGTTGCAGCGCGGTGCAATTCACATGCATAATATCGCGAACTGCTGTATGCGCTGGTATGCGCGTATATAGCTACTTATGTAATATTTTATACATCGGAAGCTTCATATCATACGCCTGTAACGTGACGCAGCAAAAAAAAATTAGTGCGATTTGAAGACATGTGCGCCCGGATGTCTATCGATACGATTCTCTATACCTATATGAGGAAAGACGTGACTCTTCTGTATCAGCATACTGCAAAATGGCGTCTTTCTTTATGATGAGATCCTTTTAATTCCCGTGAACTTTGACCCTCCGCGTTAGTTGCTACCGTAAACTCCTGTCGTTTAATTTCATAAAATTTAACATGCATGTATACGATACGTGGTACACGTATACATGTAATGTGCATCCGAGTGTACATAACGCGTATGACTCTATGACCTAGGTAAGCGGCAAATATGGACGTTGATAAAAAAAAAAGAAGAGACATTAGAAACTAAAAATAAATAAAATAGGGGAATTCTTTTTCTTATTGTCATGTTTAAAACAATTGACCTTAAGTGCTCGACGCCGCGAAGACAATGGTTCCTCGGTACCTTCGTTCCTGCGGTGGTTATAGGTTGCCTTGTGGTATATACTCGGCTTGTCGCATTGCCCGGGAATGTCTCGTGTAATCCTGGTTACTGCATTTCCTCATTGTCCGGTCGGGAGCGAACTTCTACAGGGATAACTCGCGCCATTTTGGCAATGAATAAAAATGAAAGAAATGAGGAAATATAAAAAAAAAACAAAGAAACAAGGAGAAAAAGAGGAAGAATTGAAGGAAAAAATAATAATTGTCGCCGCAAACTGCAGTGTGTGTATATAATAATAACTAGTGGAGAAATTATAACGTGTCTCCGTACATTAGCCATCTTGACAGCCCACCTCAAAGGAAAACCATAATTTATTATATTGGCAAGCAATGCTTATGCGATAATAAACGCAGGATTTCTACGGCTCGTTAAACCTTTCGTATATAATTGGTGCTTTCGTGATTTATTTTTCAACCGCCACGAACGAGATGGAGACGTCAGATGGTTATACCAATCATATACACGTCCGCGTGTCGCACTACGTTTATATTATCGCTAATCTTTCAATAATTATTATTACATACATCGCGACCCAATGGTTGCGAAAAAATAAAACAAACAAAAAAATCCCCCCCCCCCCCCCCCCCCCCGTTTTGCTTCTTTTCGTATTTATGTTCTTCAATTTTTATACACGGTTAACAATCTGTATACAGGTAAAATTCTCCACCTCTATATCTCCTTTGTTTGCCTTGCACTGAGCAGCAGGTGGTTCACGGATATTGAAAATTTACGATTTTTATACCCTTATTATACAGCTTAGCGTAGTTATACAAATATTATATGGCTTCGGTAGGTACATGGCGTATAAAGAAAAAAAAGAAATGGGGGGAAAAATAATATATATGTAAGAGAGAAACGCCGTAAAGGTACCGCAGGGGCGTGACTCTGCTCATAAATGTACCAAGTAAAAATGAAAACAAGGATAAAATGAACCTTGCGCGCGTGATTTAGAGAGTTACGTATCACGTTTACGAGCGGTAGTTCTGCGGCAGCGTGATGTTCAAATGTTCACGAAGCCTTCGATGGCTCCAGGGTTGGTAAAAGAAGGCTCCCCCATATCTTGGGGTCGTCTTGCGGGTCGGTTATGGTTGTAATAATCCTGTCAAGGGTCGTGTGTCTTCCGTCAAATGAACTAACGATACTTTGGGCACTTTTTTTTTTTTGTTTCAATTATTTTTCAATCTTGCGGAGCTTCAGATGCCTCGTTCCATTATTTCCATCTTCTTGGAACGTGTGGAACTTTTTATCGTCCGTTTGATTTTTTGAGTTGACTTGGGACTTAGCAGGCCAGTAGGATTCAAATTACAGCCACCACAGGACCACTAAGGCCCAAACCACCACAATTTCGTTCTCGACAACAAAATTCTTTCACATCGGACGCTCTTTTGTCAAAATTTTCAGTATAAACTTTCTCACCTTTCGAATCCTTCCATATTATTTTCATCTCCGTTCTGGATCGATCGGAGACTAAATTCCTTTTTTCGCCCTTTGCCGTAACCTTCTGTAACAGAAACGATATTTTTGACGTGATGAAAACCAATTTATGTGAATAAATATGACGAGTATACAAGGACGTGTTTCTTCCTTTTCCTTACATCCACATATATTTTACCACCGTTTGGATCGAACTAGTTTCTTTTTTTTTTAATCTATACTGGAAAACTATGTAATGTACTGACCCTATATATATCTAATTGTATTTTATTTTAAGTAAAATAATGTTTGTTGCCTGCGTTTCCCAACCGCCAAATCCTATACCCTCAGCTTGATCTTAACCAGACCCTATCCTTTGTTTACATCTCCGGCGTCTGCTACTAAAAACCCTCTCGAAATCACATATCTTTTATTACCTATTTCCTGTCCATCTGCATTGCAGCTGTGATGGTCAACGTCGTACTGACAAACTTTCCACTCCAAAATCCGTATTCTCCCTAATCTTCCTATTGGCTGATTCCCAAAACTCAAAGTTCCTCCCACAACCTCTCCTCCTCAAAATTTCATCCCTCAAAATCAGAATAAGTTCAGCTTCCAAACGGTACAGACCAATCATTCAAGAAACTCCAATATCCTATATTCAATAAAAGATTTGTTCACCAATATATATCTATTCATTTGTACAAACCTCATCTCAAATCTTGGTGATTTGAGAGTAGTGAGCCATTACAAAATTGGTGTCAGAAGTAAAGATCCTGAAAATCCATAAGTTCGCGAAAATAATTCAGCAATTTGAGTTATTTACCTTTATCGTAACTCCATTGGATTCTTTCAAGTGAAAAACCGTGCAACCAATAGGTACACAATCACCTATTGCCGATAAATCACTAGCCAAGTGCGCAGAACTTAATCAAGTGATTAGTTTTATCCACTGCTGCTTGAGACTGGACTCACAGAGGACAAACTGAATAACCGGTGAAAACAAAATCTACAAAATCCTACTAAATCTACAAAATCTACAAAACCTACAAAATCTACAAAATCCTACAAAATCCTACTAAATCTACAAAATCTACAAAATCTACAAAATCTACAAAATCGTACAAAATCCTACTAAATCTACAAAATCTACAAAATCTACAAAATCTACAAAATCGTACAAAATCCTACTAAATCTACAAAATCTACAAAATCTACAAAATCGTACAAAATCGTACAAAATCCTACTAAATCTACAAAATCTACAAAATCTTACAAGTCATAAAAAATCAAAGGACTCCACGAATTTTACGAAATATACTAAATCGCCAAGTAATAAATAATCAAAATCGTCTCGATCTTCGAAATCTGCTAAACCATCAAAATCGACTCAACCCCGAAATCGTCCAAGTCATCAATTCGACCTGATCTTCAAGAATCTACAAGATCTTCAAACATCTAAGTCAACACCTCGATACAACAATCAACCACGACGCTGCAGAGGAACACCAATGCTAACCACAACTCTCGTCTACCTACTGTAAGTCATTGTATAACTATAACCTTAAATCTTATACACTAGGAAAAAAAAGAGAAAACAATCAAAATGCCTACCGACACAACACAGTCTACTACTATAAAAATAGAATTAGCTGAGAAAATGCTAACAGTCTTCGACGGAAATAAATCCAAATTATACGAATTTTGCGACAACTGCGACAAATCCATGTCTTTAATAGCTGAAAATGTCAAACCTATATTATTTGCGATAATCGAAACAAAAATCACAGGAAACGCACGAGCTCTAATCCGAAACCGATCATTTGCTGATTGGGAATCTCTCAAATCATATCTTCTAGACGCATATTCAGAAAAACGATCACATGGTCAATGGCAATTAGAATTATCCTCTTGTAAACAAAATCACAACGAAGACGTAATCTCTTACTCTCAAAAAATTGAAAATTGTCTTATCAAATTGACAAACAGCCTAGACAGTTCTCTTTCACACGTAGAACGAGCTGCATGTGTAAAATTGCTCCAAAATCAAGCTCTTAATGTCTTTATAGTCGGACTGAGAAGAGAATTATCGATAATTGTAAAATCACAAAGGCCCTCGAACCTAGAAGACGCTATACAATACGCAATTGCAGAGGAAAATGAAGAAAAATCAAGACGTGAAATCGCTAAATTCCAACATTTGAATCTCAAAGATACAAGACATTGTTCGAACTGCAATAAAGCTGGACATACGACCATTAACTGCTATTATAGAAACTCACAGACGAACATTCCTCGAACCTCCAACCCGCAAATAAAACAAGAACCTCACATTAGAAATTTCAATTCAAACAATCCAAGATCATCAGGAAGAGGAAGTACAATTCGCAACAAATCAAACTACGTTACTAAATCTTGCGCCTATTGTAAAAACTTAGGTCACACAATTGATGAATGTCGGAAACGAGCTTATAATAACAGCAAACGACAAAACGACCAACGAAATACGAATTACAGAAATACAAGTCAACAAAATTATCAAAATCCTCCGAATCATTCCTCTAATACACAAGGATCTCATTCAAGTTCTTTTAATAACGCGAATACTTTAAACTCCAATCGGGCCCCGGTGACTGCCACACCGAGGAGCATCCACAACGTAGAGGCAGACGAAACCCAGTAATCCAGGGTGTAACGACGTACGTTCCCTTAAATTTTGAGGAAGCTAAGGAAAAATCCATAGATCTACTCTTAGACACAGGTGCTGATATCTCAATTATTAAAATCTCGAATCTAAAAGGCGATACTCCATGCTACGAAGATGTTAAGCTAAACATCAGAGGTCTAACCCCTGAACCTTTCAAAACAGTAGGATACTGTTATCTAAATATAAAGATTGGTCGACAAACATATAAATCTATATTCCACGTAGTAAGAAACGATTTTCCAATTCAATTCCCCGGAATTTTAGGAAACGACACTCTCAAAGATCTTCAACTTCAAATCGATTACGAGAATAATTTATTACATTTTCCCACCGTATCTATTCCAATGCAATATATCGAGAAATCCCTAAATCGAAATGCAAACTCTAGAGAGGAAACGCCGACTACCAACGACCAGTTAAATTTGGAAACGAACTCGCAAGCTTACACGTCAAACGTAGAAGACACAAACGACACTTCCGATTCAATTAGCATACCATCTCGATCCGAAATGATCATACCAATTCGAATAACAAACCCCGAATTAACGGAAGGTATAATCTCAAACCAGGAATTAAAAAAGGGTATTTTCTTATGTCAAAGCATTGTAAAAGTAAATTCGAAATCAGAAGCGCTAACCTCCATAATAAATACGACAAACTCCGAAATACTAATAGCGAAACCTCAGGTCCATATGGAAATCATGGAACAAGATGTCATAAGAATATTAAATCTCGAGACAAACGAATACGTTACGGCAGGTACAAAACAAATTGATTACAGACCAGAACGATTGCAGAAACTACACGAAAATTTAAGAATTGGACACCTTAATACAGAAGAACGTGATTCGTTATTGGAAATATGTAGAGAATATAATCACGTATTTCACTTAGAAGGTGATAAATTAAGCTGTACAGACACAGTCAGCCATAGCGTAACTACAAGTACCGATACACCCATCGCAGTAAAAACTTACAGGTATCCCGAGATTCATAAAGAGGAAGTTAACAACCAAATCGATAAAATGCTTAAAGACGATATCATTCAACCATCTATATCACCGTGGAATTCGCCACTCTGGGTAGTTCCCAAAAAACGCGATGCATCAGGTAAAACTAAATGGCGAGTAGTGATTGACTATAGGAAATTAAACGACATCACAGTCGGAGATGCTTACCCGTTGCCAAATATTGCTGATATTCTAGATCAGTTGGGAAACTCCAAATACTTTACGACGCTGGATCTCGCTTCGGGCTTTCACCAAATTAAAATGGACCCGAAAGACGCAGAAAAAACAGCATTCTCAACTCCAATAGGTCACTATCAATTTAATCGTATGCCATTTGGATTAAAAAACGCTCCCGCTACATTTCAGAGACTAATGAACTCAGTTTTAGCCGGAATCCAAGGAATCAGATGTCTCGTATACCTAGATGATATAGTAATTTATGCAGATTCCTTAACAACCCACTCTAAAAAACTACGCGAAATATTCCAACGATTATCAGAACATAATCTCAAGGTACAACCGGACAAGTGCGAATTCTTGCGACGCGAAGTTATGTACTTAGGTCACCTCATATCAGAAGACGGTGTCAAGCCAGACCCAGCAAAAATCGAAGCTGTAAAGAATTTTCCGATTCCAAAATCACCAAAAGACATAAAGTCATTCTTAGGTCTTGCTAGCTATTACAGAAGATTTATTAGAGACTTCAGTAAAATCTCGAAGCCCTTGACTTCACTTTTGAAAAAGGACACACCTTTCATTTGGACTAGCGATCAACAAGAAACATTCGAAAAACTAAAATCAAATCTAATCAATGAGCCAATTCTACAATATCCCGATTTTACGAAAGAATTCATCCTCACCACCGATGCGAGTAACTTTGCTATTGGTGCAGTGCTATCTCAGAAACGCGATTCACATGATTTACCCATTGCTTATGCTAGTCGAACTCTAAATTCAGCGGAATCAAATTATTCAACGATAGAACGCGAGCTCTTAGCCATTGTATGGGCAGCCAAACATTTTCGATCGTACCTTTATGGACGCAAATTCTTAATTCTCACAGATCATCGCCCTTTAACTTGGTTATTTAATTTAAAAGAACCAGGATCCAGATTAGTACGCTGGAGATTAAAATTAGAAGAATACGAGTACAGAATCGAATACAAACCGGGAAGAATCAATTCAAATGCCGACGCTCTCAGCCGAATAGAAACACCTAATACAGATCAACAAGTCATCTCAATAAACGCAATCGACTCAAACACTCCCAAGTCATACTCAGACTTTCTCGAAAAACTACGAAACTCCGTTATCATATATGATAAGATCGAAGAATGCAAGGAATCTATTTTCGCCACGACAAATCACTGCGCAGTATTTATATCGAAGGATCTCGAAATGAACGATCCAGTATCAACCGAATTCAAAACCCGTTTCGACCATTTAGAAACTCTTAAACTTCAAAATCCTCAAAGACACGACGTTATAACAGTGAAAAATGAAAATCACTTCGTATACTACCTCATATATAAGGAAAATCATTGGGATAAAAGCACATACGAAGATATATTCACGGTATTACACACTTTGAAGGAAATGTTAATAAACGAAAAAATCTCCTCGATCAGTTTACCACGAATAGGAACAGGATTCGATCGACTGAATTGGGAAAAAATCAGATCAATGCTACGGTACATCTTCAAGGAATCAAACATCCACGTAAAAATATATTTCGATACCATTACCGAACCAAATCCAGATCAGATTGAGCAAATTCTTACCGAATATCACTGTGCACCCACAGCAGGTCACTCAGGATTTCACAGAACTTACAAAAGAATCAAACGAAATTATAGATGGAGAACAATGAAACAGGACATAGCCAAATTTATTAAAACTTGCGAATCGTGCCAAGCTAACAAATTAGTGCGTAAAAAGAATCACAAACCTATGCAAATCACTTCTACATCCTCAAAACCTTTCGAACGAATATTCCTAGATATTGTAGGACCCTTAACACTAACAGAAGATGGAAACCGATACATTCTAACTCTGCAAGACGATTTGACTAAATTCTCACAAGCTTACGCAATTCAAAATCACGAGGCTAAAACAATAGCGAAGAAATTGACGGAAGATTTTATATGCAAATTCGGAATACCAAAATCAATGCTCACAGATCAAGGCAAGGATTTTACTTCAACCTTATTGAAAGACGTTGCAAAACTATTCAAAATTAAACAAGTTCAAACAACCGCATATCACCCTCAAACAAATGGTGCTTTAGAAAGAAGCCATGCAACTCTCGCTGACTATCTTAAACACTACATAAAACCTGAGCAAACAGACTGGGATAAATGGTTACCTTTCGCCATGCTTTCATATAATACAACGAATCATACAACGACCAAATTCACACCTTATGAACTAATTTTTGGACAGGAAGCAGAACTTCCGACTTCAATAATAAAGGAACCAGAATTCAAATATACATACGACAACTATATCGACGACCTCAGCCTGAAGTTACAGAAATCACACCAAATCGCTAAAGAGAACATTTTAAAATCTAAAATCAAAAACAAAGAAAATTATGACAAACGAACAAAGAATATAGACTACAAGGTCGGAGACAAAGTTTATCTACTAACAGAACAATTTACAAGGTCAAAGAAACTATCCCCTAATTACACGGGACCATATCTTATCGTCAAAGTAAATTCACCAGTTAATGTTACCATTTTAATAAAAAAGAACCCAATCGTAGTACACACAAATCGACTAAAATTAGCCCATATAAGTCAATAGTATTAATAAAAAAAATTTTTCAACCCCTGTTATACTCGAACTGAACACCCGTTGTAAAGCCTATACACCATCAGCTATCTTAAATGCCGAAGGATCATATGAAAGTAACTTTTCCTCTATCATTCCAAGATTTAATATTTCCGACGACGACTGTTGCATTAAACATAAGACAAATATAAGCAACCTACCTGTATTCGAACAAATGTCTATTGCTAATGTAAATTTAGATAATCTAGAAATAGCTAGTCATAAGTTAAGTACGATATCTGTGATGGCAGATGAAATGTTAAAAGCTAAGGAAATACACAAGAAAACCTCTATTTTCACTTATATCGGTTATGCAGTATGTATTTTTATTGCTCTCTATGTATTAATCTTAATTATTAAATGCTGTATGCGACGATATATAGGTTTACCAAGTTCACACGACCATGGAAAAAATAGTTGTTGTTCTAAAATAGTAAACTGTCTAACATTCAACGTTAGAAATAATCACGAAACCCATGACGCGATCTCTAAAGAACGTACAGAAATACAAACTCACGTGCGCCGACGAAGCACAACTCCTAGACTAGTTATAAATGCTGTAACCGAAGAACCCTCAGAATCGGATGAAGATGAAACTGTATTTACCACGATTCATCCCCAACCATCTCATAGATCTAGTAGCGTCCTTAAAGATAAGCATTGATATGTAACCCTTATCTTTAATCTAAGAGGGGAGGTGTAATGTACTGACCCTATATATATCTAATTGTATTTTATTTTAAGTAAAATAATGTTTGTTGCCTGCGTTTCCCAACCGCCAAATCCTATACCCTCAGCTTGATCTTAACCAGACCCTATCCTTTGTTTACATCTCCGGCGTCTGCTACTAAAAAACCCTCTCGAAATCACATATCTTTTATTACCTATTTCCTGTCCATCTGCATTGCAGCTGTGATGGTCAACGTCGTACTGACAAACTTTCCACTCCAAAATCCGTATTCTCCCTAATCTTCCTATTGGCTGATTCCCAAAACTCAAAGTTCCTCCCACAACCTCTCCTCCTCAAAATTTCATCCCTCAAAATCAGAATAAGTTCAGCTTCCAAACGGTACAGACCAATCATTCAAGAAACTCCAATATCCTATATTCAATAAAAGATTTGTTCACCAATATATATCTATTCATTTGTACAAACCTCATCTCAAATCTTGGTGATTTGAGAGTAGTGAGCCATTACAACTATATAACGTTGCAAACTATCTTCAGGTATAATCCTGGCGCTGCAGTTATACCAAAGTCGAGCGTATAGACCACCTTTCCGTCTGTCCGGTCGTCGAAAATTACAGAGCAGTTTGCTTCTCGCGTATTTTGTACCCACCACCACCGCTATCGCCACCACAATTCGAACCTACAACGTAACAACTGAGTTCGACTATAACTATAACTATATACCGTTTCTTGGCAATCTCACTCCCGCGGTGGTCCCGGGCGATAGATAGCGTAGTGCGAAATATTTTTCCTATTCTTCCATATTTTTTCTTTATTATCTCGTTTCGTTTGCTCATTTCTTATGATTTATATATATATATTTCTCTATATGATTTGCGATCGGTAAAGCAAGATTGGTCGGAGTTGTAATTGCGATGTGTAAGTGTGTGTGTTGTGGTTACAAGGGTAAATAGTGTGTATATAAAGTATATTAGAAAAAAAAAAAAAAAAAAATGAAAAAAAATAAAAAGAAGGAAGGGAAACGTAAATTGTTTCTATCGAAGATTCTGAGAGAAATGCAACGCGCGATCGTACGACGATAAAAGCAGGAAAAATAAAGAAAAACAAAAGCTAGGAAAGTTGAAAAGAAAAAGTAAAATAAATAAAAGAACGTCCGATAAAATTACACCGTGCAGTGCAAACGATCGAGTGAAATTTAAACTGCGTTGTTGTATATAGGTACGTGATAGCGCACACACACGTGTATAAAATAATATCTACATAGAACGAAGCGAGAAGTTTCTTGAAGGAAAATGTCTCGAGGCGAGGCCGATGGTCGGGTAGCGTCCCTGTTGGATAAGATATTATGGTAGGAATTGCGCCGCGCGATCCTCGGGTTGCTCGGAATACGCGCCGGCTACCGATGGTCAGCGCGGTTATTCGCAGGGTATCATTAAACCCGCGATTATTCAACGCTGCCAACTGCGAGACGTGAATCTGTTATTAATTAACTTATTTTAAACAATAATTGTAACCCTATAGATTACATGCTTATATATCGTATAAATTGTTCATAAACAGACTCGCGATTCTCCTCTGCACTGCGGCAGCGATACAACGGATTTCAACCGTTGGGTGTGTGTTTAAAATTTTTTGTTTTACGTATATTTTATTTTTTATGTAAACGTAAAATTAATTCGTGTGCACACGCGGGGTTTTTTCTACAATATTCTCGATCGTCATGCAGCACGCGTATCGCGCCGTTTCGAAATTCCTTTTTTTTTTCTCCACCCCTTCGATATTGAATTGTAAATCGTCCTATCGTCCAGTGGTCCGGCACAGAACAATAGTTGCGATGTGAAAAAAATTATTGCACGCTGCAAGGTGGCTGCCTTTACATCTCGGGTCGAGGTCCGTTGCACCGGAACAACGACTTGCATCAGCGGCGCGGCGTTGCACCGCGACAATATCATGCTAGACTTACAAGAATGCTAATACGGATAATATCACCCCGCAAACAGATGAGAGAAAGAATATCCTCGATTTTTCTCGACGTGTTCGATCACCTTACAAAATCCGAAAGATGCTGCGTTATTAAATGCATATTTGGTTGATACGATTGCCATTCGTCTACGTTAGCTGGCTTCAATGCATACGTGTCTATATTTACATATTGGTATAGGCATTGCAAATAATTCTCATACTACCTACTACACGTATATTCTGCATATACCTGCAGCCAACGTATATCCTGAGTATACAACAGATTATCGCAGATTGTGTTACGTTGCGCAATTCTTACTGTGCCGATGCAGCGTAAGGTACACCGAGTCTATGTAAAGTACATCGTATCCAGACTTTCGATTATCGTGAGTCAGTATGAGTCGAGTTTCCACGTCTGAAACGTAAAAAGAATTCGTACGGGGTAAAAAATCCATATCACGTATGACGTCTGAATGAAGAATATCACGTGAAATATTTTTCATACACTAATTTATTCTTTCTAAAAAAACAAAAAGATTAAGTAAAATAAATCACTTTTATGGGACCCATTCGTACGTTGTTGTTTTTTTTCTTCTGATTTTTCAATTCCGGGATAAGCGCTGAATCGTTTAGCGGGAAGACGTGTTCCAAATTTCAGCCACGTGTTTCGCGCTGGGTACACACGTGTGCAGCTTTTCAGGCTCATTGTCAGACAATAATTGTTAATCCCAAATGGCTATGTGCATATTATATTTAACCTACAAAAACTACTATTTCGAGTTGAAAACGAGATGGTACTTTTTTTTTAGATTGCACTAATACGGGAGAGTGATTAAAGATCATGAGAGAAATTAGGCCTAAGTCGGGGTGTTTCGTTGTCCATTTCACATTGTTTTTTTTTCACTTACTTTAAATGACGCTGAAAAATATTCCGTACGATGGATAGTTTTTCGCACACTGCACTGATGAAAATTTCCAAAATTCATTCCTCGCCATTTCACTATACACGTCTGCACAATAGATGATTTACTTTTTCTTTTTCCACCACATTTCGGTGCTCCCGGCACACGTGACTCGCAGTGACACTACTGACAAGACCGTCGGACGTCGTGTTGTGAGAATGATATTTAAAAAAGAAAAAAAAAAGAACCACCCCTTCTGCGAATGGAACGAAAAAGACATGACACGAAATAACGAGTAAAAGCTGCGCGCGGGCCAAAGAATTTAAAACACAGGACCGAAAAGAAAGAAAGAGAAAAAAAAGAACTTCGCGGTAAAATTTGGAACCCTTGTAATTCTGATGTCGGGGAAAAAACTGCGGTTCGATGGGGATATTTCCGTGCCTGAATTTCACGTAAGTTACGTAGGCAGATATACGTTTATCTCGAGCTATTCTGAAACGCGCACTGGTGCAGTAGACGCACCGATGGGTAGGTCGGAGGTAAAAAAATGGCGGGATATTTGAACTGTGAAATAGAAGCACCAACACATCTGTTCGTTCTCGTATAAACCAACCAACCCTTTGGTGTTACGCTGGCCTACATATATGTAGAGCGCCCTATTTTTGCACAGATCTCCCCCCCTCGGTAAATGACAAAAGGGTTGGAAAAATCGATCGAGCTGTATCTACGCACCCTAGCACAAGTTGAGGGACTGAAAAATCGGGGGTTGAGAATTAGGAAGAGAAAGGGGAAGGGTTTAGGGTTCGCATAAATTTTGCACCCCTCGGCAACACCCTTTTCTAAAACACCCTACCGAATTTCGACCTATCCTCGAGCTTTATTTAGGGTTCAACCCCTTGGTAGGAGGGGTTGCGATATCGTATCTACCAGTACTGAAATAGAGGAGGGTAAAAGGAGGCGGTCATTTTTTCGAATCCTCCGATTTTGTACCATGTATACATCCCCGCAGCTAGACTCCTACTGATGCAGATCATTCATGCTGTTTGATAAAACAAAATAAAGGGAAGAAAAAGTAAAAAATTTTGCGCTATGACTCACGTACTATGCAGCTTATTGCTATGGCGTCTTTTTGCGAAACAATACATGCCACGAACGGAGATTCAGGAGCGTGTGCGCTGTTTCATTTTCTCTTACAACTATACAATTATAGCATTACACTCGTCGTGCTACGCTGCATTGCGTTGTTGTTTTGGCTTCATGTATTGTCGGTTGTATGACAATTTTTCTCATAATTTTTCTCAAGAATTTTCCGAATTTTCTAACCAAATGGATCTGCATATCGAAAGAATTGAATTATCGATAATTTTTTGCTTTTCCGAGCGAAAGAATTGAGATACTTCGAATGGTTTCAGTCCTGGCTTAATTTGGTCGAGAGGTTCGTGTTTCTGAGGTCAAAATACATAAGAATAAGTCGAAATACTGCGAAAAAAAAAAAATGTTGATTTTTGGCCCAAAAATCGAAAAAATCCAAAGCAGTTCTTTCTTTAACCGAGATCTCGGGGTGGTCTGTGTACCGAAGACCACCTTGAACTTCGATCGACAAGCGTCTTTGCGGATCGTTATTTGTTTCTTGCTAAATGCAGCGTACGTAACAAAGTGAGCCGCGTTTTAACCGGTAAAAATTAAAAAATTAAGGACAGATTTATTTAATGTATACTAATATTACACGCGCAATTTTGACAGATTCGTGCTTCTCAGATTAAAATTAATATAAGAATACATAAAAACACTGCGAATAAAAAATTATACCTTAGATTTTTATCAATTTTGGGGTAAAAAATGGAGAATTTTTAAAATCGATTGTACGACACTTTTCAACGTATTTTGACCTCAGGAATCCGAATCCGGAGGCCAAATTGATCTATCTACAAAATTGATCAAGTTATCGCTAATTTATCGTTTTTCGAAGTGAAAAAATTGAGATATCTCGATGGGATTAATTCGTGGCTCGATTTAGTCGATGGATTCGTGTTCCTGAGCTCAAAATACGTAAGAAAAGTGTATCGCGATCAGTTTGAAAAATTCTTCATTTTTGGCCGCAAAATCGAAAAAATCCAAAGGGGTATACATAGATTTTTGTCGATTTTGGAGCTAAAAATGAAGAATTTTTAAAATTGATCGTACGACACTTTTCTTACGTATTTTGATCTCAGGAATACGACCCCGAAAGCCAAATTGACCTATATGTATATCGTAATGCCCGAGTTGTCGCCAATTTATCGCTTTTCAGAGCAGAAAAATTGAGATATCTCGATTGGTTTTAGTCGCAACTCAATTCCGTCGATGGATTCGTGTTCCTGGGGTCGAAGTACATCGGCAAACAGTCACCCAAGTATTTGAAAAAAATATTTAATTTTTAGCTTCACTAATCGCGAAAATCGAAAGTAACATCCTTTGATTTTTTCCAATTCTGGGGTCACAAATTTTCGTCCTGCCGTCTGAATCGTGATCTCGCGTACGCATTACTTGTCAACTTTCATTCATTCGTTCATTAAACTTTCAGCCACCAATCTGTTTCCTCGAATCTGTATTTCTCATAATTCCGAATCGCAGCAACAAATGAATTGTCATTCTGTCACGCAACGCGCAACCGACACATCTGTCATTTCACATTTTGTGGCATGATGATGAGGTTTCGTTAGAATTTCTAATCGTCAAACAGTGGGCCAATTAAAGTTTATAATTAAAAAAAGAAAACAAAAAAAACATGCATACATCTACCGGTAGCTACCGAACCTGAGATTTATCTGATCTAGACACATACATTATAATGTGAGGGCCGATAAATACCACGACACATGTCAACCTAGACTTCATTTCATCTTATTATTGTCACTATAGTCCGATCTTCCGTCAGCTCGATGTATGCGAAGAAAACTGAAACGAAATACTTCGAAGCAATAGGTATCAAGTGCCGTGTAATAGTCGACGGATGGACTTGGGGGTTTCAAATATTAATTAGCCAGCTCTATAAACCTCACGCGAAACGTATTCTGAAATTGATGTGACTGGTGGTTTTCCTGAACGCGTATATTTTCACGATCATTTAACGCATTATTTTTTTTCTTTTTTTGATTATCATTTCGCTAATTTTATTTTCTGTTCTTTTTATATCCTCTGTACTTAATGACGTTGACGATGATTCGCGTGGAACGAAACAGCGGCTCTTAACCTTTTCAATCGAGTGAAAAAAGAGAAGTTTTTAGAGTAAAAGAAGATCGAGAAAAAGTGAGTTGTAAAAAGTGGAGGAAGTCGTCATCGTATAGTCGAGACCTTCTTCTTCGTCTTCTTCTTCTTCTTCTTATCCGCTGAGATCTTCTCATATAATGTTAGCGTCGCTGCAACTGCGCTGCCGCTCCGCGTCGTTTCGTACACTTATTTATTTATATGTTCACTTAAAAGTTTTACGGAAGCAAATTAAATTTGCTCTGAGTTCGTTGAGTGACGTCCAATTAACGGGTACAATGTTCTCCCGTTCCATCACTGTGTGGAGAACATTATATGATGAAACCTCAAACTCATTCTATTCATTCCTTTTGCGCGTACACGTTTATTTGATATTGTAAATAGTTTTGATTATTAATTAATCAAAACTTACTCCTCAGAAATAAGTATATGCCACGTATTCAATTAGGTTAGTTTATTGTGTAAATCTATAAACAATCTCTCGAAATACACGTAAGTAATTATTTATCGTCTCGCGATCTTGAAAAAACTGAATTATTTACAGATGTTATACGTAAAAAAAACCTGATTGAATTTAACAGCGTCTTCATCGGTCGTCGGATCTTCATACGTACAACTATATAGTGTATAAATAAAGTTCGCTCAAACTGCGAATCGAATAACCTCATGGGGATCGATCTATGAGCGTACCAAGCAAAAAGCTCTTTATTAACTTCTTTCGAACTATATTTTATATTACCTCAGCTATAGATCATCCTTTAACGCATTTATTCCTTACATCCATGGACAGTGGCTCGGATCTCATCAGATTTATATTGCGCATTCTGAAACCAAGAAATTAAATTGCTCAGAATTAGAATTCCCAGACTTCCGCGGGTATGGGGAAGTTAGAGACGTGAAAAAAATCATCTTCCAGATATGTCGCGACGCAAACCAGAGTTCAATAATTTCCAACAATTCCCTGATATACATATATTTTTCATACGTTTTTCTTCATCTTCTCGATATCCACGTCGACTTATATAAGTCTTGTAAACGATTTAACGTTTATTCATTTCATTTTGCGTCGAATAAGATTGAAACTCCGGAGTCAAATGAAGGTAGCAACGTATCTCTATGGTCATTTAGCATAGAACATGGGTGGCATTCTCGTCTGTTGAATCGAAGAGAGATATGAGGTTGGTCGGGACCCCAGATATATACGAAGTAGCCGCGAGTGACGAAGCACTTCCTTCTTATTCATCTTTTTTCTTTGTTTTCTTTTTTTTCTTTCATCATTTTCTTCTTTTTTCTCTTTGACATCGCTCCGCTCTACCGGTATACGCGCGGAATGAATTCAGTTAATCGTTATTTTTCCAATTCGTCGTCAGCTTTTGTTGCCTCAGAAAAATCTCGCGAATACTTGATCAGGCACGTTGTACCAACACGTTGTAATCTTATACAGATTTTTGTCTTTTCGCCATTTTTTCCATACTCGATATGCAATTACAACTTCACTCACTGATTTACTACTCGCGTGGTTATCCGCGAATACCCAACGGCATTTAACGTACACCGATATAGACTCTGAATTTATATACCATGTACACCTATATCGGCATAAACGTTCGTGTAATTTGCGTTCAATGTATGTAAATAAATATGATCTTTGTGTTGGTGTAAAAAAAAAAAAAAAATGAAGAGTGAAATAAAGAGTGTAACGTATACGTATACAGGTACGTTGGTTTGTGAAATATCACCACATGTAACGCGAGGTAATACGAACGAATACCAAACAACTTCTGACTTCTTACTATCTTCACTCTGTTATCTCGGCGCCGTTTCGACGTGTATACCAAGGTAAAAGATGCTGCCGATGTTCGACGCTGCCGTTTATGTGTGCGAGTATAGGGATCAGTCGGGTGTAAGCGAAGCAAAGGTATATAAGTTGGAGAGCTCCAATTGCCCGGAGGTTCCCAAGTCTTTCTTATTCCCACAACTTTCTATTCTCATATACGCGATAGTAGCTTCGGTCCATATAGTAAATAGTCGGTATAGATATACCTTAAGAGTACATGATATAGTGATATAGAGAACGAAGATATTCGCTATATGTAACGAACATTTGTTCATTGCATTAAAATTTGATTGCGTTCAACGGTGGAATGGAAATGAAAATGTAGTGGAAAAATGAGTGACCATAGTTTGTCTGTGTTGGATGTACGGTAGGTTGTAACGCGTGTACGTATACCCATATTTATATCTTTTAATGGTCGTATGACAGTTAAACTTGACATGCAGGGAACGGTAATGGACAAGAGATAGGATATACAGTACATTATTTACATTCACAAGTAGACAGTTGGGTTGACTTCTAGTATTTCTGATCCCGTCACCGTACGACTCTACGTAGCTATAACTGGCCCGCCCGTATGCAGAGCATCGCCGCGGTAAAGTTTCATTCCATAGAAAAGCGAACGAAACTGTTTGAATAATACTCATTCGTTCGAGGTTTAATGGTCTCCATTCAAGGTGCAGGTAAAGGCCTTTCCCCGAGAATAGTCAAGGTCTGCGCATCCCTCCCTCCCTCTCTCTCTCTCTCTCTCTCTCTCTCTTTCTTTCTTTGTTCCTTTCTTTATCTTTATCAAGCTTACCGGTTTCCGCGAACATAGTATAGCATATAGTTACGACGTACGGCAGCGTCAATCTTTCAGGAGATATGTCACATGACACACTACTCCGCAAATTGACGAGCTTCGACAATCTCGTGAGAAAACTAAAAGGACCAAAAGGAAATGAAAGTTTCGGAAGAACCCTGCAGTTAATGCAAAGTATACGAGGATACGTACATATAATTAGGGGAGTGTTAAGGTGGATATTTGCCTCATATTTTATGAAAATCGTCATCGTCATCGTTTCGGCCGATCCGATCGCTGGTCACGTCACGAATAAGCTTTGGAGAAAACAATAGAATATAGCCGTAAGGGTCGTTAAGAATACAGAATCGAGGCTTTATCGCGGTCCGTTGAATATTATCTCTCTATATATGTACTCTACTACCTTCCCACCGTGTATTGCTAACTATTATACTACCTATACGAATACACGCAGAATCTGAAACTCTCGTATGTGCAAACTCGGGAGAAGGAGGATGGGGATTATCATAGTAATCACAGAACTACCAGTCGCCATAAGGCCGAGGCTGATTGTGAGGCTAAACCTCGGCGTATGTTGTACGCGCGGGGTTAAATCGCGGCCACTGAATCGTTATATGCCTCCGCAACACCAGAGGTGGACAATTACAGTAACAGAAATGATTTGCTCAGATCCAAAGCACCGATCGATCAGAAATCGATAACCATCACATCGCCGAACGTCGTTCGGAGTACCTATCAAATTTCGCCTTCTTCCGTCCGAGATGGTGAATTTCTTTTTCACCGTCAAATATTTGGTTCGAAAAATTCTGCCGCACTCTGCCGATAGGTTGGTAATTGATGCGGGGTACGGATATCGTCGCGAATGAAGCACCACTGGTCATTTCATTGTACGTGTAAGATGCACGGCGTAAGTGTAGAGGTAAGGTTGTATAGTAATGGTAAAAAGGACATGGGGGTGGGGCGGGAGGAAGAGGGTGGGGGGAGGGGGGGTAAGAACGGAGTAAAGATAAGAAAGTCGTGAGGACGCGCGGTTCACCGTGGAGCACCATAGATAGCTGATAATCATCAGGTATGGTCCGAATTAATAAATAATAATGGAATATTGCAACTGCCCAGCTCGACCTCCCGGTCAACTGGAGAGAAATCGTAAACGAATTCCTATATAACTTCCCTACCGTTTCACAAAGCTCATACAACAAGGCAGCTACTTATTATATTTACCGCGGCGGACAACAATGTGTATAGTATAATAATATTCGAGAATAATAAATTTCTAAGGAATTATCTAACCGTATACAGCGCTCATGGTTTTTATTTTTTTAATCAAATATCAGCGATCACATCTTCTGACACGCGCGATTTTACTTTCATGGCGCCTCGATTTATTTATTTATTTATTTATTTTTTTACTCTCTTCCCATCAAACATCGTGCATCTTTCTTTGTTTCGTACCGCAGTTTTCTTCTAGTATAGACGAAGTATGAATTTTATTTCTCTCTATTTTTCTTTTATTTTTCTTTTATTTTATTTATTTTTTTTTTTCTATTTTTGAATCATATTCCGGCAAACATCGCGCCGCATTACGGAGGAGGAGGAGGTATGTGATAAATGTTACATGCATAGAGCGTGTTTTTCATATATAAGATATAGCAGTATGTGCAGCAAAGAGCGATGGAACCTTTAAGGTACAGAGAAACGGACGCGCCGCGGTTATAGTTATAACAGACGAACAGGCACACGGACGGGCATGTCAAATGTCAGATAGGCTGAGATAACATCGCGTACCGGGTAGCAGCCCGTGAAGAACCTGAAGAGAACTCGAACGGTGGAAAAGGAGGGGAAGAGGAGGGAGGGACCAGCCCTCTAAGGTCGCTGGACCAGACATGGAACCACTCATTATATACGATGTGTGCCTGGACTTCCACGTCCAACCTTCGTCCAAAGCTATATATATATGACGTACGATATATATACCTATGCACCGTACACACGGCAGCGCATAGCCTGCGCTCGTCTAAGATTCTTTCGATATTAAGAAATAGTCAAGAAAAAGAAAAAGAATTGTCTGAGGAAAAAAAAGAAGTGAAACCCCAGCGATACGCGATGTTGAAGAATATATGTGAAAAAAAAATTTCTTAAGGGACGCAATATGCAGGTACGGTCGTATAAAGTGCAGTGAAGAAATCATTAATGAATTATATATCCCGCATGCAGGTTTTTCGCTCGAAAGAGTTCGATTTATTTTATTTTTATAATTTTTTCTATTTATTTTTCTTATTTCTTATTTTTATTCCACGTGACGTTATATTGATGGGTTTGAAATTGCCGTGGTTGGTTTATATTATTATATGTATAAGATAGTAGATGGCAGATAACGTCAGGTTTGCATTTACCGATCGTCACTTTTCTTCGGATATCTTTATAGATTGGTTTATGTATACATATGTACAGATGTACGTACGTAACACACATCAGCGTGTATAAATACGTGTGTATATAGGTATATTATTATACGTATGCACATCGTGCGGTGTATTAACTTACGTTTATAGCTGATTAACGAGACGTCAACTCGGTCGGCGATCGCTCTATTAACTTTTATCTACGTTATCATATTTTAACGATCGAATCGCGAATTGAGTGAAATTTATTAATCTTACGCAAGTTAAACGCAATTAGTTGGTCAATTTTATGATCTTAAGTCTCGATCTTTCACCACTATTTCTCTATCGCATGCTTTGTACCTCTTATACATTATATACCCTATCCGTATGTAATATTTTATCTATTTATCTGTAACCAACGGTATAAATGCCCGCACCTCATTGCCATCGAACATTAGAAAAGCTCATTGGCATACGTTTCTCATCTTTTGCGTATATGAAAATACATCGCGCGCGTACGCTGATTGAAAAAATTAAAAAAAATAAATTCTGAACGAATGAAAAAAACGACCTTCCGCACACACACGACCTTATAGTTACTCGATCATTTGTAAATCATAGTAAACGCTACTCTGACTTTCACTCGATCAAGTAACACGGGTAGTTTTAACACAAATATCACACCACCGGTTTTATCCTATCTACCTGTATTAAGTTTCACGTTTCAATTCGGTAATAAATATTCGTACGCTTTATTTCTGTGGAGGTTTTAAGGTCTGGATTATTTCTATCAACGAGAGTACGGGAATGATCGGAGTGGTCGATGAAATCCGTAGGTTTTTCAACGTGTTGTTGGGGATATTACGATATATCGCATCGATCCTTTGTACACATTGAAGAATACCTGAGAGAAGTTTAAAGATATATGTATACATATTGAATATCTCACAATCAGTAGAGCAAAGCCGCAATGAAATGTTGATGGATAAAAAAAACATCGTGTAAATCCTGCATCGCGCGCGGGTTGGATTTGTCGAAGACTTTGGCGTAGATTATTACAGTTATGTATTGGTACGTCTGGTACTATAGTTTGTGCTGTTTCTGCTGCACCTGTCCGAACGTTTGTTGCACCCGGAGCAAAAAACAATTACACTTTCCACGATTCTATGTTATCTGCACAATTCACCTTGCGTTACACACCCAATGCATAATAATAATAATAATAATAAAACCGACGTGTTGCACTTTATAATATTGTCTGTTCAATGGTTTTATTATATATTCTCTCATGATCGATGATTTCCGCGCTCGAAAAAAAAAAACAAAACAAAAGAAACAACTATGTTACTTCAAATTCATTTAACGTCTCGATTCATGAGTGCATATCGAAGTATTACGGTGAATTGCCACCGCACGAAATCAATCGACAAGAAAATATATAGGTATATGATATAAAAAAACCTTTTGCAAGGACATACCGCGGTTAGAAACGGTCGATTATATTTTCTTAGCTAATAAAATCTGGACGCAGGTGCGAATTTTTTTCCTTCGACGTTTACTCACCTACCACAGTGCAGGTAGGTACTGAGATGTGGGGGAAAAAGAGGGGAAAAAAACGAAAAGGAAAATTGTTGAGGCGGTACTCTGAAAGTTCAAAGGTTTGCGTCTTGTGCGGGTTGTCAAATAAAGCATCTACCTACCCTCGTATAATCTATGCGAAAAGTATTTACGCTACTCAAATTTCATGAGCAGCTAAGAACTGCCAATCAAGATAATGCTGATGTTCCTAATGTACGGTGTATAATGCCTACCAAGACCGCAATGACGATCATCGTATGACCGTTGTGATGATGATGATTAAAAAAAATAATCCGCAAAGCAGCCTGGCGTCCTTTGGAACTCACGACGGTATATTACTCGTTTGCATCGCACGCGAAGGTAGCCGCGTAAGTAGTTAAAACGCGGAATGCATCAACCTTATATAGCTCCAACAGTTTGATATCCTGTTGGCAGTTTGGAGTTGCTGCTGTTTAAAACCTTGCGAATATATTTTACACTTTTTCTTGATTTTTTTTCAATTTTTTTTTTCACCATCTTCTACCAGCGGCGCAGCTTAACGCGGCTACCGATCTTTACCTCTTTGCACTGCGATCTGATATTGTAATTATATACCCTAACTAACCTGCTGCCGCTGCTTCTGCTTTTTTCGACGTTGCAGCTGCACCGTTTCGAGCTTTAGCGCGAGCTGATCGAAGGTGTTTCCTTTTTGGTTTTTTTATGATTTGTTATTTTTTTAATTTGTTTTCCAGTAACACTATTCGATAATCTATACACTAATTCGATTCGGTGTGATTGAAAATCCTCATCCCACGGCTGCCGGTCACGTATATAAAACAAATTACGATCCAATTCCAATTCTAAAGTGTAATAACGCGATACTGATGATCGTGCATTTGATCGTGGGATTTCTATCTATCGATACGAATGCGATCGCGGTATCGAATAAATTTTGTGGAAAGTTCTCCTTACATCTTCGGAAACTGAATATGTGTGTTGGTGATACAGCGTGAGGAATTCTAGGGAGTGTTTTACAATGTTTGCTTTTCGTGTTAGCAACGGGAGGAATCGGCGGTGTAAAGGATTTGCGAAATATAGACGCCCCTTATAGGCGTATCTTTTA
This sequence comes from Athalia circularis, assembly GCA_963978495.1. Lineage (NCBI taxonomy): Eukaryota > Metazoa > Arthropoda > Insecta > Hymenoptera > Athaliidae > Athalia > Athalia circularis. Next base: position 24,853,517 of record OZ021702.1, on the reverse strand, counting down.
GTATAAGTGGAACGTAGTATTAGGTACGTTCCGAACGGTTTCAGTACACGGTAGGATGTTAGGATTTCTTCTTTTTTCCACTTTTTTTTTACCTCTTCCTCGCATGCGCCGCGTTGTGCTTCGCTCTCGAGAACGTCCTGAGTTAAAAGCCCTGAAGAATGATATCGGTAATTTGCGGAATTCGATAAAGATGCGATCCGAGCAGCAGCAAATACGCGGCTAGCTCGCTGTTTTCTACACCGTATGTATATTACACTTATATCCTACCGACCTATACCTACCGGCGGCGGGTTACTTCCCGCGACGATAACGACTTTGTGCAGTGCATAATAAATATCTGAAATCCCTAATGGATCTTAAAGCTCCCCTCCGATCTTTCGCGGTCTCTTTTCCTTCTTTCTTTCTATATTTCTCTCTCCTTCACTCCCGTGAATCTCGGATTCTACAACGTGCCGCCACCAACAACAATGCAAACATGAGATCGCGAATGTTAAAAAACACAGCCTGACAACGTTCCCATATCCGACCGACCGAGACCGAGAACTCGAACAAATTCAACGGACGGACGGACGAAGCATCCGAAGGTCCAAGGAAATGAGAAAGACCAACGGATCTTTGGACGAAACCGATCGAGATTACATTACTTTACTCTTATCTCACCGGGACGCTGGCTACCGAGTACATGATACTGCTCCGGTAAAGGAGGACTGGATGAAAATAAGGACGCGACGTTACAAAACTTTATCTCCGCAAAGTAGCCGAGAAATATCGAAGTATATATTCATATTGTGCGAGTGACATCGCACCGCTGACTACTTTCGAGAGTAAAGAGATGTTCTCTGATGTTTTTAACCGAAGATATGATTTTCATTTTCTTACAGCGACTCCATTTGAGAGGTACTTTTAGTCCGGAGCAACGCGGGTACCTACATCGAAGCTTGCAATTTCTCGGCACTTACGTGGGTCGTATTAACCTATAGGTAAGGTATACTTCAGTCGTTACCAATAGCATTGTGTGTACACAACATCAAATGGCCGGATGAAACCATGAGGAGCGGAGATCATGAGACACTACAAACTTCCACGCAGCCGATAGTCGTTCAAACTTATTAACAATTCCGCCTATAACACCGTCCACACAACTGTCAACCGGGTGAGTTACAGCATCACCTATGTCCTTACCATCTACGAGATGATCACCCATCCCATTTGTATATTTTTTCTTTTTTTTTATCATCTACTTAAAAGTCACGTAGAAAGTACCATAGGTGGTACGTATAACGTACACGTAACGTACACATTGTATAAAATTATACTGGCGTTAGTCGTCCTTACGATCGACGATATCGTAACTTTCTTTTCCTTATTTTTTCGTTCATTTGTTTATTTATTTTTTTTCATTGAAAAAAAATGGCCGAAAAATGAGAGGGGAGCGCGAGTATAGGAAGATTCTCTTGAATGTATTTTTTTTTTATTTTTTTGATATCTCGTCGTGTCGTAATACGTAATTGGCGACCGAGGTGATTGACGTTTGGATTCGTCTGACCAAAATATTGAGACTGCGGTTTCGTATGTTACTTTCAATATATTTCTCATATTTCTTTGAGGAATGCGTCGTGTAATCTCATCGAAACAAAGTAACCAACACCTTATCCTTTATTACAGTAATACCGAGTTCAGTCCCCGGGCTAAACCAAATAACCAATCTTGTACCCATCTCGGTTTAGGTTATACGGCCGACTTGGACTTCGTACCGTTCTATGTATCGGTAATAGTAATCCTATAGTGCCGTAAAGTATCGTATAGATCATAAGTGTAAGTTGGTAAGGTTGCGTTATAGGTGCAATTTGCGTTAACTGTGCCACGGCACGCCCTCGACAGACTGTAATAATTCTGTCCGCAATATTAAGCCTCTTCTTCTTCTTCTCCTCATCTTCTATCAAACAACTTATGGACCGTAAGATCAAAAACAATATATCGGACTATAGTTGTCCGACATTTCGAATCGGGAGTGGGATCGCGGGTTCAATGATGTCCGCGGGTCTAGAAACAACTGATAGTCCAAAAAATCTCCGTCGTTCATTTATATTCTGCACATGCAGGTATTCTGATTTATATAATAATCCGATCGAGATATGGCAAACCATTTTATGGGAGTCCGGTTCACGTCCATTTGTCTGAAACACTTCCTTTTTTCAGACGACCAATCTTTGAATCTATCGAGACAAGTGCTATTATGCAAGTTTTATTAATAAAGCTGCAAATGCCGGTGGCACACCGGGTACACTGTACCAAACAGTCGTTCGGACAAACCTGCGAGTTGCACAGAGGCAAACTCAAATGGAATGTGGGTTTGACACTTAATTTACTGGTGCTCATTCCGCCGGCAGTCTCGGCTCGTTGATTTTGACGGAAATCTGTGCTTACGCTTGCTTTTAATGGTGTGAACACCACTACCTTCGATCTACTGATAGTGCATGTGACTGTGCACGTTGAAAACTTCTACGTTAGTAGCGAAGACTTTAAAACCCTCGAGGCAAGGTCTTGGACTCGGTATCGGTACTTATATTCTCCTCCCTCAGTAGGTATGACCGTCGTTAATTAGCAGCGCTAATTAATTAGACGTGAGACAATTCCGCGGCCCGCAATTAGCCGTATAGCTCCTCGATCTCTTCGAATTTTCATCCTACGGATCAGCTTGTGCACACTAACCCTGTAGCCGTATGGGCATTTGCGTTTGTATGGGTGGTCACAAACCGAGCAAAACACCCTACTAACTTCTTATGAGATAAAGAGATGCTGATATTGGGTAAGATTCTACCAGCCTCGGAAACGTCCCCGTATACATTCGCGATCTTCTTTTTAAGTTATCTCGTATCTACCGCTTGCGCGTATATAGCAAATGACGATAAACACGGATGTAATATCTTTGAGAACGAGGCAAAAGTTAACTCTTCGCTCTTCGCTCTCCGGTCTCATGCATCTATATAGTTGGTTCGAGGTGTTGGGCGAGCTTTCGTGCTTTCCTATCGTAGGATGCTAACATTATAAAGTCGGACTAGAGCTCGTTTGTTAAGCTCGGTTGGCGCACGCGAATAGGAACCAGATGAGCTCCACCGTATCTGATCATGTTCACTCGACACTGTACCGGAGAACTTGAGTCTATTAAATAGCCCGCGTTCAAGTTTATACCTTGTATTTTATGCACCGCTTGTTTATTGGTTGTATCAACAGCTAATTCAACTTCAGCCCATAGAATGATAGACTAACAACAACCCCTGCTTGTACAAAGGTGGACATCTCATTACCTCGCGTTTCAAACGACGCAAAAATTGTCCAGATTTCAGAGCTCGAGGTGTTCCGAAAAATGTCTTCTTCCTTAATCAAAGAGTGAGATTAATTTTATTTTCTTCTTCTCTACCTCCACAGTCCCCGTCTTCCTCGCTGACCAAATTAAGACGTCACCACTTTTTGCCTTCTTGTACAAACATCTTCATTTTTTTTTTTTTTTCTTCATACGATATGGTATATACCTTTTATATACACGTTGTGATCGACGGACCTCCGTGAGTTCAGCCAACTAGCCGCAAGAGTACCTAACGAACGTTTTGTACAACCGCGCGCTTTTCTATAAAGCCGCATAAACCGCGACCAGTTCAGAGAAACTGCAGCTATGGGGCGAACCTTTCGAACGATAGATTTGTTTTCCTGAAACGATGCCGCTCGGATGGATATATTTATACTATAACTACATAGAAATTCCGCAAGCTGCTGATTCTACTCTATATACGCGTTATGTATATAGTATATCCCATGTGGTGCTCTGAGTGAGCAGCATCCGGTCACTAACACCGATGTAAAACCTGCGGACGATTATTATTTTCTTGCAACCGTATTTCCGTTCATTGATTTTATATCATTATAAACCATCGTTCGATTATACAGATATTTATCATCCACTGTGTCCATAGCTACTATCGCGATCTGCGGGTATAATACAGACTCACTTGTTTCAACTTTCATAAAAGTTAACGCGTCAAAGGAGGAGAGAAAAGGATAAAAAGAAAAAGAGAAAAAATCGTGAGGAATTATCCGTGAATTAAGTGAAGTAGAGAATTAGATATTTCACTCCTTATTTCATGCGGGACGATATATATACATAGAATGCGATTTAGTTTCTAGTAGTTTTCCTATCTGTACGTGAAACGTATGTTTGCGTCGTTTTTGCAAAAAGTGATCTCTGCACGGCGCGGGTATATCTTTCAGAGGAATTCACTGCCGGGGACCATTAAGTAACCTTTGATATCGCCAGCTGGTTTCTCACTCTTCCAGCGGCGCGAGATTTCGAACCCGGCGTAGGTGTCGATTATGTGAAATATGTTCGATGAAATTTCTCAGACAATATAATAAGAATAAAAAATGAAATGAAATAAAATAAAATAGTTTCGAGTAACGTATATTACGGTAGTGCAACGATATATATTCGCTGCTACCGCGGTTCACGTGTAGTAGAACTCAATCCTGGTACCTATTTACATATCTCTCTCTCTTTTCTTTTTTTTTTTCTTTTCTTTTCTTCTCTACAATGCGTTACGTATGTATATTGATTACATGGGTATGTATATAACACGGGGAACAGTATGTAGGTACTGATCATCGACACCTACGCACGGTGATTTCAGGCATAGCGAAAAGCTGGGGCGTCGCGTTGTGCGAACGTCGATGTCCGTTGCAGCGGAGCGTCGCGGTCGTCTCATCTCGTTTCGTCCCGTAGTATACTATACGTGTACGTAGATGCGGTTGAAAAAAGGGAATGACAACGAAAAAAAAGAAATCAAATAAAATGATAAAATGGAAATGAAAAAAAAAAAAGAAAAAAAAAAATATTGAAACGTCGCTTTGTTCGGTGTTAAAGTAAGCCCTCTTGCAAAGTCTAGAACGTGTAGCGACGGCCCACAATACCTTGCGGGATGGCCCACGCAGATTTTCTCCTCGCGAATATCAGCTGTCGCGTATTCCCGCTATACTCGATGCAGCTTCATGATGCAGTTGCACTTCTTCTCCTTCTTTTTCTCCTCCTTCTTCTCCTTCTTCTTCTCTCTTTTTCTTTACAACGGCATCACACAACGTTCATCTATCTATACATACGTGTGTACAGCGAGAGCTTCGCCGTGCTGAGATGCAGGCGAGACACGCGATTTCTGTTTCTCATAGATTACCCGAGGAACATCGCGTTTCTAGGAAATCTTATCTTACGACAGATCCGGATGTCATAAACTTTGCCTTATACCCCCGTCAATAACTTTTTTTTTCCGATTCTGCACTTTCTTTGCTTCCTTTTTCACGCACACTTAAACTGTCCTCGTTTCTTCCCTTTGTCAAAGATCAGCAGAGTGATACGATAATTTATTAATTTCTATGCCTATATACATGAATTCATGTAAACTTGGTAAGTTTGCGGAATTGATAAGAAACCAAAAAAAAAAAAATTAAAATGAAAAAAAAATACTTTGGAAAAAAGTGAAAAGATCGAGGTTAGATATGCGGTTCGTTTTATTTAACGGACGTCTATTTCTCGCGTGATTTACAATCCGTATAAATGAAGCATCAGGTGGTTATACCGATTGGCCACCTTATTTCAATCGAACGTTGGCAAAGGTCAGTTTTTACAATAATCCTTTGCTAGATCGAAGAAGGTAGAAGGTGTCCTCTTCTAAAAAAGGGTATCCCTACCGAGCCTAACTGCGATTTAAAATAGTGTGGAGAGCGCGTGCTATTCGCGTCTTTCTATTTCTCTATCTATCCATCCCATTACATCCCTTTTATCCCATCTATATAGGTATACGTATTACATGGTTCGTTAGAATTGTTGGATCGCTCGAACTTCTCTGTATTCTATAATATCTCATGGTTAAAGTTTTAATCGAGCTTATAATGCGGCAAGCGGAAAATAAGTCAATTTGTTAAAAATCATTCGCGACGTAATTAACTTTGGAATGTTTACTTTACAATGTGTGATACCCATTAATTGACCGTGGAATGTTATACCTGAGACGTTATAAGGCAAAAATACAGCACTTAATCATTATCTTTCTTCTTACCTTTCATTCTATTCCGCAGAATCTACTACGAACGTTTTTCATCGTCGATATATTCGCGTGCAGCTTTTACACGATTTAGGACAAGTGTAGTTTTTTTTCCTTAATAATTTGTCGCAGAAATTGTTTTTTTTATCAAAATCAAATTTTTTTTTCACATCTGTTCGGACGAATCAAACGGTGCGACGAGTACGTCTATAAATCAATCGTGCAAAAAAACAAAAACAAAAAGATCTAATAATTTTAATAACATCGAAAAGTCAACTCGCGGTTTAATTGCTGATTTATTTCTCCATGTTTTCGTAGAAAACATTATGATAAAGCGTTAAAGCTTTCACATAGCAAAGTGACATAAGACTTATTGTTAGTTAATATCTCATGGATTAGAAGGCAGGACATCTTGAGACAGGTTAATGCCATTCCCCTGTATGATTCATGCTATCTTGTATGAAAACCTGTTATACACCTAAGATTGAAGTAAATATAACTCGCCCCAAGGCCCCCTGCTCGTGATTTTATTATAACTCGCTCTTCATCCTCCGCGGGCGTTTTTTACCCGCTCTTAATTATTAATTTATCCCGTTGAATTTCAACGCACAACGAAAAATTTTCTCCGCTTCAATTTCCAGTCGTAATAATTGAACGGTGACTGGTGACTTGAAAATCTTATTATTTATAATGTTCAGAAACGATGAAAATAATCTGTCGACTTTTACATGTTATTAAGGACGCTCTGGCTATTCGTTTATGGGTGTAGTGAAGTTTTCACGCCATTAAACGCTCCTCGTGTATCTTACCCCATGTTATACCATAATTTAAAACAGCTGAGACGACCGCGGCAGGATTTAAAATTAAAATTTCCTAGTCGCTGTCGGTGAACAAATACGGCGGCACGATTATTATGATATCCATCCTACACTACCTAATATGGCGCAGGTTTCAACCCCCTATCGGGTAAATCTATTGTCCAATTAATGCAAACATTGTTTTTTTTTTTTTTCTCATCCCATGTTCCGAATTTTCTTTTCGATCGTTCTTGATTTTTTTATTTATTATTTTTTTTTTATTTTACCGGTGAGAAAAACTTTGAGCTTTCTTCGATAAGAGGTTTTGAGATCTTTGCGATCGTGGTGGATTTTGTATGGGCTGATTTTCTGTTACACGTATAAAATCGATTACGTTCCCCGTAGCTGATCTCTGGACAAATTCACTGCCTCCAGTTCCTCGATAGGTGATCTTTAATTCATCGATCTAAGGATCGTCTCACGATCAGCATGCTCGATCCTGGAGGCTACTGATCTAGAATGATCTTCGCTCTATCTACATACGATGGGAAAAGGCTGCGGTACAGAGCGGGCCGCCATGCGTTGCTCGCAGATGCCATGAGATTTGCTTTACCAGAAGGCTTATCTGCTCCATGATAACTGCACCAACAGTGACAGTTAAAGTTAACAATATCATACATCACATGCGCTAACTCTCCGCTAGCTACTTTCCAAGATTCTACGCGAGATTAATTTAACCCTCCGGCTACTCGACATCACCATTTTTTAAATCTTATACCCAGATAAAACTGGGTGTATTATGCCATAGATATTACATACGCCGACAATTGGTGCTGTGAGATGGAAAAAAAGATTGTTCTTGTTTTTTTTTCAAATCGTTTCAACTAACGAGTGCGAGAATTGCGGAAGGTGCAGAAAAACGATTCAATTTGCGCGCAGGGGTATACTGGACACGCCGAGAGAGTTAATCAGAAAATAGAAGCAAAAAAAAAAGAATGTAGATTCCGTATTTAACAATTTCTTTTTTTTTTATCTTTTACTTTTTTACTTTCATTATTTCGCTGAGAATTATTTAATTTCGCTACTTATATCCGTGCAGCAACGGAGTGAAGCAACAGAGACGTTTTCAAGAGAATTGCAGTGTACTAAATGCAGAAAGTTGCGGTAGTTACGAGTTGCGGAGGTTTATATTATACATAAAGTAGATCTTGTTAATTTTAATTCCGCGATATAGTTGTGTGCATATAATCCCCGGTATATTTGCGGTTAGCCAAAGTGCAGCCAGTTTTCTAGGTGCTGCTCGCACTTATACTATTCGTTGTTTACGTGGGCATTAAAGTTAAAACCTCTACGCGTCGGAAACGATGTTGGAATTTCAACGCGCAGCTAAATTTTTGCATAAATCTCAATAATCGCGCTTTAATTCTGAGACCGTTCGCCAATGGGACATAATATTACCCGTGTCTCCAACTAATTGTAAGATCAACTCGTTCTCGTTCCATGATCGTCGGTGCAACTTCAATTACTCCGTGATAAAAAATTTATAGAAACCAGAAAAAAAAAAAAAAAAAAAAAAAACGGAAGAAAAATTGAGGCTCCATTCCGTTCTACTCTTGCGTTCAAAAATTCTCGTCGTCATTTGGGATTGCAGAGGTCAGGTTTGCACCGCCGACTTTAGCTAGGGTCAGTCTCCAGGGTTACGTTCACGGTTACGCTAGGTCATACAGGCGTGCGCATCGAGCTCAATAAATACGTGAGGAGTCATTGCCAAGCCGAGTTTGCTCCGGACTCACCTCGTCTCCATTTTACCCTCCTCTCCTCTCCTCTCCTCTCCACTCCTCACCTCTTTGCTTCACTACCTATATTTTCAGCCTCGCCCCGCGTACGCGCAAACGCTGTACGTACTACGTACGCCAACGGTTCGTTCGTTCGTTCGTACGTTGATTTTTACGTTTACGTCTTATGCCTACACCGGTCTACCTAAGAAGCCGAGAGGGCCGGCGTCCCGTGAGTTATGGTCACCATGGGTGAAATATTACGTGTATAAACGCATACCAAGGTTACATTTATACCCACACACTATTTACTCACTCACAAACTCACGGCCCGTTGTCACGACCCTCTGAGGTAATCCGGTAATCGAAGTTTGAGGAAGAAGAAAAAGAAGTTTTTTCTCTTTTTTACCTCAAAGGATCTTGAAAATCGTTACATAATTATCCTAAGACTATACATCGGAGAGAAACAAAAAAAAACTAGAAAAAATAGAGAGATCACGGCGAAACGTGTGTATCGGAATATCGCCTCGCCGTGGAAAGTAGGTATAATACACGAACGTGTAGTTTCACTCGATGTAATTCGAAGACACAGTTTGATGCGACGGTGTAAAGCCGCGGTCTTTTTGGCTCGCGATGATCAAGTATCAATATGTCAGATCGAACGCGGTTTTATACTCATGCCTAGTACGTACTTGATCCATATACTACACGTATGCGCGTATTGCGAAAGCAATGATTTTGTAACCGAAGATATATTCTTCGATTCAGCGTCCTGCATCACCATCAAGAAAAGCACAGTATCGGATGCCTTCTTCGTGTATATCCAAGAGTTTGTTGCACGCACGGATTCCCCCTTGGAATTCTGCGTACCGAATAAATAGGAATAATTATTTAAATGTATGTAAAAACTTTGTGTAGATATCCCTGTATCTGTATGTGTATCATAGAAGGAGAAGAAAAAGGAGAATCAGATGAGAGGAAAGAAATGAAGGCGAAAAAAGATATTGGGACGAACGATTTCCTGGTCTAATCCCGCATGAGGAAGGTATAATTTATACATAGGGGACTACCGAAGCAGCAGCGGCATCGGTGATCTGAAAACCATTATCGGATGTTGCGAGTAAAGTTGGAGAATTGCAGCCAAAGTATATTAGAAATTGATACCGAACGGCGTAACGTGAGACGCAAACGAGTGAAAAGGTAATAATCAGCTGGTTTCGTATACCTTCCTTCCATAGGTAGTGTCCATATAAGAAGAGGGTATTTAAAATGCCCTATTAAGCTCTGCTCAGAATTTAACACGACGACCGCGTAAGGGAAAACGACTACCAAGAATATCGGTGTGGACTATATATTTTCAAACCTGATGATCCTGCTTCTGGTGATACTTCCACCGCTGAAAAATACACATCTCTGTGTGTGCCGTGTACGTGCACATGAAATACTTGCATATACACAGTGGTCGGTACTGCTTTTCTTCGCTCCATGCAGGAAGCAAAAGCTCTCACCCTTGGCAATAGCCAAACAACAAAGCCAGCTCACCCAATATTTAAGAGTTTAAACGCAGCCGAACAATGCTTTTGCCTTTCGCTTCGGCATTAGACCTTCCATCCCGGCCATACTCAGCTACGATGCTCTCTCTCTTTCTCTCTCTCTCCCTCCTTTTTCTCTCCGACCAAACCACCACTTCGATCTCGGTAGGTACCGAAGGTACCGTAAGAAGCGCGTTCGTAAACGTGTAAGAGCAGGGATGTCAGCGTAATGAACACGGGCTCAGCCCACCCGTGGACGCTCCGGGCGCCACACGTGAAAAATAATTCCTTCCAACCCTCTATTGTCTAAGGTATCCCAAGATTCTATATATATTCACCGTACCTCTTTTTCCACCGTATACTCCACACACCGCACACTCAACTCTGGCGGGGACCATTCCGGTGCCTTACCGTGCAGATCTCTTTCTCTATCTTCCTCTTTTTTTTTACAATTTCTTTTTTCTTTTCTCTTTCTACGCTTTTTCACGGTATATGAGCTGCTGCCCGTAGTACCAAAACGACTCCGACGACGTCGAGGGTATTGTTTAGTGGGCATATAACGTCTCCGGTGTGTATATCCAGGTTATATATGATTTAGTGGCTACCGAAGAGAATGCGCAACGTGTGTACGTCGCGCTGTGTCGTCGTTTTGCGCGAAATATCCATGCCTTTGGTTTTATCGTCGTTACATCCGTTGCGAAAAAAAGTAAAATATTGTTGTAGGAATGTATTTCTCGATACACATAAGTTGCTATGCGACAATAAATCTTTTACACACCGTAGCCGCATAGGCATACGCACTTCCGTACTCGAAAGCCTATCGCATGTATGCGGGATACAGTGTGACTGAAACCGAAGGTGTGCACGCTTCCAACTTGAAACGATCCTGCTGCGGATGAAGTTCACGCGAGTTAATATTCGAATGAAATTTCTCTAGTTTCGATAAGAAATGATACTCCGGGACTAAGTATGTAGTTCAATGTGTTATTTAGTGCGTCTAGTTAGTTGCGGTTCTCAGGTACGTTCGCAGTCCCAGTTCAGTTAACTTGTTTGTTATATTCGACAAGAAGTGCACGTGGTTGTGTTGCTGGCTGCTGCTGTTTTTGCATCGCGAACTCATATCGAGGCGAAAGTGTATTACACCTATACGTGTATATATATGATCTTGTGAAAAAGCAAAATCTTCGGTACAGCAGCAGCAGCAACGGCAAAAGAAACAGCAGCACCAGGCGGCAATAAACACCCTGTCTTTATCCACGAGTGGTTTCAGCTGGCACACTTGATAACGCGGCGCGGTGTATATACTTATATATCTGTATATATATTATGCATATGTTGTCCACTTATATTGCCCAGCATTCGATTCCCTCCAGCATCTACTCCTCGATTCCCTACTTCCTCTCCGTCCACCTTCGATATCCAGTTTTAAACAGTCTAAAGCGTGTTGGAATTGAGTTCTCAAGATAAACCAGCCTATCCTCGCCACATGTATAGAGTATTTACAAAAGTAATGAAAGTATAAAATCCACAAGATATATCCAATATGGTTAACTTCTTCCGTTGTGTTCGCATTTTCGCAAAGTGCACCAATGCCATCTAGAGAGGATATCGCGTTACGGTTTCAAATCCAGCGGCGCGTTTTCCTTACGCGATATTTATTCCTTGCGATTATCTTTTCGCGCGTTTACTCGCCAGATGTGCGATGTCTGTTTCTGAAATGTTTGACTTTTCTATTTTCGTTCGACTAGAAAAAGGGGCAACGAAGCGGTCGGTTCTGCGTAAGAAAAAGAAAAAGAAAAAGAAGAGCCGGCCTGATGTGCGAGGGAACGCGAGAGCGTCCTTTTTCGGAGATATCGCCTTTTACCCGGACCGTTGTTGTCGCTGGTAGCTACTTAGTGTAGCTGAAGTTAGTCTGGTTGAACAGCTTTTGGATCTCTCTGAGGCGCGCGTGTTCCTCCTGCAGGCAAAGAGCAGGGGCTACCGGTCTTACATCGATAATCGGCGAAACAGAGAATCATCCATCACACGCCTCTGCACCATAACCAACACTATCGAGGCAGCACCTCTTCACCATCGTCAGCAGAGATAACTCTTATTAATGCCGGTTGATCCTCACCCGTATAATATATTCCCGCTCGTATTTTATACGGTGGATATAAGGATATAAAAGAGGAAGCTGTTGCCGTTGCTCAACCCGGTCCTGATTCTGTGATGCTGATGCAGCTGCTTTTGCGACCGTGTGCGTCAATTCCTATAAGGATAGCGTCGAATAATGAGCCAGGCCAATTACTCGCATGAAACACATACGCAAACACACGTCTTCGATATACACTCCGTAACTTCAAAGATCGTTCCTCCTCTTTCTCTATATTTCTTTTTCTTTTACATTTCATTTCATTTCATTTTTTTTTTATTCATCGTCGCACGCTTTCTCATTTTCCTTTAATTATTCTTTTACGTTCCCTCTGATGAGGATGATTTTCTTGGTATGGTTTTAAATATAATCGTACCGCCGCAATGACGTTTTATCCGCGGCTATCGGTGGCTGCTGAATATTCCGCGCATACAACAGCTGCTGCTTCTGTTTTTGAACAAGGCGAAGCGAACGGAATGTAACGTAACACCGGGCGATATGAAGACACGATTCGCGAATCGTACAGCGCTACTTAACTTAATTGGCGATGGTATTAACGTTTTCTTATCGTATTTCGAATAAAATAAAACTTCGAATATATCTGTACACCGTATGTTCATACATATGTACGTACTTGCTACGTTCAACCGCGTTGCAGCTCGGATCCAATGGAGACACACCGATAGCGTAAGATAAGTGTAATTGGGATTTATTTGTCGATCGTTTTGTTAATTGGATATATACGTACGGTAAACTATATCGCGATTCAACGTTCTACAACGTTGTTCGATCGTCGATCATTACCTGCAATTTTATGAACAATCGTCATCGGAATGGGGGGGGGGGGGGGGGGGGGGGGGGGGGGAAATTGAAATGCAGAGCTTTTCAAACTCTAAATTCGGTATCGACGACCTTATTCGTGTCCGTCCTTGAAAGAGGGATGAAGATGGGATAGAATTACTCGAACGTTCGAATCGTGAGTGTATTCGAAACGTGCGAGTACTCGAGGTAGGCGTTTTGAATTTTATCAGGTTTAAAACATTATACGGTTCGACGAAACGAACAGCTGTGAGAAATTCCATTCGTTAAATGTCCCCGAGTAGGAAATAGTTTTCATGCGTATCTCCAGTTGTATACTTTGCGAATGCGATACGCGGTGATTATACATCTTGATATATAAAACCCCGAGTGATATTTCTGCGGCATTTAGCCATTGAATTCATCCGACCCGTAGACCACTGTACCTCGGGTACGGTAGAAAAATGAAGAGAGGAACGTTTTCTTCGGGCCGCAGATCGATCGATGAAATATAAAAAACGTGGGAGCGCCATAAGACTTTGTAGTGGCTGAGGTATAGAGCACGGCTAGATCGATGGAGAATCTATCCGCCACATCTACGAGCAGCTTCGGTTTCTCGACTCGAGCAGATATACCCGGCAGTAGTACCACTGAAGCAACAGTCGATGCTTCTCCTTCCGATCCTACTGCTTCAGTTGGGCCCAATTAGAAGGAATGCAACCCGAGAAGGATGAGTGTCTCACGCTGTGATTCGTATGCGCGTCGCGTGTCTCGTGTCCCAGTGATGCCTCGTACCCTCCATCCTTAAGCGGTACTCACAACGTTTTACAACTGTTATATAGCTATACTTCGGATCACCGCTACATCCGGTGTGTATATCTACAAACTTCCTCTAATTCATATACGAGTATTAAATATACCCACTACACAGATTTATAGGCACATAAGTATGGACGCGGACATAATTTCGTCGATACATACATTTGAGTCAGAAACTTGCGATGTAAAAATTAATTTATATACATTTTACAACGTGCTCCGTGCCTCGGTAGATTGCATCGTAATTCCAGCGTCTTACGATGCAAAGATAATCTTCACGGTGAGTAAAATTGCTTCGGTGTGACCCGATCCTTAAGGATTGACAGTTGAAATTGAGGATCGATTTGCTGTATCCGCAATCCATTCCATTGGCGAGATGAATGTGCGATCTTCATTGATACGTTTGTCAGGGTATGTAGAAAATAAGATTAAAACCATTCATTATATTACTACTGATGATTCTCTACTCACCTTTGTAAAAGTTCTTATTTCTAGGTGACCGTCGTGCCACTCTCGGTGCCATTCCGTCTACGGTCAGTCGTATAATGATCTCGTGAATCGGATTTTATTCATTTATTTTTTAACATTCTTTCTTTGGAGCGGGCTTCCCCCCCCCTTCTCTTTGTCATTTTGTTATACCGCAGTTCCACGCGGCGTATCGAAGAAGAAGAACGAAGAAGAACGAAGAAGGAGACGAAGAAAAAAAACGAAGAAGAAGAATAAAAAGACCCGACGATCTTATACCGCAAGAACTAAGTTCCCGAGTAATTGCTCGAGTCGCAGCTTTTATACAACGTCCTTAAGTATTGGATTGGATGGTTATACCGAGCTTTACTTGTGAATAGCAGGTATTGGGGTCTACCAGGTTTAGTTCCTGAGATCATTGCTGCAGTCTGCAGTGAAGGAGCGACGTTAGAATGCTAAGAATCTTAAGTGTGCTTAATTAAAGCATCAGTACACTTTGTACAGGCGACCGGTTTCATTAAACTGGTATTTGACTAGCCGATAATATTACCGGGCGTGGACGCGGCTCAATACTATAATCCGACTGTACACCACCATTACAAAGTCGAATCGATCCCCCGTTGCTCCGGTATAAGTCACGTTTCACCCTGCGGAAGAATCATCATTTTTAAAGAAAAGATAAAAAAAAACGGGGGCAGAAACAAGAAAAAAAAAACGAGTGCAGCAATAAGGTAACGTATGGAGACGGCGATCGTGACAGCCAATGGATCACTGCGTTCCGTTTTGTAGTCTTTGACAAATGTGGAAGTATTTAATTTCCATGAATTTAGTATATATTTCTTTTCGCCTTTTATCCAACTCTCGTACATGATCGTGCGTATTGGCTTGAGAAAATAAGCAGAAAACAGTTTCGCGCTACTTTTGGTCGAAAACGATTATCAAAAGTATTCCCAATGTACAAGAAGAGTCGGGCAATGGGGGGGTGGGGGGGAGGGGGCGTTTCATTCCGCGATACAATTACCGGCGTATGTACAGTCGTGACGAGAAAAGACGGTCCTTCAGAAGCGGAAGAAAAAGGGCCGGTGCACGGCGCAGTTGTATGAAAAAGAAAGAGATGTAGTATAATAAAAATAATTTCTTTACCGGCGATTAACTTCTTTAATTTTATCGCCAGAGCTCCGGCACCAACCGCGCGATTTTAACCGTGACCGATTACATATATACGCAGAAGACGAAGAAGCACTCTGTTACAGTAGACCCGTATAACAGCTGCACGAGATTATATTGCTTGATCACCGCGTTATTGAACTATACGTGTATAATATAGCTGATATCAAGGAAGAAACATCAACGGGAATTCTCATCGATCGTGAGTATGAGGTTTATATACCGAGAATTCGAATATCATTATATTATACACATAGTTGGCGTTCGCAAGAAATTTATTATTCATCTATATGTGAACAAAAAGGTAATTTTTCTACTTTTTCTATTTTTTGAAATCTCACTGTATTATCGTACAGTATACGTACGGTATAATGATGCTTGAACTGAAATATTTTTCGATTTAACGGTTACGTGCATCGGAGGGGGAAAAAAAGATGAAGTGAGTACAAGAAAAATTGACTGTGAATTTGCGGGATAGTTTGCTCGGGTGATCGAAAGAGTGAATTGCGCGAAGGTATGGTAGGTTATGTATATATATGTACATTATACATACCTATCGTACATTCCACTATATATTATATATATTCGATCGTTTTGCCTGGGGCGATAAAAATGGGACAAGATGGCGCCGGATGCGACGAGCAATTGGCGATTCAACGTGCAGAGGGTATAGGGTAGAGTACCGCATAACGTATAATCTCGCTAAACTACGCGACCGGATTGATTCCTGGCATTGGACTATCATAAATTCTCGAAGGCGAACCCGTTGTTAGAGTGTCACGTAGATACAGTCGCGATCAATGAGTATATGCTCGAGTATTTATATACCTGTATACAAATGTGCAGGTAAGACGTTGCATGCGAAAAAAATCTGTTAAGTAAATAAGTACATAATACGAGCTTATATACGAGCTGCATATCGGGCGCAACTTCAGAAAACCAAATCGATAACTTGAAACGGGGTCTGCCGAGGGAAAAGGAAGGATCTGCGAACACGATATTCTTGACGATTTCTGCACGAGGAAAAAAAAATAAATGAAATAAATGAAATGAATAACGAGAGGAGTGTAAGAAGAAATTACTAGTGCAAATTCACGCGCGTGCGCGGACAACGAATATGGTATATATGATATTTCTTAGCATTAAACGCGTTCAGACCCGGTCTTAATGCCTTAATCCTCTTATATCCACGACGACTCGCCTGACGGAGTTTATCATAATTATTGGCGAAACTGTCCACGCTGTGATATATGCATGAATTATTATAACTCGCCAAACGACTCGGTACTCGCGTATAAGCATGTGGAAAGTATGGAAATATCTTTCTCAAGAAGGAAACAGATCGTACGATCTATAAGAAAAACGAACCGCCGTTGAAATAAGAAAGAAAATGAATGCTGCACGCGTGCAATTTCATACCCGTCACGCGTCATGGTAATGACTACGCGCGGGCTCCATTTTGCGAACATTTTACGTGGGGGTTTCTTCTCCCTCCTGAGCTTTTTGCGCCCCATACGATAGGGTCATGTGCAGAAAGGGTCGAGGTTTGTCGGTGCAGCTTGCGTATCGATTTTCGGAACGAATGCAAATATACGTTCCATATACTCGCAAATTCGATGCCAAATGAACGCCGCATTATGAAACCTCGGGTCTGACAATCTTCTAGAATTTTTACGATCCATCTACTAAAACACCGTGAAAATCATCGGGATCCGCAGCTCTCTCGCGATTCTATACACATTTATTATACGCTCTTACCTATGGAGCACGGTTTATACGGTGCCCAAAGGCATTACGTAACGGGGTCCGTGTGGCGCCGATAGAATCGGTCAGGTTATACCGTCTTATCCTATTCTATCCTATCGAACCTTATATCCAGCGTATATATTGATCGAACATTGCCATTCCGTGCGTGGCTTCAATTAGCTGGCAATAACAATGCAATAAAATTTAATGCTCGGAAGGATGGTTTGTGACAGTGAACCGGACAGTACCATGGGTATTAAGCGAGTAAGGTATATTAGGTACCTGATCCCGGGTATACGTTGGTACTATTATTGCGGGATCTATAGACTGTCGGCACCGCAAACTATCACCCGCCTGAGGTACACGAGTCGCAAGCCATCGGAATAGCGAGCCTCCTCGATGACCCCAGAAAGCCACCGGATGACCGCTATACGCCTCGCGTTCAAACGTCCGACTCAACGGCGCGGAAGATACGCCGACGTTGACGTCGACGTCGACGTCGACCAAGAGTCGCATGCTGCTGCTACGTAGAAACAGCTGAAGCTGGTAGCGAGCGCGCGACTAGCGACCGCGTCCAGCTTCGAGCTTCAGCTAGTCGTCCGGACCAACCGAACATCCATAATGCATTGGTTTTCTCCGCTTAATTGGACCGCCGACAGATCGATGTTCATGTTGGGGCAGCCCAAGCTAAATTATTATAACCAGCGTTTACTTAGTACGCGATCGGTGGTGCCTACTGGAATCCGCGAACGAGGATGCGGACGCTGTTCTCGGACGCCGATTGATCGACTGGATGTCTTAGCGTTCAACATCCACCGTGCACTCCAACTTTAAACAGCGTGCCTTACCGCGCTTATCTTTTATCCCGTTCTCTTTTTTCTTGCTTTCTTTTGTTTCTTACCCTTGGAAAATATTCGCGAACAGTCTTCTCAGTTTCTCTCGATTTTCATCCTTCATCTACCTTCACATATATTCATTTGAGTAAATATTCGGAGGCTGCTGCGCAAATTTTACTCGTCCCTAAGTGCCCTCAGAGCGAGTCAATCTTAGGTACAGCTGCTACGGGTTCGTTTAAGAGCGTCGTAAATCTTTTCAGAGTTTCAATTTATGAACATCCGTGCCAGTGAAACGTTAAATAATAATATTTATGGATTTTTGACCGCCTTATACGCTACCGTGCTTCGATAGTATCCTGGACCCCGTGCGCATGGGAACCGGTTAATGCGGGTCAACTGAAAATAAAAATATCCTAAATTCGCCGGGACGAAGACGAGATGAGAAACAAGACGAGATGGGGTTGTTGTAATTTTCGGGCAAACATTCGGTGCTCGATCATTTTATAACAATGAATTTGTTTGGTTTTTTTTTTCTGTCGCAAATGGATAATTATTTTTTCGAAAATTCAGTCGGCCAGCAAATCCATAACGAAGACGGTGTCTTGAATATGTCGGGGTACAACTTTTCAAATAAATACTATCTGTACAACGATGTCAGAGGGTGAGGTCACGGACTGGTGTGCGCGGGTTATGGAATGAAGGGCGTTCAAATTTATCGCTCGATAAAGTATTATAGAATGCGATATTTCACTGATAGACCTCGCTAGCTGTAACCATGGAGAGTGAAATAGGGCAACGTATATGTATTTTACTATACATATTACTAGACACACACATAGGCACGCCGTAGAAATACCTTACCGGTCGCACAATATAAATCGAGCTTTTGTGCAGTATTCTAGTTTATACGGATTCAGCTAGTGAACCGCATGGGTCGAGCAAAAAATACTAAATTCTAAAAATAAGAAGAAAAAAAAAGAAAAGCTCACCCAACTACTGCGGGTAGTATATAATATTCATATACTGTTTTATATCTCACGACGAAGGTGGTTAAGGATTCACTTAAATCATATTCAGAAATAACCTGAGCCAAGTGTCGTGCCCCGTCGTTAAAATTTTTGCCGATAACCATGGGCCGCGATATATCTCGCATGTTTCAAAGGATAAAATTTCCAATAATATTGACAATTTATTATTTTTACTTTTTACTTTTTGTCGAAAGATTCATAAATTATTATCATACGGTGTTTCATCTATTCGGCGAGTTGTGATTGAGAGAATAAAAATCTTAAAAATGTTTAAAAACGCAAAAAAAAAAACAGATTTCTGATTCGTTTGGAAAAATAAAAAAAAAGAAACACTCCGTGCAAAAATGTGTGTATAATGTGTATTATGTAATTATTATACAGGGCGCATATGGGCGTGAGTTGGATAAATGGTAAATGGAAAATATATGACAAGCGAATTGATACAAGCACGCCGATTAAAATCTTAATTATCAATATATCGAAAAGCAATTGGTAAACCAGTAAATAGCAGTAGACAAGATTGTCGGGTTAATGATAGTCTGCTTAATAAGGAGCCTGCTTATTGTGAGAGTGTGTTGTTGGTTAGATAGGTAGGTATAGAGGCGAAACCTCTGGGTTGCAGCACCCAACAGCAGCGGCTATACTATATGAAGATAATTATTATGAAATACTTGGGGTTTCGTCGAGAGGCGCTTGAATCACTTGGACGTGCTTCTGCTTACGGCACCAACGATGGTTTTCTTTCCTTATCCCCATACCTTTCAGCTTATAGAAATCATTTATTTATTACGGGAAATTTCTAGCCGTAGGTATATTATACTATGCACTCTATACCATTCTATCCTCTATTTATATAGAACGTATTCCTACGCTCCGCAACAAGACCTAGGAACAGATCAACCGTGATTATAATTGCATGATCATCATTTCCGCGAGTAACAAGTTCCAGGTTATTCAAATACATGATTTATTTCTTATTTAAATCAATTCCCATAACCAAACCCACCTATTACCCCGTAACATATTTTCTAGGATTCAAATCGAGATAATTGCGTACCTCATATTATTTTCTTCTATCTCCTTTTTTTCAATTTAAACCAACATATTTCTGGTGTTGAATTTTTTCACGCAGTCGGAACGATCTTTTGACGAATTTTATCGCGAGAATTGTTTCATGTATACGTGGGTTTGATTTTAATAATTTTTTAATGAAGTCTCGAAAAATCCGAATTTGAAGTTTGGCTCCCACTGAGAATTTGTACGCACATAGATATATTTTTCTCCAACCTATCGTGGATCTGCTTCTATGAATTGAAAATTAATGTATCAAAAATTCGTTCGACCGTCGAATTCAAGCCTCTGGCGAACTCGTCCGACTTCTAACGTAATCCAAACACATGCAGCCAACCGTCGATCTGGACCAGTTTTATCGATGGTAAAATATAATGTATAGAAAATCTATGCACGTAAGTATGTGGTATATATTTAAAATATTTAATAATATCCATATTATGAAGCCCTGGGCTATTTGTATTCATAATCGCTACCTACGGAATCGTTTGTTTAAACATAGAGGTGGTGCTGCGTTGCCTTTCGATAATCATTAGCTCGACGCTCATTTCTTTGTTTTTGTTTTTTGTTTTTTTATTCTCCTCTTTTTCTCTTGCAGTGGATATCATTTTAATTAAAGAGTAGATACGGATTACGTAGTTTGATTTTAGAACCTTATCGGTGTATATAAATTAGGTGTAAATTATCGCGGTGTAATTCTTCTCGCAGGTGTATCGGTATGTAGTTGAAACGTTTTTCGCTTAATGAGCTTGAGGAGTTTCTTCGAGTGAATCTAGTGGCACGTATGTTTGTATATATCTGGTCAAGAAGTAAGATCAGAAGCGGTAATTCTGTAGTAAAGTAGCAGGAGTTTGTAACGTATTTAAACTCATTTCCTTGTCTCTACGTATAAATATACGCGAGGGCTGACAGAGGTTCTCAATTTTATATTTAGCTATTTAACGAGAACTCGACGCCAATTTCACATCAATTCTCTTCTAATCTAAGATCTCATTGCGTTGGTTGCTTTAAACGATGAGACGTAGGTACGCAGCTCGTTCACCGGGTAAAATGATCCAATCAATATCGTATAATGATACGAAATATGGATAAATACGTGCTTAATGAAACATCATTCGACTTTAACGATCGGAGCGAGCAGTACGCAACAAATTGCGAAAAATAATTGACAAAAAAAAACAAACAAACATTCGTATTTATACATCTGTTACGCGTTTATTCGCTGTAATTGATGATTTCGTTGATTTTCTCAGCTATAATCTCGCGTTACCGTACGAATCAATCATATCTTGAATTGCCATTCATTGGTTTTTGTTTCGTCGCGGTTAAAAATTCGAGTGTCTTCTTTCTTGAAAAATTACCCACCCAACAGTTATTGACTTTTGAAAAAATGCCATCTTGGGTGGTTCGTTTTTTATACGTCAAGGAATTCGGCTCGCGGATGGAATCTTTTTTTTTTCTCTTCGACCTTTTGTCTCATTTCTTTTATTATCGATCACGTTTACTACCACGATTACGCCACGGCATCTAAAAATTTAACTCAACCGCATTGCTAATAAACTCTACAGTCGCGCTGGACTACATCATAAGCGATCAAATTTTGGTCCGATCGTGAAGGGCACAATCAGCTGTTATGGTAGCCGAAGAAATTTTTATTATTAGTTTAGACCGAGGTGGTTCTATATTCCTGCTATTAGTTTTTCTATTTCATTCGGTTTTTCTTTTCTTTTTTTTTCTTTTGTTTTCCGATGAAAAAATTGTAATTCTCTCATTGTGTGGAATTTTTATACACGTCAAGAACACAACGACTCGTAGCGTCGTTTATACTTGTATAATAGGTATGCGTGACCGCAGGAATATTATGGGTATAATAAAATACGATAAAGGAATTCAAAGCAAATTAGTATATGCGCAGATGAGGATCAGATAAAATACGTTACTTACAATTAATTTAAGTGTAATTGAATTCAGATCACTGCAAGATTGTTATTAACATTTCAAGTTCTCCGCTCTGCACCACTCGCGAGATTCTCAGACTAGATCGAGGAAAACTTTTTCTCTCTTCTTCTTCTTCTTTTGTTTTTTTTTTTTCTTTGTATTACAAATTAGACCCTACGAGCTTTTTGAATCGAGATCGAATCTGCAAATGCATGTATACATAAATATGTACTGAATAATTAAATACGTCAGATTTAATTGCGATTTAAAATAAAATTAAAATATATAGATAATTGTAAAGGCGAGAAAAATCTCACGCTATCTCGTGCGCCAAAGAGACGAAAAAACGTGAATGAAAAACATTTTTCCTCCCTCTCGAGCTCGAAATCGGTTCGAACTATTTTTTATAATACGTGAGCGAGATAAGCCGTGGGTTTACAACGCGGGTAAGTGAGAAATCTGCGTTATATCTTTCTTAATAACTTTGTTTTGCAAATATCTTGGAAAATCCTGCACACCAGCGGGGAGCTTGCGCGATCAGATC